>OZ024794.1:85031584-85636786 GCA_964017045.1 Omphiscola glabra | reverse complement strand
GGAAACTGAAAATGAACAAAAATGTAAAACAGCTAATATTTAAAAAGAAATACTTCTACATTTATTTTTTTATAAATCGATTTCAAATTTTCAGCCCCCCAACCTCCAAAAATTAGTTTTTACGGTTTTTGAAGGTGAAGATGAAAAAAATATGATTTCACAAAATAAAATTCTAGATAACTGCACTAAATGAGATTCTTGAAAAAAACATCGCAACTGCTTTTGATGCCCACTATTTTCTTTTTTTTTTCTGAAATAGTTGGTGATATAAATCTGTGGTTTAAATGCGGGTGGGTCATTAGAATATTAAAAAGTTTAGGGGCATGAAAAAATATGTACAGTTGCAAGGCTTGCGGTTTAGGGGGGGGGGGGGCATTTATTGGGATTCTTATAAATTTTGTCACTTGAATGCATGTTTTGTCAAATGTTCAGCCCTACCCCACCCCCTTGCTTGATATTACAGTCTATAAAGGATTTATATGAAAAAATTTTGTTTTATGGGTTGTTTAAATTAATACTTTATAACTTACTTTCAAAGTTATGACATTAAAAACATTTGAAGTTTAATGCATTGACAGAAGATTCTTGGGTTAACATTACATTGTTATGGAAAATGGTACTACTAGCGCTTGAACTTTATTTTCTAAAATGTAGGCCATAACTCGACATGCGAAACATGATGATCTGAAGGTCAGGATGGACACACAGATGAAAGAATTGGAAGACAGGCAGAAACTGAGAGAAGAACAAGAGTGGTAAAATCTTTATGTCTGCTGGCAGATTTTATGTCCACAATAATTTGTATTCACTTTACTGTTACCTTTGAATATTCGCAATAGCTTTTATTCATCTTGCATCTTGTTATCAAGGTAACAATATGAGTCTGAAAAAATATTCACTACTTAATAGTATGCCAGATTCTTCTCTATTCACAGTGTTTACATATTTCACTATTCACGTTGTTAACATATTTCACTATTCACAGTGTTAACAAATTTCACTATTCACAGTGTTAACATATTTCACTATTCACAGTGTTAACATATGTCACTATTCACATTGTTAACATATGTCAATATTCACATTGTTAACATATGTCAATATTCACATTGTTAACAGATTTCACATTTCACAGTGTTGACATATTTCACTATTCACAGTGTTGACATTTGTCACTATTCATGTTGTTAACATATGTCACTATTCACAGTGTTAACATATTTCACTATTCACAGTGTTAACATATTTCACTATTCACAGTGTTAACATATTTCACTATTCACGTTGTTAACATATTTCACTATTCACAGTGTTAACATATTTCACTATTCACAGTGTTTATGTTCGAGACCCAACTTACCCTCAACCTGACACAGTGAATGCACACTTTGGAAAATCTGTAAGCACACTTCTTCTTTAATATTAAACCTTTGCTTTGTAATGACCTATTTTAGCAGCTCCATCTGTAATGACCTATTTTAGCAGCTCCATCTGTCAACTTGATCATCACTAGGGTTAGGGCTAGGGCTTCCTTCTTGGTACCTGGTTCCTGCATCTTAAAAACTTGACAGCTGTAAGAAGTTAAATATCAACAATGAAAAATGTCAATGCAATAAAAAGACGATGCTTTACTATATGGGGATTAACAAGTTTTGTTTCCTGGCTACAGATGTGTCTTTTTGATATTCTGTGTCTCTGAGCGGAAGGGGGTGGGGGTGGATGAACACATTTTGTTTTCTAATGCTATTTTATTGACATCACCTTGTTGGTTCAGTGTTGCAAATATCAGTCTTGAAAAGTTTCTTCATTTAAGAATTAAAAACTCTATATTAACACACAAATCCTCACCTGTCATAGTTATCAAACTCTATATTACCAGACAAATACTCACTTGTCATAGTTATCAAACTCTATATTACCAGACAAATACTCACTTGTCATAGTTATCAAACTCTATATTACCAGACAAATACTCACTTGTCATAGTTATCAAACTCTATATTACCAGACAAATACTCACTTGTCATAGTTATCAAACTCAATATTACCAATTTTATCATCTTGCAGGTGCAATAAAAGAATAAACATTATGTGAATTTCTTTGTTATGCCTCATTCCATTCAGTTATGATCCATGGCCACACCATCAACCAGCATCACACCATCAAACAGCACCACACCATCAACCAGCATCACACCATCAAACAGCACCACACCATCAACCAGCACCACACCATCAACCAGCATCACACCATCAACCAGCACCACACCATCAACCAGCATCACACCATCAACCAGCACCACACCATCAACCAACACCACACCATCAACCAGCATCACACCATCAACCAGCACCACACCATTAACCAGCACCACACCATCAACCAGCACCACACCATCAACCAGCACCACACCATCAACCAGCACCACACCATCAACCAGCACCACACCATCAACCAGCACCACACCATCAACCAACACCACACCATCAACCAGCATCACACCATCAACCAGCATCACACCATCAACCAGCACCACACCATCAACCAGCATCACACCATCAACCAACATCACAACATCAACCAACATCACACCATCAACCAACATCACACCATCAACCAGCATCACACCATCAACCAGCACCACACCATCAACCAGCACCACACCATCAACCAACACCACACCATCAACCAGCATCACACCATCAACCAGCATCACGCCATCAACCAACATCACACCATCAACCAACATCACACCATCAACCAACATCACACCATCAACCAACATCACACCATCAACCAACATCACACCATCAACCAACATCACACCATCAACCAACATCACACCATCAACCAACATCACACCATCAACCAACATCACACCATCAACCAACATCACACCATCAACCAACATCACACCATCAACCAACATCACACCATCAACCAACATCACACCATCAACCAACATCACACCATCAACCAACATCACACCATCAACCAACATGATACAATATACTTTATCTCATTTTAATCTATCACATAAAAGCTACTTTATCTCATTCTATTCTAGACAACTTGTTGACATGATATCACTGAGGTTATTACGGGGAAGTCTTATAGGATAATAAAGCAGAGTTTGCGTTCAAAGCATACTTACAAAGTTGAAAGAATAATAAAGTAGAAAGTGCTTTCCAGTTGTGTCAAAGATACATTCAAAGATTTTAACTGCAGATGAAACAATTTTTTACCAACTTTTTTTATTTCTACATGTGGGCGATTTATATTGATTTATTTATATACCTCATTTGATTTGGGAATCATATTTAAAATATCTGTAACCCATAAAAATATGGGGCATTTTTATAAGTTAATTTGAATTTAAATATCTTCTTTAATTCTGGCCTGAACAGGGCATAGTGAGGACATCTGATATACGGGTGTCTGAGAGGGTCTGTATGTCATCAGTGACCTTGAAGAAACATGCAACGGTCTACAATGACCTCCTGGAAGAGGTAAGAACATTTGGTCCATGACCTTGAAGAAACATTGGAATATATGGAGATATGCAACACTGATTTATTTAGTTACAGCTGACTGTAACTAGTACCTTGCTATTTTTATACTATTATACTCTAAGAAAGTGCTGCCCAGGATGGTTTCAAAGTGCACACCAGAGCTCCTGTGAAGACTTTATCATTGGGGTAAAAAATAATGCATGTCATGCTCAAAAGAGTATTGTTGAACAACTATGTGTTGACACAGAAAAAGTCATAGGGTGGTGCAGCATGGTGGTAGCATAGTGCAGCATGGTGGTAGCATAGTGCAGCATGATGGTAGCATAGTGCAGCATGGTGGTAGCATAGTGCAGCATGGTGGTAGCATAGTGCAGCATGGTGGTAGCATAGTGCAGCATGATGGTAGCATAGTGCAGCATGATGGTAGCATTGTGCAGCATGATGGTAGCATAGTGCAGCATGATGGTAGCATAGTGCAGCATGGTGGTAGCATAGTGCAGCATGATGGTAGCATAGTGCAGCATGGTGGTAGCATAGTGCAGCATGATGGTAGCATAGTGCAGCATGGTGATTTTGTTCTTGATATTGATGTTCATTGACTGCAGATATCTCAGTAAACACGGAATTAAAAGTTTATTCACTTAATCTTTTTGTGCTGATAAAGAATATGTACAGGAGTGAGCCATTTTTCGGAACTTATTTGGCTGGGAGTGTTGAACTAATTCATCCGGGGGTGTTTCCTGGTGTTTGTATGCCAGTGGTCCATGTCGTGCACATAGCAAATGATCATAATTTTTTAGCTATACCAGGGGTCACCAAACTTTTTTCACGGCCGGCCGGATAACGGACAAAATGACAAGTGCGGACCATATTATAATTCTGTACAATACATGCAAGCCAGAAAGAAAGCTCTGGGAAAAAGATGAATAACTAAGTTTATAATTTCATGTTAATCATCGGTGAGTGGCGTGCAATGTAAAAAAAATGGGCAACTAACATATTTATACTAAAAAAAAGTTATCAAAGAAGGTGACGTTTGCAAAAAGAACTCCAATCAATGAGCTCCAACTGTAGTTTAACTGGCACATCATCAAGGTTACAATCAAATGGATTCTGGAACAGATGAATGTCACTCTCAATTCTTTCAAGATCTGAAAATCTCTCCAAAGAACGCTTCTTCAAGTCACCAATAATTTTTTTTCTTCTCGGAAAATCGAGGTTGACATCTTAGTAGATTGTAGTGCAAAAATGTTTGAAACAGAGAAAATTAGAAAAGTTTTCTCCTTCCAGTTATGCTTCAGTGACAGATTTCTCCAAAATCCTTTGATGCGTCTATAGAGATAACAGATGAGGTTACCCTTTCCCTGAAGTTTCAAATTCAGTTCATTCATGTGGGATTTTGACCAGAAACAACTGGTTTCAGTACACAAGAAACATCTAAGTCTTTCACACAGAGTGCTTGCTGGTGTATGATGCAGTGTATGAACAGAGTGCTTGCTGGTGTATGATGCAGTGTATGAACAGAGTCCTTGCTGGTGTATGATGCAGTGTATGAACAGAGTCCTTGCTGGTGTATGATGTAGTGTGTGAACAGAGTGCTTGCAGATGTATGATGCAGTGTATGAACAGAGTGCTTGCAGATGTATGATGCAGTGTATGAACAGAGTGCTTGCTGGTGTATGATGCAGTGTTTGAACAGAGTGCTTGCAGATGTATGATGCAGTGTATGAACAGAGTGCTTGCAGAAGGTCTCAGGAAGTGTGAAGATCCTCTAGTATTCTAAACATAATATTAAAATTGTATCACAACGTCTCGTGTTTCATATGTTTTATCAAGCAAATTCATATACTGTCGGCTGGCTGGATAAACTGGCCATAGTTTGGTGACCCCTGAGCTATACAAACAGAAAAACAGATTGATAAAATATCTATGCACACCTTTTTCCTAACCATTATTCAACATTCAGATTGATGCCGCAACTGTCAAAAACCTGGACAAGAACCTTTTTCTTAGTTCTGAGATACAAGAGGTGTATGAGGAAATTATGAAGACTGTGCCAGCCTCGCACATGGAACTAGATGATGTATGTGATATGTTTGAATAAATTTCTAAGTTTTATAATAAGATGATTGTACCATTCATGAACTGCTGGAGATGATTGTATCGTTCATGAATTGCTGGGCCAGCATCCATTTAACTTGGTTTCTTATTATCTTTTTCAATTCATGAGAAAACTTAACGACTTTCAAGAAAGTTTATGTAAATATATTTTTTAGAAATATTTTAAAGATTTTAGTTGCATCAGATATAAAATGGCCAAATACCTCTCTCCTGATTTTTGTAAACTGACATATCTACTTGTTTTTTTCCTTCTATTTTCTCTTCACTTTCCAGTTGAGTTACAAGGTAAAAATAGATTCTGAATCATTATCATTATTTTTTTTGCTGCTTTTTTCTCTGCATTATTTATTTGAATTAATATAAAATACTTTGTTTTCAAACATTTAAAAAAAAAAAAATTAAGAATTAAATTATATATTTCAATACTAATCTTTATAGGTTTCAAGTAAACAAATTTTTCTATTTCTGCAATTGCACTTTGGTCATAAAGCTCAAACTATTGTTTTTTCCCTCATTTTTATTTTTTGCATCTTTCGTAGTTCATTTTCAAATTATTGCTCTTAAATTTTGCTCTTTTTTGATTAGATCAAATCTAATTTTGTACAACACAAATAAAACTAACTTACTACAACACAAATAAAACTAACTTTCTACAACACAAACAATTTAAACATACCTTATGCACTGATACGCAAACAGTCAAACATTAATAATCATTTAATTTTTATTCTGTAATAAAATGGTCAAGAGGAGATCATTAGTTATAAAATATTTTTTGTGTGAATAAACAGATTACAAATTATTGAATGAGAATTTCTGCAATTGATAGTGAATTTTATATAAAACCTTGTCATGTGAGATCCTCACCTGACTTACTTAAGACACAATCTTATTCACTAATCACAATAGTCAGACTGACTAATCTCAAAAATCAGACTAACTAATCTCAACAGTCAGACTAACTTATCACAACAGTCCAACTAATCACAAAAGTCTGACTCACTAATCCCAAAAATATGTTTCACTAACAACAGCAGAAGGAAAGCATTTTTAGCTCATTTAATTTAAAGATAAATTACTCTCAAAATATCTAAAATATAATTGATATTTTATTTTAAAAAAGACTTCCTTACATTTGTAGAAAAACTGGGCCGTGTTTCACTATAATTAACACAAACTATTTAATATTTTTAATTATAGAATTTTTGAGATTTTACTACTTTTGTGTCTTTATAAAATGCTTCAATAATTTCTTTTCTCTTTACAGTAAAATTTGATTTCTTTGTTTCTGCTATTGCATCATTTTTATTGAGAGTGACTGAAATGTAGTTTGAACTTTTAGGAAATTTAGAAGTGTTAAAAGTTGTGTTTATAAACTATGCTGGTTAGTTGTGTTAACAAACTACATTGGTTATTTGTGTTCAAACCAGGAGCCAGAATGATCAATAAATTGATTGTGGGCCCTCAAATATAGCGGGAAAAAAACGATATTTGTTAGTTGTGTTAAAAACTATGCTTTTTATTTGTGTGAGCAAACTATCCTGTTTTTTTTCTTAAATTTTGGAGGTTGTAGAGCAAATTACTTTTAGTCACTTACCCGAACAAGTAAAACAATAAATTAAATACAATAGGAACTATTCTAAGAAAACAAATAAAACTTTAGAAACTTTGGAATTTTTACGAAGAATCAGATTTTTTATTATTTAAAAATAGATGACAGATGAAAAAATTATATAATATGATTACTGATGATTATGATGTAAAATTGAGAATCATTAAAACCATCATTTTGATCATTCAGGATCCATTAGTGTTAAATGCACCTGATGTGATCAACATCACTGGAACAACAGCATCATGCACACTGTCAAGGAAGGTGATAGACAGAGTGATAAATCCTACTTTGAGAAACGGTAATGGTCCCCCCTGGGGGGATACTGCTATGAGGGATTGGGCCAAGACGTAAGTCTTTTCTTTCAGAGATTAAATTATTTGAAGCTTTACGCTGATGGAGTTGTATTTGTTTTGTTTTTTAGAGTTAAGTTTTTACCAAAACAATTTAGTTCATTACCCACAATGCAAATGTTTATTTGTTTATTTGAGTTAGTGACATCATTAATACAAAAAGAAGCAACGTTTGTCATGTAAGTCAGTGTATAAAACTGTTATGTCACAAATAACTAAGTTCCTTACATTGATGTAAACACTCCGAAAGAGATTTCATTATTTTCAAACTTTTTCATTTTGTCTTTTTAGACCCACCAATCCTCCTAAGAATTTTTTGGGTGAAGATCTCTTTGCTCCTATAGTAAGTATCTTTGCCCCTATAGTAAGTATCTTTGCCCCTATAGTAAGTATCTTTGCCCCTATAGTAAGTATCTTTGCTCCTATAGTAAGTATCTTTGCTCATATAGTATCTTTGTCCTATAGTAAGTATCTTTGCTCCTATAGTAAGTATCTTTGTCCTATAGTTATAGTAAGTATCTTTGTCCTATAGTAAGTATCTTTGCTCCTATAGTAAGTATCTTTGCCCCATAGTAAGTATCTTTGTCCTAAGTTAAGTATTTTTGTCCTATGGTATGTATCTTTGTCCATAGTAAGTATCTTTGCTCCTATAGTAAGTATCTTTGTCTCTAAATAAGTATTTTTGCCCGAATGGTAAGTATCTTTGACCCATATTAAGTATCTTTGACCTATAATAAGTAGTTATGGAATGGTTGAAACGAATATACATTTGTTTTGTTTTATTTAATTAATGTATGTTAATTTTTAAGTTCATGATTATGTTTGTGTAAATTTTATGTACAGTGTGGTGAGCCCAGCCTTAAGCTGGGGTACCACGCTATAAAAAACAACTATTATTTATAATAATAAACCCAGTTTGTTATTGGTAAAACTGTTTAAGAACCACTTATTGTTAATAACATTATGAAATGTGAGAACAATTAAAAATATTACATGGGAACATAATGTAAGTAAAAATGAACTATTTAAACTAATGTGTTTAAATTTAATGGTCATCTCTACATTTCCAGGCACCTGACATGCCTAAAGTTCATGAAACTATAAACCACCCAAGTCAGACAACACAAATGATTTTATCAGCCGATGGCATTCCAAGTTATGTTGCTGACAAAACATCTTCAACATATGCATCTTGGCTACACTGGTGGAAGTCTACTGTGACCAGTGATGACTACATGAAATACTTGTCCACTCTGGTCAGCCTTATTTCATACATTCCATAGTTTATGTCTTAAACACAGTGACCAGAAAGACATGTGTTCGGTTCATGATCATTTTCTTACTTCTAGCCCTGAACATGAACAATATCTTTCTTCTAGCCCTGAACATGAATAGTTTCTTTCTACCTAACCTGAACATGAATAGTTTATTACTTCTAACCCTAAACATGAACAAAAGCTTACTTCTGACCCTGAACATAAACAAAATCTGACTTCTGACCCTTAACATGAACATAATCTTACTTCTAGCCCTAACCATGAACAAAATCTTACTTCTAACCCTAAACATTAACAAAATCTTACTTCTAACCCTAAACATGAACAAAATCTTACTTCTGACCCTGAACATAAACAAAATCTTACTTCTAACCCTAAACATGAATAAAATCTTACTTCTGACCCAAAACAGGAACAAAATCTTACTTCTAACCCTAAACATGAATAAAATCTTACTTCTAACCCTAAACATGAATAAAATCTTACTTCTAACCCTAAACATGAACAAAATCTTACTTCTGACCCTGAACATGAATAAAATCTTACTTCTGACCCTGAACATAAACATAAACAAAATCTTACTTCTGACCCTAAACAAGAACAACATCTTACTTCTGACCCTGAACATGAACAAAATCTTACTTCTGACCCTGAACATGAACAAAATCTTACTTCTGACCCTGAACATGAAACAGATGACATGATTTTTTTGCTTTTGTCACAAACCCAAAAATGAATTTTTTTGTATAATTTTGGAATATGTTTTCTCTAAATTACTAGTCAGCAGAAGTCTGCTAGCTTATCTTTTTCAGTGAAGAGCCATTTTATAAATTACATATGCTAAGAAAATATTTAGTAAGTTCCATACAGCTTGGATTATTTAACCATTGTAGATGAGTAAAAAAAAAAGTTTAATAATAAAAAGAGCTGGACTAATGCCTTCAATGAGCCAAATGTTGCTCAAAAGCCACATGTTGTTGACCGTTGGTCATTGAAGTTAAATTTAAAAGAGGGACAAATTGTAAAGATGACAAAGATAGATTCATTTACATACACTAGTGGCAAAACAAAGTAGGTCAACACTGACAAAATAAAGTAGATCACTAGTGACAAAATGAAGTATTTTACTGCTGAAAAAACAAGGTAGTGTACCACGGACAAACAAAGTAGGTTGCCACTGACAAATCAAAGTAGGTTACCACTGACAAAACAAAGTAGGTTACCACTGACAAACAAAGTAGGTTACCACTGACAAAATAATGTAGGGTACTACTATCAAAAGAATTAACTTTATTTTTAAACAATAACATGAAATAAAATCCATAGAAACTGATATTGCATGAAGTAGTTGGTTACTAATACAGTAGAAGTCCCATAATCCGGCACGTTTGGGACCGGCTCGGTGCCGGACTACAGAAAATTCCGGTCTATCGGGCGGTGCCCCTTCTTTTTAGTGTAGGCTTTGCCGTAAAACAAATGTACTTTGTTTTTTTAACTACATACATACATAAATCGTAATTATAAGAACAATTAGGTTAATAATTAAACTACAAATACAGTATGCAAATACAACAAAGTTTATTTTACATTTCATATAGTATATGTACACGTACTGTAAAACATATTTCACTTAGATTTAAACAAGTCACGAATGTCTTTTTGTTTTCTTGACTTTTGGCGTTTAGTATAAAATTTATTTCTAATGAAAACAGTTTCAAAAGTTACGTACGTTCGTGATTGATTAACTGTGCTGCACTGCACCTGTATTTGTTGTAACAGCTGAGACTAGCCGGCCGCTAATTGTTTCCAAACAATACCGAGCACTTCCGGATGATCCCATACTACCCCGAAAACTTCCAAATAGCTCTCGAGCGTTTTTATTTGCTTTAAAGACACACTTTTGGAGAAAACCAAAATTTTTACAATTTTCCGGAGCGATGCCGGACTATCGGGCATTGCAGACTGTTGGATGCCGGACTAATGGACTTCTACTGTAATAATATTAAACAAAAATAAGAAAACTATTTTTACACTTAAACACAAAAGACCTTTGATTTGATTTGATATTTATATAGTGCTGTATCCATGTTACTTTAGCATGCTCAAGGGCTCTGGTGTTCTTAAATCTATTTAAAGAAAAAAGTCTTAAAACCAACACAGCATGAAATTATAGTTACTTAACTGTGTCCCTAATTACTTTAGGAAATTTAAAGGAAATTACTAAAAGGCTAAATTATGACATGGTTACAATGATTTATCAAAACATTTAAATATTATGAAAACTATTCTCATGTTAAAAACTATTGCTGAAGAAAACAATGTTGTCCTCCTCTAGGAAACTGATTACATGGGAGCAATATTTCATTTCTACGACTCTGAAGATGAAAGTGAATCAGATGAAGAACAAGTGACCTACAAGATGCGCAGGTCAAAGAAATCCTTGACCAGTGGGAAAACTAAAGTTTCTCCAGAACAAAAGTGAATTTCTTTTTTATTAAATGACTCATTAAAATTATATAATTAATTTTAAAAAATCGTATGTATCCTTAGTATAATTTTATATTTATAAGGAAAAACATTTTTAAATGCATGGTCTCCAAATGCATTAAGAGTAAAACTTCTTTAAAAGAAGTGCATAAGAAAGCACAGAGTATGATCATTAAAGAATAGATTATATTAAAGAATAGATTATATTCGTTCCATTTCATTCAATTAAATCTGACTTTGACCTTGTTGACCTCTTTATACATCCAATATCATCTGTCAAGATCTACCTCTGTCAAGATTTACCTCTGTCAAGATCTACCTCTGTCAAAGTCTACCTCTGTCAAGATCTACCTCTGTCAAACTCTACCTCTGTCAAAGTCTACCTCTGTCAAGATCTACCTCAGTCAAAGTCTACCTCTGTCAAGATATACCTCTGTCAAAGTCTACCTCTGTCAAAATCTCTGCTCATGTGAGTCTCTACTCATGTCAGTTGAACAGACGGGAACATGACTAATTTATAATTTTAAAAAATAAATATTTGGATTAATATTTTATTACATTAGAAAACAAATTTTTTCATACCTGAAATAGATGGATAAATAGCAATCAATTTTGTCTAAACATAATAATTAAATCCATTTCAGACAAAAACTAAAAAAGTTGGAAGAATTGAAATCAGTCAAGTCTGAGTATAAGGCAGGATTCTGGAATCCAAACTCTGTTTTGATGGGTGGCCTTGGTCAAGATCCAGATTTGACAGGTGAGTTCTTGTTTACAATTAAAATTATAATCTAATTAGACCAGATTGTAATTTTCTAGAGATATTACTTTAATTAGTTTTTCTACAACAAAAGAAGTTCATTGAGCAAATTGGCAATTGATCAATATTTGTTATGCTATAAACTAATCAAAGAATCAATTTTTGTTGTACTATAAACTAACAATTGAATTAATTTTTGTAACGCTATAAATCATCAATGAAATAAGATTTTTAATGCTATGTATAAACCAACAATTTGTTTTGACAGAAGAAGCTATGGAAAGTGGAGCAAAGAAATCTGTAAATAGTGATAAATTACTAACAATTCCAGATAGAGGCAACCTTTACAGACCATTGTCAGAGAAAAGGTAACTTCTTGTATACAGAAAGCAAATGCTTTAAACATCCATTTTAAGTTAGCTATTAAAACATAAATTTTAACTCATCTATAAAAACAGCCGTTGTATGTATACTATTAAAACATCCATTGTAATTATGCTATGAAAACAATAATGTGCACATTAAATCCTAGAAGGCAATCAAATTATTAAGTTTCCTAATGATGTCATGTAGGAATAACAATAGTTTTATAAAAATAATTGTAAAAGAAAAATATTCTACTTATTTTGGAGTCTAGATGATATTTCTCATATCAAAATCTATTTGAATATCTCTTTCTTTGAGACATCTTCATTCATTAATTGAATGACTTTATGTCTTCCAGACATCTACATTCACGTTTATCTAAAGCCAAGGCGGACCCTTCAGAGCAAGCAAGTTCGGAGGTTTGGCATATATTAAATTAGGCTATATAATAAATCTATTTACATTATGGTATATTTTAAATAAGTTTAAATTAGGCTAAATTATAAATAAGTTTACATTATGCTATATTATAAAAAATTACATTATGCTATATCATAAATAAGTTTACATAATGCTATATCATAAATACATATTTTATTATTTCAGCTTAACTAAGTCTCCAATGGTTTTGTTTTCCTTATTTTGGCTTAATTATTTCATGATTTTAAATGAACAAAAATGTAATTAATACCTAGTATTTAAGCTGTTGTCCTTAAGTAAATGTTCATTCGATTTATATCACCTCTAGTGCTCCATCTTTATCTCTAATCCAAGCAGAGAGAAATGCAAAATCTAGTTTTGGTTATTGAAATTTTTTTTTTTCATTCTAAATATCTCTAGGTTATTAATGAAGTGAAACAACCAGCAGACGCTCAAGATCGTCTAGAAAATGTTTGGCAGAGACTTCATGTTCCAGACTGTCAGAGACTTGATATGGCCATCAAGTACAGCTCCAATGAATATTTTGACAAGCTTTCTGAAGTGAGTTCATCATGACTTGATTTAAAGCAATGTCACTAGGATAGTATAGTCCAGTTGTTCCCGAACTGTGCTCCATGTGCACTTCTTAGGTGCCTCTTGGTTCCGGCAGGAAACTCCTAAACACTATTAACTTGTAAAACAGAGGGTAGGCTACCCACACAGAAATTTGATTCTTAAAAGGGCTCCATGATTTATTGTCTATGCAAACTTCTTTGACATCCTTAATGTTATATATATAATATATAAATTATCCGTCTAATTACATTTTCATGATGCAACTTGAAAAACACAAGCTTTATTTTCTTCAACATTAGCTTATCAAACATTAGCTTATCAAACATTAACTTATCAAACATTAACTTATCAAACATTAACTTATCAAACATTAGCTTATCAAACATTAGCTTATCAAACATTAACTTATCAAACATTAACTTATCAAACATTAACTTATCAAACATTGACTTATCAAACATTAGCTTATCAAACATTAACTTATCAAACATTAACTTATCAAACATTAACTTATCAAACATTAATTTATCAAACATTAATTTATCAAACATTAGCTTATCAAACATTAGCTTATCAAACATTAGCTTATCAAACATTAGCTTATCAAACATTAGCTTATCAAACATTAATTTATCAAACATTAACGTATCAAACATTAAGCTCATTGGATAAAAGTAATTTAAAATGTATCATTTTACAAGGCTATTGAGGGTTGGGAATTTGTGTCCGATCTGATCCTCCAGCGAGAGAAACAACTTATTGACTTGGAACAATTTGAAAGACACGCTTCAGATCCCAATAGGTTTTTCCATAAAGGTGCGTACCTGGTATCTATCTATTTTTACTTATTAAGGTGCGTACCTGGTATCTATTTATTTTTACTTATTAAGGTGCGTACCTGGTATCTATTTATTTTTACTTATTACTCTAAAAAAGAACTTTCAAATACAAAGTAGACAACCCATAATTTAGAGCAGAACATTTTCAGGCAAGTGACAACCCATAATTTATAACATAAAACATTTTTCAGATATTTTCAGATTAATTTTGACAATCTAAGATCACAGCTGAAATAAGCCATTAATTGTCGAGCTTGTTTTTATTATTATTATTATTAGTTGTCTTTTATAGCGCAGTACCACAGCCTAGGGCTGGGCTCACCACGCTGTACATAAAAATGCTAGCAAAAGAGAAATAGTTGTGACAATAAAATAAATTTATGTAATAAAGAACAGCTATATAACAACAAAACAAAACAAATGCATATTCATATTTTAACTCTGCATGTAAAGAGTTTCATTCAGTTTTTAGATTGTTCAGATAATGGGATCTTGACCTTGACTCATGCTATTTTTCTCTAATGATTCAAAGCATGGGTTTATTATTGTAAGCAGTTGTATTTTTTTCAGATTCCAAGAAAAGTTCTAACAGACTTAAAGAGTCCAAACACAGGTCCCATCTCTATAAGGTATGTACAGATTTTTCAGACATACATTAATGAGCTAGGCCGTGAATTTTGCAAACTTTGATTATATTAAAAATGAACAAAACTTTATGGCTAATCTTTTCAAATATCTTAGTTATGTTTGCTGATTACTTGATGCTAAAAAAAACAAATTTTTTAGGAAGTGTTTGAAAAATTTTGTTAGGAAGAGTTATAATCAGCTTAGTTATGAAGTATTAAAATCAGTAATGTAAGGAAGTTTTTTCTAATTCTTCCAGAAAATTGATACTTTGAACAGTGAAATAAAAGAGGAAGTGGACTACATCCATGACAAGTTTCATGACATCATAACATTTAAGGTAATTACTTTTGTAACTTTAAAATGCTCAGAAAAGTTAAATATTTAATAGTCCTTTTTATAGGAACAAACTTATAACACAGTGAATAATTTTACTAACATTAACAATGCAAGGTATAAGTATACTTTAATAAAAAGAAATTGAAATTTTTTAAATTAGAAATAAATAGCAGGAAATATCATAGCAAGTCTAGTTCATATTTTATTAGGAGACAATTTTAAAGCAAGGAGTCATGAGATGTAACCATAAATAAACAAGTAGTCTTTCGAAATAGATAAGTCTATTTGGGATGATGTTAAATACCAGCAACAAATTTTGATGCTCTTATTGAATTTTGGCCTTTCTGATCCCAATGACTCTCTTGACCACTTAATTTACAAACAAGAATTGAGAAATTAAGCTCACAATTGATTTTAAGATTTTGATTGAAATATAAAATATCCATGTACAAAATAATTTTGATTGGCAATTTATTTTTCAGGGTCGACCCTACACGGACAAGATGAAGTGGGATCGAACTGAAATGTTGTATTGGTTATCAGAGGAGCGGAAACAAAATGGGCTAAAATACGAGTTATATACAAAGGGAATTAATCTGCCTTTGAAATCAGTACAGTTAAAACCCATTGTTTTGGGAAAAACTTAGCTAGTGAAAACAAAAGGAGCCCTTTTTTAAGATTTTACAAGTAAAAATAATCTAGCTCACATGATAAAAATAATATATGTGTTAATCCATAAGCTCAGTAAATAATTCTATTTGATGGGATATATGGTTATTTCATCGGACAGATACATTAGTTTCATGAAAAATTGCTGACAGGAAAATGTGAAAATGTTACAGTTTATAAAATTCTGTACCCCCCCCCCCCCCTCCCCATTTTTTCACCTCGCAAACTCATACATTTCAAACATTTTGATATGTAAAATAAAAAAATAATGATGAAGGAAAATTCTTCAAAACTTGAAATTGTGATTGAATATTTTTAAGCTGAAAAGTAAGCTTGAAAGATCACATGATCATTAACATGAAAATGATTTTCTTCTTAACTTAAATGTAAAACAAAATAACTCTAATTTAAAGTTAAATACAGTCAATGTAGGTTTAATTAATAGAGAACATGCAGATATTTAAGGGTCACTTTGATCTATTTATTTAAAAAAAATTTTAAAAGCTCAGATCCATTTGTGATGTACTTTGTCTGATCCAATTGTGATGTACTTTAATTTAAATGTTAATATAATAACAAAACAAATTGTTATTATTTTTTTTTTTTTCAAAATTTGCTGGAATAAATTGTATGCATGCCATTTCATGATCATTTATCTATCTATAAATCTTACATAATATCATGATATGAATTATGCAAATCAAATAAATATATTTGTTCAAATTCAAATATATTCTTAAATATATGTGTTTGAATATAAGTAATCTTGAAAGAAAATAATTGTGATTTATTATTTCCTGAAAATCCTTGACATTTTCTCAGTTGAATTCATTGAACATCCATCCATACAGAAATATAAAAGTATTAACATGTTTATTAAGTAGACTGTAAACACAGTCATCAAGTAGAATAGTATAAAGACATTCATTAAATAAGATGTAATGTAAAATATTTTTTACATGAAATATAATTACTTTGGCTTAAAGAATAATATCCTACTGTTGAGACTGCCTGTAGCAATGAAAGATGTTGCAGGATGAAAGGCTACACTCTGAACCACCTCATTATGGCCTCTCAATCTCTCACAGTAAGTTCCCTTCCTCAAGTCATAAAGATAAACACTTCGATCTTCAGAGCCTGAGGCTATATAATTTCCACAAGGACTAAAAGCAATTTGACATGCATGAGCATTATTCAAGTGTCCCTGTAAAGAATGAACATTAGTCCTAGAACGTAAATCCCAAAGCTTTATTGGATCTGTGGGGGCAATGGTAGCAATGACATTATAGGCTGATTGTGATTGAGTTGAAAAACATGAGCCTTCATTAATAGCAACACAATGAGCAGACCTTGAATGACAGTCTCTGAATTGGTGGGCAAGAATGGATTTATTTAAATCATAAACTTCCAAGTTACGACCAGATGTTGTACAGATAACTAAATATGAGAAAAAAGTATTTACGGCAGCCATAGCGGTAAAGGATGAGCTGGGTGTTTGCCATGTGGCCACAAGTTTATGTCTGTTCCGAATCTGGTAGCGTTTTATGTCATCACACTCTTCTGTTATATTGTATTTATATAAGAGAAGTTCTGGCCCATGTGTTATCAGTATGAACTTATCAATGTAGAAAAACTGAGCATTTCTAATTTCTTTTGAAAATGGCTTGTTGTCAACATGAGTTGGTAAGGATGTTTTCAATCTACCACTTGAACTAGATGATCTCAGATGTGGTTGAGAGCTTGTTTTTAATGACTGAGTTTCTTTAAGTGTTCCCTGTATATGAGTTAATTTCATTACAGAATCTCCACCAGTTTTGTCCCAGACACAGACCATTTTATCATTGGATGCCGTAAGGACGTAAGAGCCATTATTACTCCAGAACACAGAATTTACCGCACTATTGTGACCAATGAGGGATAATGAAACTTGCTTGCTTAACGGAGATTTCACAATTAGACCAGATTTATTTGACAATGCACAAGCTAAACCACTTCCATCATCAGAAAATCTGAGGCAAGATACAGCTGTAGTTTGAATGTCAACTTCAAAAGTACTGCAAAGCTCAGTTGGGAGTCCTCTGCTGGTATCATAATTATCTTTCAGTATCTTGCTAGCTGAAAATCTTTTGATTTTTTCTGACTTTTTCTTAGCTGAATCTAGTTTGAGCAGTTGAACTCTGCAAGTTTCAGGTTTGAACATTGTTGTTCTTGGAACATGAGAATAACCAGAGGACTTTATCTTGCTATGAAATGTCAATGGCTGATTTAAAATATCAATTGGCTTCTTTTTGCATGAAGCTATTTCTTTTCTTGTAATAGCTTTAGCCACCAATTGGGGAAAAAAATCAGATTTTAAGGGAGAAATGCTTAAAAGAGTCATTGTAGGAATAATATTCAATTCATATAGGTCATTCACCTGTGAATGATCCAATTCATATGTGGTTTCAAGTTTTTTTACACTATTATTACACAACGATAAAGTAATCACATTAATTCTTTTCTCAAACATTGATCCCAAGACTGCAGTTACTGTCGAAGCATCTTTCTGGTGCAAGGCACCATATGATATAGGACCAATAGTTATGGAAGGAGAAAATGAACTGGTCTTCATAGGATGTTGTAGATTAATAGTGTCTAATATTTCATATGTTTTTGAATTAATTTGGAGCAGAGTATTTGATGTTATAATGCACAGAGATGGAGGCAGATCATTCAAAATATCATTTGCACCTGAATGTTCCAAAATAAAAAAATTTGATTGTGAAGAGTCACCTTTGCTTTGTGGCAAATACACAAACTCAATAGCCAATACAGATTCACTGGATTGTATTACTGTAAAGCTTTCCACTTTTCCTTTATTATCAGTTTCTCTATTTGGAACCACATTGCTCTGGCTTTTCTTCTTGATATTAAGTGCTAAGTCTATATTGGTAAGCTGTCTAAAGTTATTTCCATCAGTAAGATCGAAGATTTTAAGACTCCCATCAGCAGTTCCAATTGCAAAATGTGGGATTTTAAAGTTCATACAAAGACTGATAAGAGGTGATGATGAAATAATTGTTGACTGATAAATTAAGAGATTCTCATGGACATCCCAAACACAAAATGATCTGTCATCTGATATAGATACCAATGTTGCAGAGTAATGTGGACAAAACTTCAAACTGGTTATCATTCCCCTGTGGCCTTCTAGTATGCAAGGTGTGGGCCTATCTTTTTGTCCTATAATGAAAAGACACACTTTAAAATCTGATGCTACTGCCAATAAGTCATCATAATTATTAAAACACATAGCAGTTACTTCTCCTTCATTACAACCAAGATTTTTGCAAGTTATTTCTTGATCATTTGATAATAAACTCAGCTTCCAAATAAGTATTTTATCTCTGCAAGAAGATGCCAGATAATGAATTGGATTTCTGTTACTGAATGAAAATGCACAAATTTCTTTCGCGTGACCACTAAGTTCTATGGGCTGAGGCTTAATGGTAGAGGACGTTGTTTTCCACAGACCTAAAATGTTTTTAGTTAGCGGTAATGCGATCCATTCAGTTGTTACACATGGATCTACGCGACATGGATTAGCATGCAATGGCAATGATAATGTCTGCGTTGCGAACATTTTTAAATATTGAAGAACTCAAATTTAAGTGAAGCTAACAACATTTAATGAATCAATGTCTAATGAAGGTATCACAAAAAGAATACAGAGACCGACACGACTAGAAGCAGAAAAAAAGGAACGTTGCTAACCACGCCAGAAAAACAATATCCTTTGGGAATGGTCTCCCTTGGTCCCTACTTACCAGTACAGCTTGATAAAGCTATATTTTTTTAATTTGATCAATTTTTCCCAGAATTATGATTTACTTGGGAGACAATTAAAAGACAACTAAATGTAACAGCACATATTTTGTAAAAATAAATTTACAATAATGATCATTACAAAAGAATGATGCCTCAAATTATAATATAATGCTTTTTTGAATGTCTAACTTCTTCCTTTTAGTTATCTCAGTATTTCCAAGTGTGGGGGTAACTGTTATCACTATCACTAAGGCAGACAGCATATTTACAAAACAATAAAATACATTTTTGAAATAATAAAACGAATGACTGTTTGAACCACAAAGAATGACCACAGCATTAGCTTTATATTTACAATTTTTATCTCTATTTTGTATGGGTTTTTTTCAAGTCTATTTGCAAATAAACAATGGCCTCAAAATTTTGTGCAGTCCTATTAACAGCATTGTAGGCACGGAGATAATAAATATTATTGAATCAATCTCTGCCCTGTTTGTTCTTGTTGCACTTCCCATGGTTGTGTCTAATCTTGTTCGTTCAAAATGCTAGTGATAGGATAATTGTGACTGCACATCGATAAATAAAACTGAAATTGTTAAAATCCACTGATGCACTCGATGGCAAGATGAGTGATTCTAAGAGAAAGCGAGGCACAGCTTGGGGAACAAAGTCGCGTCAAGACAGAGAGAGAGATCGAGAAAATCAACATCAACATTGTTACAGTTATGGCCATGATAATCATAACGAGCAAACAAGTCAGAAAGCACAAAGAACCCCTTATTCTCAACGAGTAAAATCAGCCAATGCTTTAGTGAGTAGTTGGTATTTATTATGATAACATGACATTTAAATTATTGATTCATATTTTATATATGGCACTCCTCAGAATGGCGTTCCCAAATTACAAATAAAATACTAATCATTAGAAATTGTCCGGCTACCAGCCTAATAGCCGCCGATAATTGGTGACTTAAATGTATTCATATTTTTAAAGATCAGGACTTTCATCAGCCTCTTCATCAGGCTCTTCATCATCATCATCATCGCCTGAAAAACAAAAAGAAAAATGGAAGAGAGATACAAAACTTATCTGTTGAATTGCTGTTTTATATTAGACAGTGTTCATTACTGTTCAGTAAGCCACACTAACCAAAGCATACAGTAGTGCCTTCGGCATTGTATCATACTCATACGTTTGTAGAAGAATGCTTCCTGACATAACATTATTTGAAATAGGAAGCGGCGCTTGTAGTCTGCCGGCCATGTTATTGTTTATTTTAGGTACTTTAAAGGTCTCACGCGCACGCGGTTTGCGCATCCGAAAAATTACGGAAAAACTGTTGTGGCCATTTTGCATTCGGTTCGTAGAGGACTTCGTTGTTTTGCGTATTTACATCACAGTTTTCTAATAATAAATTGTTTTGTCATCAGTGACGTGGAGCGCATATTTTTCCAAACACGGCGATATATTTTTATCATGGTGTATTGTGAGACTTGCAACGAATTTATTATTATGTATCGGTATGTACTTCAATGGCTTATAACTTTTTAATTTAAAGTCGTAGGACATAGTAGTTTACCGTAGCACTGCTTGAAATATCCACAAAGAGGAATAACTTTGTTTCTTTAATAATAGCAATCTCAAAATAAAGTTATGCATTTGGAAATTTCGAAGAAATTGTCAGTTGTCACCAGTTATCCCCCTTCACAAATAAAACTTGGGTTGTCGGAAATGGCTCTTCTTATCAATTTAATATAAAGATATAAAAAAATATTTTTTTATTGTTTATCTTTTAAAATCCGTGGAACACTAATCGGTTAATAAATAAGAAATATTGTTAGGAATTAATGAAATCCAATAAATTATAAAGTTTTTATTAATTTTACTTTGTGTAGTTGGGTGAATTTCGGACCAGTTTTGTCCCTTGATTTACATAAATCTACAATAATACGTAAAATATCAATTTAAGTTTAGAAATTTTATGAGAGAATGCCTAAACATTTTATCTTATCTTCTTTATTAAATCAATAATAGTTGTAATAATAAATTTTATTCTCTTATTAGTGACATTACTCCTATAAGAGAATATTACTACCGGTACTATATTACTTTAGTAGGCCTAACCTAGGCCCTAAGCCTAATTACTGATAATAATATTACTAATAATACTATTCATATTCCATTACTACAACTGCAAATACTCTTACTGGCCTAATAAATGTTAGCATTTTAAAAACATTAATAAGGCATTTAATTAAATAATTTAATTATAAGTTAGACATCAAATAAACAAACATCTTGCTTGAATCTTAGTAAAAAAATTTAAGGCATACAAAGGCAAATATTTAATATTTCCAATTCTAATAAAGTAAAAGAAATAAGTTTTACTAAACAAAAAAAATTGTATAAACAACAGTTATTAATATCTTAAAGACTATTTACGCCTAGGCCTAAGCTTAATTTAATATTTTTCACTTACTGAACTTTTATTACTATTAGTTAATATTACTACAATAACACTTACATGCCTAATTAAAGTTAGTATCTTTTAAGTTTAATAAGGTATTAAAATATACATTTTTAAATAATTGTTAAGTTAATGTAAAAGTAAAATTCTAATACTTACCCTACTTACTGTGTGTCCTTACTTAGTCTTATAACTTATGGATGATTTTATTTGAGTAATTTTTATTTATAATTATATCCATCAATTTTATATATAAAAAAAGAATACTTACCTTTTTATAAATATGATAATTGATTTAAAATTTAACAATAGCTTAATAAAATTAATGTAAATTCAATAAACATGTTTTTTTATGTTTTTTTCTTCATAAATAATGATGGTTCCAATTTTTCTATTCACTTTTTTAGTAACATATCCGCAAATAAAATTATCCAAAATGCAAATTCTTTATGTTATGTAAATGTTTTGTTGTTCATTGTGTTGTATATTGCATTGAGAATGTCTCCTAAAAATTTGGTAGCATTATCTATTAAAATAAAAAAGTTGTGGGCAAAAAAAGGCAGAAATTTGGAAAGTCGGTCACAAGTTTTTACAGTGAAATGCAAAGGTAAAGAAGGGGGTTTAAAAAATTCACTAAAAAAATCATAACTTCATTTCTATAAAAGCTAGAAAGATGAAATTGGTATTTTTGCAACGCTTATAGCTAGCCCTTTAAAATGATGTATCATTTATGGCAATAGGACAATATTAAAACTTTATGTCAAAGTACCTATTTATTTTATATTATTGCAAGCAATAATTTGTCTGCCAAAAGATTTTGACATTAAAAATTACGTCAAAAATTATCGGCGGCTATTAGGCTGGTAGCGGGACACTTTATAATGAAAATTATTCTATTTTAAATTTGGGACCGCCGTTCTCAGGAGTGCCTATATAGGTACTTCGGTAAAGCAAGGGAGACTACTAAAAAAATTGTATAGGAAATGGGCGTAGGCCCGTGAAAATCTGAGTTTTTTATTTTTTGTTGTTTGTGCTATTTCATTCATAAAATAATTACTATATACCACAATTGTATTCCTTTTCCGGCCTTTCGCTTTAGAGGACATCTTGGCCTACATTTTAATCAATATCTTTGTCATTTACAATCTTTGAAAAAACTTTGAAAAAATCCTTGGTGAATATAAGGCAACTTTCATCATTAAGATTAAGTCAAAGTGAAAGATATGGCATTGCCATATTTTTATGCATATTGGGCATATATTGATCTGCATGTATTCCAATTTTCACAGCGCTATGTGTTAAACAAGAGACGCCATGTTTCCATGCGTTTGTAGCATGTTATGTAGTTTGTTTACCCCAATTTCAAGGGATGTGACCACGCCCCCTTTTTAATGGCGGAAGATGCAGATACTTGAGAAATATTCAATTATTATCACTATTTACATCAAAATATTTGGATAACTTATGTTTTAGAGTGAACTTGTAAAGCATTTAAGCAAGACTATCCTAATTAGAGGTATAAAAACCAGGTAGAGTCCATATTATAAATGATCATAATTGGCAGTGTGCAAAACGTTGCATTGGGCAACCATTCACAGCCACTTGCATAATGGCAATACCGTAGTACTTTCTCAGAGATTCATTCATAAGAGTTTGCCGTGTGCAAAAACTATTAAACCATTGGTCAGGAAAATCTTTATTTATTTATTCATGTGCCAAAGTTGAAATTTTAAAATAAGTTGACCCTAAACAGTATTTTAGTAATAATGTACAGTCGAACCCGCTAATCTCGACCTCGGTTAACTCGCCAACCCTATTAAGTCGACTTTTTGAAGTGGAACCGCCAAATTCTCTATTTGTCTTAGCATTTTCTCATCGGTTATGTCGATTCTTTTATGTCGCCGAACTCTAATATCTCGAGCACAAAAACGGGCCAAATTTGCCAATTAACGTTGGTTATCTTGATTTTTCATGGCAATTAATTACAGCGCCAAATCATTTTGTTTGGTTATTTACTTATTTAGTGGTTTTACTGCCTCAAATTCAAATGTTTTTATTTGCGACAAATTACCATCGAAATTGCTAGGCCTCACAAAATTAGCAACGATTTGTTTATACCGGAAGTATTTATTACAAACTGAGTTCCTACACAGGGACCAATCAAAATGGTTATTTTAATCAAAGGTCAGGGCTAGATCACGTGATACACGAAGAATGTCAGGAAAATACCCAATTTTGCTAGATTTTATCGGCGATTGAAAGCTTTGGTTGCTTTCATAATTTTCTTTGTGGCGAAACGTTGGACTAACCAATAAAATGATAGTACTTGGTTCACTGCGCATGTGCTGAGTTCACGTAGCATGTGATCACGGTCCGTATGGTCGTTCACTCCAATGACAGTTCAAACAAATAACGGCAATGCTGTTGTGTAAAAAAAAAACTCCAAAAACACGTGCATGTACATTCTCATTTATTAACGCACATCGTGTACATAAAGAAATTTCAAGCACATGTTAATATATTGCCGCCATATTGGTTTTCGTTTATCTCGATCATCGGTTATCTCGACGCTTTTTGGCAAACCCCAAGGCCGTCGACATAACCGGGTTGTACTGTATAAGGTAAATTTTGGGTTAACGGTATAGGTTTTGCCAAGAGTTGTTTTACTCTTAGCACAGTGACATCACTTTGGAGAATCCCAAAACTGAACTTGGAGTGAATAAGACCTGAATGATTTTGTGTGAGTGTGATAACTTTTCTGTTCTTTACTTAGCATTACTCACGTTATAAACTAAATCTGACGATCGATACAGTTGATATGAAGTATATTAAAATGAAATTTGCCACTAATTTTTATTAAAATTCAACTACATGATTTAAAAGAAATGAAAACAGAAGCACATCCTTGCTGGTACCCTAAGACCCAAAACTGGGGGAAAAAAAGACAGACGCCAAAAGTGCGCATGTTACACCGTCTGTAAAAAAAAAAGGCAGACTAATGCTTAAATTGAATTGTAAATGGTTGTTCTGTGCAATAGCTTAGGATATATTTGATAACTTGTAATTCATAATTAATTTAGAAGGCATTTGACTTGAACCGGAATATTATCATTTGAAGTTTAAAAATATGGTAGAGTCCATATTATAATTTATCATAATTTTCCATATGCAAAATCTCAGTCTAATTCATATGAGTTTGATAGAATCCCTCTGCCCACTTTAAATTAATACCAAATTAAGAAACAAAGAAATCTGGGGAGACCCCTCCCACTAATGTCAAAAATATAAAATAAGAAAACAACTTGCATTAAGTGAACACAAACATAACCATCGAATTCTTTCAATATGTCGCTGTAGACAGAAGTTGACCTGGGGGAACCTCCATGACCTATATACCGTGGAACACATCGCCGGCCTTACCACTTACCCAAAATCAACCTATATATAATATCATGCATTTCGGTTAAGCAAGGGAGACTACTTCAAAATTCTTATGGGAAATGGGAGTCAGTGCAGAAGAGTCAGAGTTTTTCATTATTTGGTGCTTTTTTCATTAATAAAAAGACTATTTTGTCATAAAATTGTGGTATCCTTCCACATGTTCATAATAAGGGACATCTTGACATACATTTTAATGTACTGTTTTGCCTTTTTTGATTGAACTTACTTTTGGAAATTCATAAGCATATATATTGCATCTTTCCCTCAAAAGTTTAGATGACGTTCAAAATAAAGATCTTTCATATTAAATCATAATAAGCATTTTATATTGATGTACACGTGGGCCAATTCTCAATGATGTAGGTCTTTTACGATGTTCATTAAACTTGTCCCAGTAACCGGCATTATAATAAGGTCGCTCAACCTAATTTTGACCAGGTCGTGGGCCACAGTCCCTAATCAATTGCGGAAGATGTTGATACTTAAACAATTTTCAATTATTAACACGTTTGACATTAAAATATTTGATAACTAGTATTTTAGAATGAACCTAGAAGTAATTTAAACAAGAATATTTTAATTTGTGTTTTAAAAACCTGGTCCATATTATAAAAGATAATAATTTGATGTGTTCAAAACGTTGTCATGGGAAACTATTTATTATTCACAGTCCTTGCAGTTGTATACCGGTACTTCTATAAATTAAAAAAAGCACAGAATAATGCGGCTCGCATTGTTCTTCGTAAACGCAAATCCCACCATGCTAAAACTCTTCTGAGAGAACTGCATTGGCTCCGCGCTCGCATGGAGTACAAAATTGCAACTCTGTGCTACCGCTGCTTGCATGACCTGGCGCCGTCCTATCTCAAAGCGCTCATGATGCCTTATGTGCCCACTAGACAACTCCGATCATCCGATAGTGGCAAACACTCGATACCGCGTGTTCGCTTTGAGACTTACGAAAAGCGCACATTCGCATTTGCTGGCCCAACCATTTGGAACACCCTTCCTGACGCTTTCAGAAACAGCCAGACATTGGAGTCCTTCGAAAAAAATTTAAAAACTCATCTAGTTATTATCTCCTAGATTTGTTTTTGTACTGCGCTTCGAGCCTTTGGGGATGAAGCGTGATTTTTCAAATGAACTTTATTATTATTATTATTGTACTATTCTCATAGTTTCATTCATAGAAGAATGCATGTGCCATGTGCAAACACTATTAAATCATTGGTCAAAGAGAGCTTTAATTAAATAGTCATGTGCAAAAGTTGAAAGTTCAAAATAAGTAATCCCAAACCAATATTTTAACGGAAAGCCTTGCCTTACATTCACTATTATATATAAATATTGAATGAAAAATGGATTTAGTAAATGGAACATCCCTTTCTCATTAAATTAAAAATGCATTACATAGCTAGATAAGTTATAATTTATTTATAATTTAATTGCATAATATTGTTAACATTAATTTTAAAATTAGAACTTTTAATACCTAGCAATAATTAATACTATTTGTATAAAATTATCATTTAAACAAGAGTTAGTGCGCATGAAATGATCGGCGGAATGGGGTCCAAAATGTGGAGGTGCATTCCATAAGTAAAAAACACCAAAAGAACTGGCACTTTAAAAATTCATAGATTAAAAACCACTAAAGCTAGAAAGTATATTCTGGTAAATTTTTTTATTTAAAGTTTGCTCTATATAACTAATATGTTATATTTTTTTGTTGTATCTAAATACCTAATATATTTAGTTTAAATACAGGCATATTATTACCAATAATAGTGAGCAAGATTAGCAGTGTCCCATCTCAAAACATTTTGCCTATATTTAATCTCTCACCTACTTATGTTCTGTCAGCAGGAATCTTCAATGAAAGTTTAACTAGCATTCATAACATCATATGTTTTGTATTCTTCAAATCTTTTCATCCACACTTTCTCATTTATTATTATTCCCATCTATTCTTGGCAAAAACATTAGAGCAGGTATAGATGGACTTAAAAAATCATTACTGTTTATACAAGAAACGTAATAAAAATATGTATTATTTATTAACATAAATTAAAGTTAGTGTCTAAGAATTTGAGCACATTATTTTCTCTGTATTGTGTAAGATGAAAACATGTTTTGGCTTTTTACTTTATGCTTGCAATATATAAAAAGACAATTCTTTAGCTCAGTCTTCATACGATATAGAAATATCACAATTGCATTATTGAACTATTGTTTCTTATTTTGCTTATCAGTGGCTAAGTATAGAATGTTTATTCACAGAGTCAACAGTCACATAACCATCGGAATGGTTTTGACAATGTCCGAAAAATAGTTCAGGAAGAGGGACGCACTGCACGTAATCTTGTGCAGTACAGTGTCCCTGCATCTGAAAATCAGCTAGCTGAACAAGCTGGAAGTGCAGGTATTCATAAATTGAGTTACTTTCTTTGCAAAGCTTCTTTCACAGTAGAAAATATTTTCTTTCTTCTTTTAAAGATATTTTCATTTTATAAAACAAAAAAATAAGATATACCATATTTAATATTATCAATGAATCTCAAGTATTTCTAAATTTGAGAGCTGGTTTGATTTTTGAATGTACAACATGTTCTTAGTATTGGCTAATTAAATGTACACTTCTTTGTGCAGTACCTTCAAATTCCCGTTCATCCAGCCAGCAAAAGAGGGCTGGCTCTTCATCCCGTTCTCAAGCTCATCGCACACCACCACCTGGTTCTCGCTTTCGGCATAGGTCCTTATCTGATATGGCAAAGTCCCCTAGATCTGATGCTGGTTCCAAAAAAAATGATCTCAGGGCCCGGTACTGGAAGTATATGTTTGATAATTTCCAGAGAGCTGTTGACTCTATCTACCAGACATGTGAACAGGATGAGAGTGTTGTTGAATGCAAGGTAAAAAAGCCACATGACATGGCCATCATGTGACTTAACCATCACATGACATTGCCATCACATGATGCAATATATTACAATGACCTTTTGTTGGTTTGTTTTGATTTTTTATCAGGAACTGAGATTTCAAAATGAGCAACAAATATAAATCTATTTTCAAGACTTAATTAGTGTGCGAGTCTGATTGTCATCTGTGAAAAATTGTTCTCCCATAAGTCGATATTTTTACCAATAATCATTGTTATAGTATATGCGGGCGGGAGATACTAGATAATAAATGAAGGACTGCCTTCTAGCTGTATGAATGAACACAGCTGTGGGAGATACAACAATTTTTTATTTATAAATGACCAGAAGACAATATCCACGTGTCACTATGAAGCAGCCCCCACATATTTTATTACATTATTTAAACAATTATTGTCTTTTTATAATTTTCACTACAAAATCATAAAAACAATTAAACAACTGTTAGTAATTTTTTGGAAATGAGATTGTTGTTGAAGATGTTTATTTATAAATGAGATTGTTGTTGAAGATGTTTATTTATAAATGAGATTGTTGTTGAAGATGTTTATTTATAAATGAGATTGTTGTTGAAGATGTTTTTTTTATAAATGAGATTGTTGTTGAAGATGTTTATTTATAATTGAGATTATTGTTGAAGATGTTTATTTATAAATGAGATTGTTGTTGAAGATGTTTATTTATAAATGAGATTGTTGTTGAAGATGTTTTTTTTTATAAATGAGATTGTTGTTGAATATGTTTATTTATAAATGAGATTATTGTTGAAGATGTTTATTTATAAATGAGATTGTTGTTGAAGATGTTTATTTATAAATGAGATTGTTGTTGAAGATGTTTTTTTTATAAATGAGATTGTTGTTGAAGATGTTTATTTATAAATGAGATTGTTGAATTTGGGTTGACCAAACAGTTGACTATTTTGTTCAGGAGGTGATCATGATGTTGGAGCAGAGCACCAAAGATTTTAAGGCCCTTATTGAAACCTTAATCATGATGAAGGCCTATGAAGATTCTGCAAAAGAAGGAGACAGACCTTCAGCCATAGCATGGGAAGTCAGGAAAATGTCTCCCAACAAACACGCACCATCTTCACCAGCTCCTGCGGCGCCACAGCAGTGAGTAGCTTTTCATTTCATTCATTATCAAAAATTGCATTGTATTGGTCCTTATCAAAGTTATGAAACAGATGTGTAGTTGCTTTGATATTATTCAACAACAGGGTTGCACCCAAAAGCCAATCTGTCAACTACTGATTAATTGGCTTGGCTTAATACACCATTGCCCTTTTAACGCTTCCTGATTATATATTATGTATTTTTATACATATTGATTTGAAATGTGTCAGGTAAAATAAAAAATGGAGGCAATTCAATCTACTTTTTCATATTTAATCAAAATTGAGAGCTTCTATGTAGTTTACAGGAAGTAAGGGTAATCAATATTACTACAATAACAATATAAAGAATCACAAGTGAGTGCCCTATGAAGATTTAAACATTGCATCTTGATTAACAAAACAAGCTTCAGATCTTCACCATTAAAATCAGACCCAATTTGGCAAACATGTTAGATTGACTTGATCATTGATGTGACTAGTAGTAGATTCAATATTGACTTAATCATTGATGTGACTAGTAGTAGATTGACTTAATCATTGATGTGACTAGTAGTAGATTGACTTGATCATTGATGTGACTAGTAGTAGATTGAATTGATCATTGATGTGACTAGTAGTAGATTGAATTGATCATTGATGTGACTAGTAGTAGATTGAATTGATCATTGAAGTGACTAGTAGTAAGCCATAAAGGTTGCAACAAAGGCTGACATCACAGTAAAGGTTCACAGTTGTTGTTTTTGCTGGGTTGGGTATTGTGGGTATTGCTGGGATTTGAACTCTGGCCCACGAATTTTGTATGTCATGTGCTATTATTGACACACTTGACTGCACACACGAGTCATGTTCTGTTATTGACACACTTGACGGCACACATGTGTCATGTTCTGTTATTGATACCCTTGAATACACACTATAAACATCTCATCTAATTTCTGGAAAAGGGTTTTGTAACTGAATGTCTGAGATTTATTGGTACAACTCTATTCAGCACAATAGATTATGCCACTGAAGTCTATTCAACACTATCATTGGCGCAGTTTCATCATAATTTTTGTTTTAGGCTGATCAGGATAACATATTTGTTTCATATCTGTCAGTGTCCACATCTTAATACTGTCAATGTCCACATTTTATCACTGTCAATGTTCACATTTATAACTGTCAATGTTCACATTTATTACTGTCAATGCTCACATCTTATAACTGTCAATGTTCACATCATATTCCTGTCAATTTCCATTTCCTATAACTGTCAATATTCACATCTTATTCCTGTCAATTTCCATATCTTATTACTGTCAATATTCATATCTTATTACTGTCAATGTTTACATCTTTTTACTGTCTATGTCCAGGGCTGTGACACATAATGAAAAATCTGGCAACAGCTGGGCCGACAAAGTGAGAGGCGCAAGGGCAATAACCTTTTCAGCTATAAACAAAGGAGCTGGGGAAGCAGTAAACACTCATCGAACTTTAGATGAACAAAGGGAGGTAATGGCTGGCCAATCTTCAAGTTTCCCTTTTCCTATTGAAGGTAATTTGATCATTGGTAGTCATTCTATTCAATTCTCTTTACTTAATTATTCAATGGTGTGTATACAAAAAAACCTACTTTAAATATATTTCTGTTTCTCTTCTCACAGATTCTATAGATGAAGATGGATGGGAAACCGTACAAAGAGGTCGATTGCGTGCAAGGCAATCGCCTTGTCAAAAATCCACAGAAAACCTGGCACCTAATACAAAAACTGCCAAAAGAAACTTGATGCGCTCAATGAGTGTGCCAGATCAGGCCAATATCAAAATTCCCTGTCACAAACCAGAAAAACAACCCAAAAAATCCTTGCGAGCTGTTTCTGAGAGACACCTGCCGGCAACTCATGGGGGCACTCATGAAAGAGCTTGCAGTAAAGATAGTGAGAAAGAAAACATTCCTGTTAATAAGGACAGTAGTGAGAGCATATCCTCCATCACGAATACAGCCTCAGACTCTTCCAACACTTTGACATACAGCAGCTCGGTCACTCCTGCCAAATCCATGGCTCTGACGCATGCCTTGTCAACTGCCAAATCCATGGCTCTGACGCATGCCTTGTCAACTGACAATTCCATGGCTCTGACGCATGCCTTGTCAACTGACAAATCTTTTAAAGATGCTCTGGATTTAGATTTGGAAAATGTCAGCATTGTGAGATGATTTTTTCAATGTGTTTATTTATCCTACTGTTAGAGTTTGCAAAAATATTTTTCTTCTTCCAAAGTCTTAATCTGTTTCTCTGACCTGACTGTAAATCAGGGCAGTGTAAAATAATATTTCTCTGACCTGACTGTAAATCAGGGCAGTGTAAAATAATATTTCTCTGACCTGACTGTAAATCAGGGCAGTGTAAAATAATATTTCTCTGACCTGACTGTAAATCAGGGCAGTGTAAAATAATATTTCTCTGACCTGACATTGGTTAAGGGATGTGGCATTGATTATGGGATGTGGCATTGGTTAGTGGATGTGGCATTGGTTAGTGGATGTGGCATTGGTTAGTGGATGTGGCATTGGTTAGTGGATGTGGCATTGGTTAGTGGATGTGGCATTGGTAAGGGATGTGGCATTGATTAGTGGATGTGGCATTGATTAGTGGATGTGGCATTGATTAGTGGATGTGGCATTGATTAGTAGATGTGGCACTGATTAGTGGATGTGGCATTGATTAAGGGATGTGGCATTGATTAGTGGATGGGGCATTGGTTAGTGGATGGGGCATTGAATAGAGGATGTGGCATTGGATAGGGAAATTTGGACATATTCCATTTACAGTTTCAGATACATATATTGTGGCTGTAAGAAATTTACGTCCTAAGCAATATTAGAAATAAAACTATCAATGAATCTCTTCTTGGACCAGTTAATATCGTGATAGATCAATTGAATATAAGCTCATTGTTGAATGTTGTCTTGTTTCAGGATATTGACCTTGTTTTAGATGAGGAATTCCATCTGAGCAGTGAACTTGAGAAGGCTCAAGAGTCAGCATTGGCCTATGCAGTGCAAGAAGAAGAAAACTGGCTCAAAGAATTGGCAAGGGAGCAGAGCTCACAGGTTGAAGTTGACTTAGAGGAGAACAGTGATTTGGGGGTAAGAGAAGGGACAACAGTCATTTGGGGGTAAGAGAAGGGAGAACATTGATTTGGGGGTAAGAGAACTGAGAACAGTAATTTAGAGGTGTTGAATTTAAGGGAAACTAATTTAAGGTTAAATATTTATTGTAAGTACCATTTTGAACGAAGATATACATTTTCTAAAATGGTTCTAGATAATATATTTAAATCCCGTGCAGACCACTACCTTGACATATCTTCAAAATTGTATCACGATAAGCTCAGGACTTGCAGTGTTCATGTTTGTTCTATGAAAACAAAATATTTGTTTGAAATTTCAGAACACCAACAGTTCATTGGAGTCCAACAATGCAGCAATAACTGATTGGGACTCTTTGGTTGCAGTACATGAAGGCATGTAAACACAATGTTCAGTGACTCACTGTAATAAGGATCAATTAGGCTTTTACATCACTGTTGCTCTTACTTATCAAATAGAATACATACTTTGCTTTCAGATTGAAAATTGTCTTATGCAATTAGAGAAAAAAAAATTCTAATGGATTAATTGCAGAATTTTTAAAATGAAAAAAATATACAAGAGTGAGAAGTTGTTTTATCCACACAAAAAATTAAATATTAATTGTTTGATGTATAAGGCTAAATATGGTATCGAATGAAAGATAATTGAATGGACTATATGTTTGTAAGCTTATTTCTTCAGTTTAAGTAAAATAAATAACAGAAAAGAAACGGAAAACATAAAACGCAAAACTTTTTTTTCCCCCAAACACTTTGATGTAGACATGTATCATCTTCACTGCTATATCCCAAATCATCTGAATCTACTTCTGTCGGAATCATGGAATGGATGTAAATCTAAATCATCTTCACTATCAATAGAAACAGTATAAAACATTTCCAAAGCTTGTTGAGCTGTTAATCCTTTAGAAAAGCTGCGAACAAAATCATACTTCAGATAACAACAAATAAACCTTGCTTTCGCTCATAAACAATGCAGTACCACTCTTCTATGTAAAAGTCAATTAAAAAAATAGCTCTTTAAAAAGTTGACCAGAGAATTAGCAAAGAAACAACCATGATATTGAAACAGTGCACTGTGGATGAACGTACCGTGCTTGTTTGGCAGTGATAGAGTTCAATAAAATGGTCTAGTTTTATTATATATTTAGACAATAAACACCACTTTATTACTTTAGCTTATTCCCCAGTTTATTGACCGTTTGATGGATAATTTGAAATGATGTAATGTATAAATATTTGCTTGTTTTAGCTGAAATGAATCAAGGGAGTGTATCATGGGGTGACCTGGTGGAAGCAGAGGAGGCTAGGACGCCAGGTCATGGGGTTCACATGCATGAAAAGCTATCTTCCCCGTCACGGAAAAGGTATCTCTGTCAAACTCATGTCTGGAAATATTAGAAGTTACCTCTTCAAATTTAAATGGTATCTTAGGTCACAAACAAATAGGCCTAGCAACACATTTAAATATTTATATCTGCTATGTATCTTGTTACAAGAAATTGATATCTACTATCTATCTTGTTACAAGAAATTGATATCTACTATGTATCTTGTTACAAGAAATTGATATCTGCTATGTATCTTGTTACAAGTTTCTTTGTTGGCAGGTACATTTTTTGGTCAGTATGAAAATAAAATGATACCAGGCTTGGTGAAATGGTACCTGCCAGTGTGAAATGGTACCTGCCAGTGTGAAATGGTACCTGCCAGTGTGAAATGGTACCTGCTGATCTGAAACGGTACCAAAGCAATATGAAATGGCTGGTCCCAAAATGAATTGGTACCAGCCAATTACCCTCTTAACATGTTCTCAAAATTTAGAAAATGTCTCTCATTTCATGGGAGGTCAGTGAGGTATTAGTAATGATGACTAAAAAAAGTGACTACAGTTGCTTCCCATGACATAATTGTTTGAAAAAGTTTCGAACTGTTTCCCATGACCCATGTTTGCACATCAGGAGAACATTGATTTAACTCTCTCAAATATTCTAAGTTTACCAAAAAAAAATTCTCTCAGTAGATAATCTTTTTGTCTAATGAAAAATACAGCAGTAAATAACATGTTAAATATAATTTGGGAATATATTTGCATGCATTAACTTTTCATGGGGTCCGAAAGCAATGATATCTTACTAGGTTAATCAGTGGTCCACTCAGTTTTTGTTACTAACTAATTATATGGGCATAAAATTGGCTCACGTTAAAATTATTATGAATTCCATAATCCAGATCATAAATTAGTTTTATTATTAGTATTATTATTACAGTGGTCTTATGCTTATATGCTTTATATGCTTATTTTTCATTATTTTGTCCCTATATTGAAAATACATTTTAAAATAGCTTTGGTTTATATAAAAGTAGAAAAAATGAATTAATTGATTGTTCAAAAAGCCAATATAACATTTAGTGAGAGTTAAGAACCTGGCCTGGGTTCAGACTTGGGTTGGGTTCAGACATGGGTTGGGTTCAGACTTGGGTTGGTTTCAGACTTTGATTGGTTTTAGACTTGTGTTGGGTTCAGACTTGGGTTGTGTTCAGACTTGGATTGGGTTCAGACTTGGCTTTAGTTCAGACTTGGGTTGGGTTCAGACTTGGAGTGGGTTCAGACTTGGGTTGGGTTCAGACTTGGGTTGGGTTCAGGCTTGGGTTTATTTCAGACTTGTGTTGGGTTCAGACTTGGGTTGTTTTCAGACTTGGGTTGGGTTCAGACTTGGGTTGGGTTCAGACTTGGCGTGGGTTCAGACTTGGGTTGGGTTCAGACTTGGGTTGGGTTCAGACTTGAGTTGGGTTCAGACTTGAGTTGGGTTCAGACTTGGCTTGGGTTCAGACTTGGGTTGGGTTCAGACTTGGGTTTGGTTCAGACTTGAGTTCGGTTCAGACTTGGCTTTGGTTCAGACTTGGGTTGGGTTCAGACTTGGGTTGGGTTCAGACTTGAGTTGGGTTCAGACTTGGCTTGGATTCAGACTTGGGTTGGGTTCAGACTTGGGTTGGGTTCAGACTTGGGTTGGGTTCAGACTTGAGTTGGGTTCAGACTTTGCTTGGGTTCAGACTTGGGTTGGTTTCAGACTTGGGTTGGTTTCAGACTTGGGTTGGGTTCAGACTTGGGTTGGGTTCAGACCTGGGTTGGGTTCAGACTTGGGTTGGGTTCAGACTTGGATTGGGTTCAGACTTGGCTTGGGTTCAGTCTTGAAGTCAGAGTTTGTGACACCTGGGGTCGTCCTTAATTTTACCAGCCCAAAAAAACACAAAACATACAGAATACAAATATGAAAATGCCACCTCTCAAATGACTTCATCCCCCCTCCCCATTTGTGCATCTGTTGTTAGATTTTAGGAGGGGGACATCATTGTTTTTGTTTGCCTTCAACAGTAATTTTGAATGCTTTTTAATTTTTGCCATATATCAATAAAACATAAATTTGGCAAGACAATTTAAAAGTATGAAGGTTCTTATACTTTACTTTTCAAATGACAGATCACCAACAGAATCTAGACGGAGACATGAAGAAAAGCAAGCAAAGGCTCAAGAACTCAGAGGCAAACTGATGCAAGAAAAAGCTGAGAGATTGAGAGATTTATCAAAAAAGGTGGGTGAGGAAGATAAAGATATCTGAAGAAGTTCTAGTGAGTAGGTGAGGAAGACAAAGATATCTGAAGAATTTCTAGTAGGTACGTGAGCAAGACAAAGATATCTGAATAATTTCTAGTAGGTAGGTGAGGAAGACAAATATATCTCAATAATTTCTAGTTCAGATGCACTCGTGTTTAAATTTTAGATACGTTTATTATAACATACTCAACTGTCAGTTGAAGAAACAAAGAATTAAGTGAGATGATGTGGCTGTCTAGACATCCCAAGACATAATTCTTAAATCCTGTTAAAGATTCATATAATACTTTATGCTTACAAGACCTGCCAAAAGTTGATTGAGGTAAATGTTCCAATGTTCAGGTTGAAGAGGTGAGAGCTTACAAAGAAGAGTTAATGAGACAAAGCAAGACTTTGTTAGAACACAAGCTTCAAAGGGCAGAGGAAAAACGTCAACTTCAGCTGAAGCTCAAGGCCAGAAAAGCCCATGAAGAGGAGGCAAAGGTGAGTTTTTCATTGTCTCCACATTCAGTTTGAAACTCAAGTTAAACTATTTCATGCATCCTTCAGATTGTGGCAGTTGGTATGATTGCAATATTATGTTAGACACATGAAAAGTAACATAATATAATGTTAGGCATATGAAAGGTACCCTTAATATTATGTTATACAATGACAGTTAAAATACTTAAATTTTCACAAAGAATTTGTAGGTTTGTTCTATAATAATACTTTCTATGAAGTACTTGCTTTTCAATAGTAGAATAATTTCTACATATGAGTTCATTGAGTTGTCTGCTATTTGAAAGCCATTTAACTTCTAATGAACTCCTTTTCATTGTAACTGGCTGGCTGCCATCCTCTCCAAAGTATCAGACCTGCTACATGCACATCTGAAAGTATCAGAACTGCCACATGCACGTCTGAAAGTATCAGAACTGCCACATGCACATCTGAAAGTATCAGAGCTGCTACATGCACATCTGAAAGTATCAGACCTGCTACATGCACATCTGAAAGTATCAGAACTGCTACATGCACATCTGAAAGTATCAGAACTGCCACATGCACATCTGAAAGTATCAGAACTGCTACATGCACATCTGAAAGTATCAGAACTGCCACATGCACATCTGAAAGTATCAGAACTGCTACATGCACATCTGAAAGTATCAGAACTGCCACATGCACATCTGAAAGTATCAGAGCTGCTACATGCACATCTGAAAGTATCAAGCCTGCTACATGCACATCTGAAAGTATCAGAGCTGCTACATGCACATCTGAAAGTATCAGACCTGCCACATGCACATCTGAAAGTATCAGAACTGCTACATGCACATCTGAAAGTATCAGACCTGCTACATGCACATCTGAAAGTATCAGAACTGCTACATGCACATCTGAAAGTATCAGAGCTGCTACATGCACATCTGAAAGTATCAAGCCTGCTACATGCACATCTGAAAGTATTATTTTGAGGTGTGTGAACTTTTCAGAAAATGAATCTTACCTAATTGTACTTATGGTAACAAAGGAAACTTCCTTCATGATTTAGTGTCAACAGTGGATAGAATGTCTGAGTTGATCCATGATTTAGTGTCAGCAGTGGATATAATGTCTGAGTTGATCCATGATTTAGTGTCAACAGTGGATATAATGTCTGAGTTGATCCATGATTTAGTGTCAGCAGTGGATAGAATGTCTGAGTTGATCCATGATTTAATGTCAGCAGTGGATAGAATGTCTGAGTTGATCCATGATTTAATGTCAGCAGTGGATAGAATGTCTGAGTTGATCCATGATTTAGTGTCAGCAGTGGATAGAATGTCTGAGTTGATCCATGATTTAGTGTCAGCAGTGGATAGAATGTCTGAGTTGATCCATGATTTAGTGTCAGCAGTGGATAGAATGTCTGAGTTGATCCATGATTTAGTGTCAGCAGTGGATAGAATGTCTGAGTTGATCCATGATTTAGTCAAAATTTGAGTGTAAACCAACTTATACCACATTTACGAATGGTATTTTTATTTTTAACTAATTATTTTAAAATTAATTTTCTTTTCCTTGTTGAACCAACTTGCTACAAATTTACTGGAACATATAGCATGTAATAACTCAGTGTTCAATATTTATTTTATGAAGAAACTTTCATTGTGAATGAGCCAATGTTAAGTGTCAGCCAAGTGGCATGCATGCACCACTCTATGCTTTGTTTATCTTGCTCACCTCATTCTCAGTTCTCAATCACCATGTTTTCTGCTTTTTATCCTCATGTGTAAGATGCCGATGGTTGATATTGTGTTACGTCTGATGGCCTCCTCTTTACTGTATTGATATCTGCTTTCATCAATGTTAAAGCCAAGCTTCTTGTTTTATTTTGTGGCCAGGCAAACGAGATTGCTTTTATCAACAGCCTGGAGGCCCAGAACAAGCGTCATGACATCATGTCAAAGCACCAAGAATCCGAGGCTCGTCTACATGATTTAATGGTACGCATGAATCTGGCTCTTATTGCCCGCCTCAACAACTCATTTCATCATTTTCACGCGTACACATTTGGATATTATGTACCAAGCTTCTTTGTACTTCCACAAATGTTGTACTTGTGTGTAAAAAAGCTTGTTTTTTAAAATACTTCAACATCATTCGTCGTTTGTTTTTATTTATTTTCAGAATTTTTTTCTTTTCAATTTAATAATTGTTTTTAAAAATTATTTTTGGTATTTAATCCCCACAATACAGGACCTGCACGGCTTCTGCAGGACCTGCACGGCTTCTGCAGGACCTGCACGGCTTCTGCAGGACCTGCACGGCTTCTGCAGGACCTGCACGGCTTCTGCAGGACCTGCACGGCTTCTGCAGGACCTGCACGGCTTCTGCAGGACCTGCACGGCTTCTGCAGGACCTGCACGGCTTCTGCAGGACCTGCACGGCTTCTGCAGGACCTGCACGGCTTCTGACTTTCAATGTCATAAATCATTGTTTTATTTCACATATTATGTTTCACATCTCATTCCTATTTCACATTTCATGTCCTATTTCGCATTTCCTGTTTCACAGCTCATGTCCTATTTCACATCTTATGTCCTTTTTTACATCTCATGTCCTATTTCACATCTCCTATTTCACATCTCTTTTTCACATCTCCTATTTCACATCTCCTATTTCACATCTCCTATTTCACATCTCATGTCCTATTTCACATCTCATATTTCCTATTTCACATCTCATGTCCTATTTCATGTCCTTTTTTTAACATCCTATTTCTTGTTTCACATCTCATGTTTTACATTTCATGTCCTATTTCACATATCATGTTTTACATTTCATGTCCTATTTCACATCTCATGTTGCACATTATAGATTGATAAATTGGTTTATAAATTGATAAATTGGTTTATTTATAGATTGATATATTGGTTTATAGATTGATAAATTGGTTTATAGATTGATTTTGGTTTATAATTCAGAAATTTTATCTTTCTGTCAAGTGATTTTATACATTTGCTGTAGTGAAACTTTATTCTGCTTGCTCCTGTCTTATAGACTTAGATGGTTTGTGTTGTACTGTTGGTTTGTGTTGTACTGTTGGTTTGTGTTCTACTGTTGGTTTGTGTTGTCTTATATGAACAAATGTAACTAGTCTCAAAGACTTTTGTGATATTTACATGCTGAATCTTGACACATGTTAAACTGTTGCACGTGAGGGAAAAGTACTGACACTTAGGAATTTAAAATTTCTCTTGCCACATTTGCTCTACAGGAAGAACGCATGCGCAAGCTAGAAGAGAAGCAGGCTAAAGAGGCGGCGGTGGAAGAGAGGCGCAAAGCTCTAGAAGCTGACAGAAAAGCACGTCTGCTTGAAATGCAAGAAAAGCGTAAACTGCGGGATGCCAGGATAGAACAGCAGCAAATTGAGAAAGAAAAAGAAAGGATAGAGGCCGTCAGAGCCAGAGGAAAGTAAGTGAACTTCAGCTGAGATCTAGACAAGTCTTATGTTACTGTTAGAGCAATGTCTTATGTTACTGTTAGAGCAATGTGTTATGTTACTGATTTAGACTTATTATGACCCATTTTGCCTGTATTAACTCTCTCACCTACTTATCACATTCTTCTTGCTTCCCTCTCTGATAGAGCAATGTATTATGTTAACTCTTTCACCTACTTATCACATTCTTCTTGCTTCCCTCTCTGATAGATCAATGTATTATGTTAACTCTCTCACCTACTTATCACATTCTTCTTGCTTCCCTCTCTGATAGAGCAATGTATTATGTTAACTCTCTCACCTACTTATCACATTCTTCTTGCTTCCCTCTCTGATAGATCAATGTATTATGTTAACTCTCTCACCTACTTATCACATTCTTCTTGCTTCCCTCTCTGATAGAGCAATGTATTATGTTAACTCTTTCACCTACTTATCACATTCTTCTTGCTTTCCTCTCTGATAGAGCAATGTATTATGTTAACTCTTTCACCTACTTATCACATTCTTCTTGCTTTCCTCTCTGATAGAGCAATGTATTATGTTAACTCTCTCACCTACTTATCACATTCTTCTTGCTTCCCTCTCTGATAGAGCAATGTATTATGTTAACTCTCTCACCTACTTATCACATTCTTCTTGCTTTCCTCTCTGATAGAGCAATGTATTATGTTAACTCTCTCACCTACTTATCACATTCTTCTTGCTTCCCTCTCTGATAGAGCAATGTATTATGTTAACTCTTTCACCTACTTATCACATTCTTCTTGCTTTCCTCTCTGATAGAGCAATGTATTATGTTAACTCTCTCACCTACTTATCACATTCTTCTTGCTTCCCTCTCTGATAGAGCAATGTATTATGTTAACTCTCTCACCTACTTATCACATTCTTCTTGCTTCCCTCTCTGATAGAGCAATGTATTATGTTAACTCTTTCACCTACTTATCACATTCTTCTTGCTTTCCTCTCTGATAGAGCAATGTATTATGTTAACTCTCTCACCTACTTATCACATTCTTCTTGCTTCCCTCTCTGATAGAGCAATGTATTATGTTACTTTTAGAGAATTGTGTAATGTCACTATTAGAGCTTTGAGTTTGAGTTTCAAACTGATCCTATTTGGTCAATCTTTCATTAAGCTCCCTTCATTTCTTTCAGAGAGAGAGAAGAGAGAATAGCTGCCCTCAATGCCATGCAAGAAGCTCAAAAACAGGAACTCCAGAAAAAGATTCAACAAAAGGTATTTTAAGTGTGAAACAAAAGGTGTTCTTAGAGGGAAACAAGAGGTGTTTGTAGTGTCAAAGAAAAAGATGTTCTTAGTTTGAAGCAAAAAGGTGGTCTAAGTATGAAACAAGGTGTTCTTTGTGTGAAACAAGAGGTGTTCTAAGTGTGAAACAAGGTGTTCTTTGTGTGAAACAAGAGGTGTTCTAAGTGTGAAACGAGGTGTTCTTTGTTTAAAACAAGAGGTGTTCTAAGTGTGAAATGAGGTGTTCTTTGTGTGAAACAAGAGGTGTTCTAAGTGTGAAACGAGGTGTTCTTTGTGTGAAACAAGAGGTGTTCTAAGTGTGAAACGAGGTGTTCTTAGTGTGAAACAAGATGTGTTGTAAGAGTCAAAGCTCCATAGATAAACTATATTGGTACTCTATGTGTGAACCTCTATTATATTAAATATAGTTGTATTGAAAGCATGACATAGCTTAGTAGATGTAATATAGTTGTATTTGCATTAAAAGCGTGACATAGCTTAGTAGATTTAATATAGTTGTATTTGCTTTGAAAGCATGACATAGCTTTGTAGATTTAATATAGTTGTATTTGCATTGAAAGCGTGACATAGCTTAGTAGATTTAATATAGTTGTATTTGCATTGAAAGCATGACATCGCTTAGTAGATTTAATATAGTTGTATTTGCATTGAAAGCATGACATAGCTTAGTAGATTTAATATAGTTGTATTTGCATTGAAAGCATGACATAGCTTTGTAGATTTAATATAGTTGTATTTACATTGAAAGCGTGACATAAATGACTAGGTTTACTTAGGTCTTTTCTGTGACATAGCTCCCTAGATTCAGCATATTTACATTTTTTTTACTTTTGAGTCATTGGGTTTGTAAATGATCATGAAATATTCATGAATCTGTACTTATAGAATATTGTCCTTGTCATGTCTGAGTAGAACATGCATATTGAAAGAATGTATCCATATATTTGTTTCTATTACGTGATCAACTTGAAAGAAATTATTTGTTGGTATCACACGATCAACTTGAAAGAATGTAACCATGTATTTGTTGGTATCACAAGATCAACTTGAAAGAATGTATCCATATATTTGTTGGTATCACGTGATCAACCTGAAATATTGTATCCATATATTAGTTGATATCACGTGATGAAAGCAAGTAGTTTAATAATAATAAGTGAACACCATGACAAGAATGTGATTTTGTTGTTTGTTTGTTAGCAAGATGAAACTACGCAGCGTCACGAAGAACATCTCCAGCAGATCCGAGGTCGTGCCTTCGAGATGAGCGTTATGAGGCACTCCACCGAGGACCACAATGATGCACCCAAGCTGACTCCCTATGACAGAAATAAGCTCTGTTCTATTTGCAATGTTCTGGTAAACACCTTTAAGCATTGATCTATTTGCAATGTTCTGGTAAAAACTTTAGCTCTGCCCTATTTGCAATGTTCTGGTAAACACTTTTAAGTTCTGCTCTATTTGCAATGTTCTGGTAAACACTTTTAAGCTCTGCTCTATTTGCAATGTTCTGGTAAACACTTTTAAGTTCTGCTCTATTTGCAATGTTCTGGTAAACACTTTTAAGCTCTGCTCTATTTCCAATGTTCTGGTAAACACTTTTAAGTTCTGCTCTATTTGCAATGTTCTGGTAAACACTTTTAAGTTCTGCTCTATTTGCAATGTTCTGGTAAACACTTTTAAGTTCTGCTCTATTTGCAATGTTCTGGTAAACACTTTTAAGCTCTGCCCTATTTCCAATTGTTGGGAAAAATAAAAGCTCTGTGTTATTTAGAGATCTTGTTTATTATAAAACAAAAATCTTTAAATAGATTGATTTATTCCAAAGCATTACCTATTGACATTGATTTACTGAAAGATTTTGTTCAATTCCATGATAAATAAACATTACATTTGCTCAGTCATTAACTGTTGAATTTTTAATGCCAGATTCCATCTGAAGTATATTTGCTCAGTCATTTACGTGGTAAGAAGCACCAACAGGCTCTGAAAGATAACAATTCTGGAAAAGAAATGACAAAACAAGAAATTGTAAGTAGTGCATTGACATGTCTTGTGTTAGGGGCCAGCAGTAAATAAAGTCACACTCTTTGATGATCCCTGATTATCATACATTTAGAGGTCCTTAAAACACATTGTCACAAATTTATGATCCCTGGTCCTATTGGCATTCATGACCCCTTGCCCTAGATGCATTCATGACCCCTTAATCTAGATACATTCATGACCCCTTGCCCTAGATACATTCATGACTCCTTGCCCTAGATACATTCATGACCCCTTGCCCTAGATACATTCATGACCCCTTAACCTAGATACATTCATGACCCCTTGCCCTAGATACATTCATGACCCCTAGCCCTAGATACATTCATGACCCCTTGCCCTAGATACATTCATGACCCCTTAACCTAGATACATTCATGACCCCTTGCCCTAGATACATTCATGACCCCTAGCCCTAGATACATTCATGACCCCTTAACCTAGATACATTCATGACCCCTTAACCTAGATACATTCATGACCCCTTAACCTAGATACATTCATGAACCCTTTGCCCTAGATACATTCATGACCCCTTAACCTAGATACATTCATGACCCCTTAACCTGGATACATTCATGACCCATTAACCTAGATACATTCATGACCCCTTAACCTAGATACATTCATGACCCCTTAACCTAGATACATTCATGACTCCTTGCCCTAGATACATTCATGACCCCTTGCCCTAGATACATTCATGACCCCTTGCCCTAGATACATTCATGACCCCTTAACCTAGATACATTCATGACCCCTTGCCCTAGATACATTCATGACCCCTAGCCCTAGATACATTCATGACCCCTTGCCCTAGATACATTCATGACCCCTTGCCCTAGATACATTCATGACCCCTTGCCTTAGATACATTCATGACCCCTAGCCCTAGATACATTCATGACCCCTTAACCTAGATACATTCATGACCCCTTAACCTAGATACATTCATGAACCCTTTGCCTTAGATACATGCATGACCCCTTAACCTAGATACATTCATGACCCCTTAACCTAGATACATTCATGACCCCTTAACCTAGATACATTCATGACCCCTTAACCTAGATACATTCATGACCCCTTGCCCTAGATATATTCATGACCCCTTGCCCTAGATACATTCATGACCCCTTAACCTAGATACATTCATGACCCCTTAACCTAGATACATTCATATTCATGACCCCTTGCCCTAGATACATTCATGACCCCTTGCCCTAGATACATTCACGACCCCTTGCCCTAGATACATTCATGACCCCTTGCCCTAGATACATTCATGACCTCTTGCCCTAGATACATTCATGACCCCTTGCCCTAGATACATTCATGACCCCTTGCCCTAGATACATTCATGACCCCTTGCCCTAGATACATTCATGACCCCTTGCCCTAGATACATTCATGACCCCTTGCCCTAGATACATTCATGACCCCTTAACCTAGATACATTCATGATCCCTTAACCTAGATACATTCTTGACCCCGCTCCCTATTGGCACTCATGACCCCTCGCCCTAGATCCCCTCATGATCCCTTGCCCTAGATACATTCATGACCCCTTAACCTAGATACATTCATGACCCCTTAACCTAGATGCATTCATGACCCCGCTCCCTATTGGCACTCATGACCCCTCGCCCTAGATCCCTTCATGATCCCTTGCAGTAGATGCATTCATGACCCCGCTCCCTATTGGCACTCATGACCCCTCGCCCTAGATCCCCTCATGATCCCTTGCAGTAGATGCATTCATGACCCCGCTCCCTATTGGCACTCATGAAGCCTCGCCCTAGATCCCCTCATGATCCCTTGCAGTAGATGCATTCATGACCCCACTCCCTATCACTCATGAAGCCTCGCCCTAGATCCCCTCATGATCCCTTGCAGTAGATGCATTCATGACCCCACTCCCTATCACTCATGAAGCCTCGCCCTAGATCCCCTCATGATCCCTTGCAGTAGATGCTTTCATGACCCCATTCCCTATTGGCACTTATGAAGCCTCGCCCTAGATCCCCTCATGATCCCTTGCAGTAGATGCATTCATGACACCATTCCCTATTGGCAATCATGACCCCTTGCCCTAGATCCCCTCATGATCCCTTGCAGTAGATCCCCTCATGATCCCTTGCAGTAGATTCCCTCATGATCCCTTGCAGTAGATCCCCTCATGATCCCTTGCAGTAGATGCATTCATGACCCCATTCCCTATTGGCAATCATGACCCCTTGCCCTAGATCCCCTCATCCCTTGCAGTAGATCCCCTCATGATCCCTTGCAGTAGATCCCCTCATGATCCCTTGCAGTAGATGCATTCATGACCCCAATCCCTATCACTCATGAAGCCTCACCCTAGATCCCCTCATGATCCCTTGCAGTAGATCCATGAGTTATTAAATGGATTACCTTTATAGAGATTGATTTTATTGATTTGTATAAATAGCGATTGTGTTGATACCTAATGATTGTGTTTAAACACACTTAATAAATAGTTCAATGAGAAAACATGCTTTAAAGAGAAGTTAACATGAAAAAATTAAGCTAATGAATTAGACCGTTGGATTCTTGATAACAAATCCTAATTGACCTTTCAAATTGTGTTTTGTTTGGTAAAATGTGTTGTTGTTTTTCAAGTGTGAGATATCTTACTGGCTCTTTCTCTAGGAAATGTTCAACCTTCAGCACATTGTTGATGCCCCAGATAATAGCAACCATCCCAAGATTGTCACAGAGAAAGAAAGACAAAAAGCCTTAAAGAAGCGGTGCAAGAAACTCAGGCAGAGAATGGTGACTAGGTCGGCAGATTTGCCTTATAGCATTGAACGTGTGTGTCTGTCTACAAGAAACTCAGGCAGAGAATGGTGACTAGGTCGGCAGATTTGCCTTATAGCATTGAACGTGTGTGTCTGTCTACAAGAAACTCAGGCAGAGAATGGTGACTAGGTCGGCAGATTTGCCTTATAGCATTGAACGTGTGTGTCTGTCTACAAGAAACTCAGGCAGAGAATGGTGACTAGGTCGGCAGATTTGCCTTATAGCATTGAACATGTGTGTCTGTCTACAAGAAACTCAGGCAGAGAATGGTGACTAGATCGGCAGATTTGCCTTATAGCATTGAACGTGTGTGTCTGTCTAGATTGTGGCATAGAATGTCAGTCTGTCTAGATTGTGGCATAGAATGTGTGTCTATCTGGATTGTGGGATAGAATGTGTTTATTTGGATTGTGGGATAGAATGTGTGTCAATCTGAATTGTGGGATATAATTTATTAGATTTTTTGTTTAAATCCTAGATTTGTTGATGTTATTTGAATGGTTGAAGTTTGGTTGGCATTCAGTTACATTGGAAATAATTATTGTACCTACAATGGTTTAAATAGTTAGTGCACCTTCAATGGTATAAATAGTTAGTTAAATGGTTTAAATAGTTAGTATACCTTCAATGGTATAAATAGTTATTTCAATAGTTTTCACTTTGATGAGGAAATCTTCTGATTGTATTCTATCATTTCATGAAGTCTCATCCTCTCATTTGACTTGTTTTAACATGAATAATTGCTTGTTGTCTCCTCAGAGGTCTTGAGTATGAAAACTCTTTGGCTAATAAGCAGCAGTTGGCTGATTCAGAACATAAAGCTAAGTAAGTTGTTCAATGACACAAAAACAAATGATGATACAGAAGGAAACAATGAACTGAACTTTACCAAATGTTATATATTGTATTGGGACAGTGTTATGTACTGGGACAGTGTTAATTTGTATTAGGACAGTTGGGACAGTCTTATATACTGGGACAGTGTTAATTTGTTTGTTTTCTTGCTGCAGACTTCACAAAATCATCAAAGACATCAACAAGTACCTTCAGTCACAAGACTCCGGACCCTGGCCACAGAACAAAGTGTCTGCCTTGGATCGGGCATTAGGTGAAACAGGACGCATCTTGGACAAGAAGGTTGGCACACAAATTGAGATATTGATCAACATATGGGACTCTATCATTAGATATTGATAAACATATGGGACACTATAATTAGATATTGATAAACATATGGGACTCTATCATTAGATATTGATAAAAATATGGGACACTATAATTAGATATTGAAAAAAATATGGGACACTATAATTAGATATTGAAAAAAATATGGGACACTATAAGTAGATATTGATCAACATATGGGACACTTTTTCTACCTGTATTCCAACAAACAGAAAATAGATTGTTGTAAAATGTGATACTATGTTAACAGTTTTTATTCAGTATTATGTGATACAATTCAGTATTATGTGATCCTCTCTTATAATTTAATTCACTAAGTTCCTCTCTTATTATGTGGTCCACTAAGTTCCTCTCTTATAATGTGATCCACAAAGTTCCTCTCTTATAATTTGATCCACTAAGTTCCTCTCTTATATTGTGATCCACTAAGCTCTTCTCTTATAATTTGATCCACTAAGTTCCTCTCTTATTATGTGATCCACTAAGTTCCTCTTTAACAGTTTGTGATAAAATAAAGTTTTTGTTCAACTCCTTACTATTTAGTTATTTCTTTAGCCAATATTTTCTTGCTTTTTGTCAATGTGTCAGTGATGAATCTAATTGACTTCTTTTCATACAGTGTGCAAATGATCAAACTAGCTTTCAGTGATGAATCTAATTGACTTCTTTCCATACTGTGTGCAAATGATCAAACTAGCTTTCAGTAATGAATCTAATTGACTTCTTTTCATACAGTGTGCAAATGATCAAACTAGCTTTCAGTAATGAATCTAATTGACTTCTTTTCATACAGTGTGCAAATGATCAAACTAGCTTTCAAGTACTCGGCGGGTTCAATTCTCTCAGTAAAATTCTCTCCACTATTGAAGCTGCTTCAGGCTTGCCATGTGTCATACCACCCAAGTAAGCTGGCTTGTTTTTGCTCCTTACAGTAGAAACTGTTGAATCAAGACTATTTGTAACCAGGGGTAATTCAGATAATGAAAAATATGGACAAATTGTAACGAGGGGTAATTCTGATAATCAAACTTGCTTTTTGATCTTAGTCAAAATAACATTGGACATTGCTTGTTCAGAAAATAAAGGAAATACAAGTTGAGATAGATAAAATCCAGATATTCAAATTATTACTAAAAAAATTGGTATAAAGTAATGTGATCAAAAATAATTTGTTTCCGTAAGTAATTATAAGATATTAAATTTGTTCTTTAGATTGATTGTAAACTCATTTAAAAAATATCTATTGCTATGACATCCCTTTAGGTCACTGACCCACTTTTCTATGACATCCCTTTAGGTCACTGACCCACTCTACTGATGTCTTTAGACTTGCCTGCAAAAATCATTTTGATAATTGCCACTACTTGTTGTTCAGCAACAAAATAGGAGTCCTGGTAGATCATCTTGTCTACAGACTGAATGTAAGCAAGCACATATCATTAGTCAAATACAATGTAAGCAACTCATGCAAATATCATTAGTCAAATACAATGTAAGCAACTCGTGTCATGCAGATATCATTAGTCAAATACAATGTAAGCAACTCATGCAGATATCATTAGTCAAATACAATGTAAGCAACTCATGCAAATATCATTAGTCAAATACAATGTAAGAAACTCGTTTCATGCAGATATCATTAGTCAAATACAGTGTAAGAAACTTGTGTCATACAAATATCATTAGCAAAATATTATGTAAGTCAAAGTTGCGTTTTGTTTGTTTGTAAATCTTATTTTCTTCTCAATGATTTATATTTAAAGTTTATAATAATATATTCATGGCATGACTATTCCCCTCTGTCATGGCATGATGCCTTCCCCTCTGTCATGGCATGATGCCTTCCCCTCTGTCATGGCATGATGCCTTCCCCTTTGCCATGACACACCCCATTCCCCTTGGTGCTAAGCCAGTGGCACAGCTAAAGCATGAACAGGAAAACTTTCATTGTATTATTGACAGTGATTCTAGGATCCTCATATCCCAAAATACTTTGTATCATTGTATTCATTCTTTGAGATATTTAAATATTTAGCCTTTGGAAACATTTTATGCTAAATTTATTTGCGTTAAATGAATAAATTCCCGATTCAATATTCTCGTTAAATTGTATATAACATGTAAAATAACATTATACAATTGCTATTTAAATGTCTTATTATTTGCAAGCACATAACATTTTCACTTTATATAATAGCTGGTATATTAACTAATTTTTTTAGAAGAAATATATGAAGAGCTGATTTTCAAAATGCAGTATGTCCATTTTTGGGGTTTTGATATCATTCAAATCTTTTACAGATGTTTTATACTGCATTTGGAGAATTAATTCATTTTTAGAAAAGAATAAAATAGGAATGTAATGTATTTCTAAATAATCTTTACCATGTCCTAAAAGAACCTGGTTTGCTCTACAAAAAGTTAGTTTTTTTTTTTTCCTTTTTTTCCTAAAATGGTGGAAACCGCATTTTGAAACTAATCTCTTCATATGAATAACTTATGTAGATAGCATCTGCTCCACCCTTCCCATCCCCTAGAAATGAAATTTGATATTGGAATGAGGTGTTCAGTTTGATGTAGTTTGAGAATGTTGTTCCAGGCTTTGCTACCTGATGACATCGGTCGTCCCAGCAGTGCATTTAGTGGTAGCGGTGCAAGCAGCAGCTCTGAGAATAACAGTGGGGACTACACCAGTTTACCCTTTGACCCCGTGTGCTCGGGTCTGATGCAAGTCTTGAGCACTGTGCTGTCTTGTCTGGCCAAAAATAACCCAGCCATCAACTGCAGTGAGGCCAGCTCTGAACGCATGAGTGCCACTGGAGATGCCTTTACAAACAGAGGAAATGACATCATCAGGTAGGTCAAGCAGACAAACACAATTTCTTGTGTCCATTTTGATGTTTTATGAAATTGTAAAATAAAAGCTAACCCTAACAATGGCACATGACAGATGGTATGAACTAACGCTGACATTGGCACATGACAGATGGTATGAACTAACGCTGACATTGGCACATGACAGATGGTATGAACTAACGCTGACATAGGCACATGACAGATCATATGAACTAACCATGACATTGGCACATGACAAATGATATGAACTAACACAGACATTGGCACATGACAGATGGTATGAACTAACGCTGACATTGGCACATGACAGATGGTATGAACTAACACTGACATAGGCACATGACAGATCGTATGAACTAACCATGACATTGGCACATGACAGATGATATGAACTAACACAGACATTGGCACATGACAGATGGTATGAACTAACGCTGACATTGGCACATGACAGATGGTATGAACTAATGCTGACATTGGCACATGACAGATCATATGAACTAACCATGACATTGGCACATGACAGATGATATGAACTAACACAGACATTGGCACATGACAGATGGTATGAACTAACGCTGACATTGGCACATGACAGATGGTATGAACTAACGCTGACATTGGCACATGACAGATGATATGAACTAACACAGACATTGGCACATGACAGATGGTATGAACCAACCCTGACATTAGACAGATGGTATGACCTAACCATGACATTGGCACATGACATATGGTATGAACCCACCTTGACATTAGACAGATGGTATGACATAACCATGACATTTGCACATGACATATGGTAAGAACCCACCCTGACATATGGGCATATACCCCGAAGAGCATCAACAGGTTGAAGCCGGTCCAGTGACGGGCAGCACGCTTTGACCTTAACCGCTACAGAAACACCTCAAGTGTTGGCAGCATGCTGGAAACACTGGGCTGGTCACCGTTGGAAGAACGACGACGACTATCTAGGCCGCCCGTGTTTAGAAGATCAAAAATGGGCTGATCCACTGCTCCAGCATTAAAGAGAAAGTTGACCCTCTCCCCACCAGACAGCGACGAGACATGACAGGCAGTTACTTGACCCTCTCCCCACCAGACAGCGACGCGGCCATGACAGGCAGTTCCAGCTAATAAAAAAGAGAGCTCAGTACAGGAGCTCTTCAGTCCTGCCAAAGACAATAAGGGAACGGAACAAGCTTCAAATAGCAACAGTTGAGGCGACTACACGGACACATTTGTGTCTATTGCCTCCTGTATTCCAACCCCCAGTACATAATACCATTGCTGAGTAGCACTTGCAACCAGTGAAGTATCCCCGTCACAACCACGCACAGTAACATCGCGAACCCCTCTGAAAACATAGGAGCCAGAATGATCAATTCATTGACCGTGGGCCCTCAAAATATAGAAGAAGAAAATGGTATGAACCACCCCTGACTTTTGCACATGACATATAGTAAGAACCAACCATGACATTGGCACAAGACAGATGGTATGAACCAACCCTGACATTGGCACATGACAGACGGTATAAACTGACCATGACATTTGCATAAGACAGATTGTATGAACCAACCCTGACATTAGACAGATGGTATGAACTAACCCAGACATTGGCACAAGACATTACTGTGCAAATATTAAACTCAAATACTATTTTTGGATTAACGTAAGTATAATATGTTCATCAAAAGGGTTATTTTAGTTGAAATGCTTGATAATTGCCTCTGTACAAAATATTTAGAAAAGTAAGGCCCACAATTTTATAAATTAAATATTTTTAGTAGTAAAATGAGGTTATTTCCCTTAGATCAATGAAGAGCCATATTCTAAGTGCAGTCTGTTGTAGGGAAGCACATGACAACTGTAGTAAGATTTAACTACTGGTATTTGCAACTTAGAAACTTCATTAAAACAAAAACTTACATTATTTATTCACTCTTTTTAAAGTAAACAAAATAAAAAAATGTTCAATCATGAAAAGAACTGCCAAAAAAACGTATAAAGTTCTAAAGGCTTTTTTCAAATTGGCGAGGGACAAGTTGCTTTTGATTATTTAATCTAAATTTGGATCCACTGGAACTGTTGTTTTTTTAGATATTTATTTCAAATTAAGGATTACATTTTTTTAAAGTTAACATCAGATAGGCTGTAAACATGTCCATAAGATAAGACAATTTTATTGATCTATGTCTTCATTGACTCCTGTCACTTTAAATAACGCTGACTCCTGTCACTTTAAATAACATTGACTCCTGTCACTTTAAATAACGTTGACTTCTGTCACTTTAAATAACGCTGACTCCTGTCACTTTAAATAACATTGACTCTTGTCACTTTAAATAACGCTGACTCCTGTCACTTTAAAAATAACATTGACTCCTGTCACTTTAAATAACGCTGACTCATGTCACTTTAAATAACATTGACTCCTGTCACTTTAAATAACACTGACTCCTGTCACTTTAAATAACATTGACTCCTGTCACTTTAAATAACGTTGACTCTGTCACTTTAAATAACATTAACTCCTGTCACTTTAAATAATGCTGACTCATGTCACTTTAAATATCATTGACTCCTGTCACTTTAAATAACATTGACTCCTGTCACTTTAAATAACATTGACTCCTGTAGGTAAAACCGTTGACTTCTGTCCATTGGATAATCAATCAACTTGTGTCAATTATGTATTATGTAATATCACGTCATGAACCACAAAAAATATCATAGTCATTATTAACAAAATGTGCAAGATGTACACCATAATGTGTAGGATATATCCTGTATGACACCACAATGTTTAGGATATATCCTGTATGACACCACAATGTTTAGGATATATCCTGTATGACACCATAATGTGTAGGATATATCACCATATTAGTCAATTTGACATATCCCATGTCACCATATTAGTCAATTTGACATATCACATGTCACCATATTAGTCAATTTGACATATCCCATGTCACCATATTAGTCAATTTGACATATCCCATGTCACCATATTAGTCAATTTGACATATCCCATGTCACCATATTAGTCAATTTGACATATCCCATGTCACCACATTAGTCAATTTGACATATCCCACGTCACCATATTAGTCAATCTGACATATCCCACGTCACCATATTATGCAATATGACATATCCCATGTCACCATATTAGTCAATATGACATATCACATGTCACCCTATTATGCAATATGACATATCACATACGTTATAAACTATGATCGTCATTGTTTTCCCTAATCCCATCTATGTCACAACATATGATAATACTACATGCTAGGATACATTAATATGTTGTCTTGTATGTACTTGTGTTTCCTTGTTTCAAATATGGACACTATTCAAAACTATCCCTACTATCTCCTTATTCTTCTGTGTCACATTACTATCAAGCCTCAATTCCTCAACTAATGTATCTCTTTTAACTCACCTTCATCAACTTTTGTATCAGATCATTACATCTCTCACCATCAATATCTTAGTGCTACACCAAAACCAGAAACATCTCCCCATCAATATCTTAGTGCTATGCCAAAACCGGAAACATCTCCCCATCAATATCTTAGTGCTACGCCAAAGCCAGAAACATCGCCCCATCAATATATTAGTGCTACGCCAAAACCAGAAACATGTCCCCATCAATATCTTAGTGCTACGTCAAAACCGGAAACATCTTACCATCAATATCTTAGTGCTACGCCAAAACCGGAAACATTTCCCCATCAATATCTTAGTGCTCACCCAAACCAGAAACATGTCCCCATCAATATCTTAGTGCTACGCCAAAACCGGAAAATGTCTCCCCACTATTCCTTCTCCCTAACCTTGCCGGCTCCCACTCACATTGACCACTGAGCTATCGCACGAAGCACGTTTTCTTCCCAGACCAAAGCTCTCTACATGCATGCCGTAACAACCATCTTAAATATCTATAGACTATAAGCCACAGTCTTGAGCCCTGGGTTTTCAACCCTTCTGCGCCACGCTCCTTCTGAACTTTAAATCAGGTTTTATATCTTGCTATAGGCCACGCCCACTTGTCCTAGTGGTCAAGTAAAGGAAGTCTCTATGATGACGTATTGATTGCTTACTTATATAGCGCTTGTGTCCAAGCGATTTTAACATACACAAGGAGAGTTTGAATTTCAATTTGGCGATCTATTTATAGACTGTGAGATTCAACGTTGTAGAATTTCGACTTTCAATAAGTGCAATTTGTATTGCAATAAATCAAAACCCAAAACATTTTTCACAATTAAATAGTGTGCTAACACCCCCCCCCCCCCCCCATACCCAACCTTTTTTTCCACTCTTAAAAAAACCAAAAAAAAAAAAAACCATTACTATAGTGTATGTCTCAGAGATTTCATTTACCCCGATTTTTTAAATAAATTTTAAACTGCTTCACGTCATCCTTGGAAAAAATTCTCAAAGCCATCCCACGGGTCACCAAACTTGTTTCACAGCGGGCCGGATAACGGGACAAAATGACGAGCGCGAGCCGGATAATCATCGTGTACAATACTTGCAAGCCAGAACCAAAGCTCTGGTAAATAAGACGAAAAACTAAGTTTAGTCCATGTTAATCATGGGTGAGTGGCATGCAATGCAAAAAAGGGAAGGTCCCCAACATATTTATTTACTTAAAAAGTTAGCAAGGAAGGCGACGTTAGCAAAAAAGATAGTTACATCAGACCCAGTGCCCACATCTTAGAATCTCACAAACTAAGTAGCAAAAAAGGTTAGTGAGATTTGTGAAACTGACGTTTGGCTTTCAAGATATCATCAATGTTTGCTTTGGAATTGCTGCATCCAATCGAATGTTCATCAATCCCTCTCGTTCGATGTGTTAACTTCACATACTTTATTTTTGAAAATGTTTGCTCACAGACATAAGTTGTTCCATGCATGCTGCAAACGGATTCCAACTCTTCCGTTATCTGAAAGTCCAAATTGACATCACCAATAAACACGAGAAGTTGTGAGAAATCATTAGACTCAACCAGTGTCAGAGAATACGACATCGAGTTCTTAGCTTTCTTCTGTATCTGTAGCACTATGATTTCTCCAAATTCCTCTGTTCTCCACACAACTGAACTTGCCGAAGGACTGTTAGTTACAACCGCGGCGACTCTGAGTTTTTAATTTCCCCGTAGGTCTCTAACACTCCTCTTTCTTTCACCCAATCACTACCCAGTGTTTGGTAGTTATAAACTATAATATTTTAGCAGGAATATGCTTAATGGAAATTTATTCTTATTTTATAATTAGTTTTTTTAACCAGATTTTTCCTAAAAACAACAACCTTAAGGTTACTTGGTAGGTTTTTTGGCGCTAGCTTAACTTGATCCCACTAGTAGGGTTACTTGGTAGGTTTTTTGGTGCCAGCTTAACTCGATCCCACTAGTAAGGTTACTTGGTAGGTTTTTTGGTGCCAGCTTAACTCGATCCCACTAGTAGGGTTACTTGGTAGGTTTTTTGGTGCCAGCTTAACTCGATCCCACTAGTAAGGTTACTTGGTAGGTTTTTTGGTGCCAGCTTAACTCGATCCCACTAGTAAGGTTACTTGGTAGGTTTTTTGGTGCCAGCTTAACTCGATCCCACTAGTAAGGTTACTTGGTAGGTTTTTTGGTGCCAGCTTAACTCGATCCCACTAGTAAGGTTACTTGGTAGGTTTTTTGGCGCCAGCTTAACTCGATCCCACTAGTAAGGTTACTTGGTAGGTTTTTTGGTGCCAGCTTAACTCGATCCCACTAGTAAGGTTACTTGGTAGGTTTTTTGGTGCCAGCTTAACTCGATCCCACTAGTAAGGTTACTTGGTAGGTTTTTTGGTGCCAGCTTAACTTGATCCCACTAGTAAGGTTACTTGGTAGGTTTTTTGGCGCCAGATTAACTTGATCCCACTAGTAGGGTTACTTGGTAGGTTTTTTGGCGCCAGCTTAACTTGATCCGACTAGTAGGGTTACTTGGTAGGTTTTTTGGCGCCAGCTTAACTTGATCCCACTAGTAAGGTTACTTGGTAGGTTTTTTGGCGTTAGCTTAACTTGATCCCACTAGTAAGGTTACTTGGTAGGTTTTTTGGTGCCAGCTTAACTTGATCCCACTAGTAAGGTTACTTGGTAGGTTTTTTGGTGCCAGCTTAACTCGATCCCACTAGTAAGGTTACTTGGTAGGTTTTTTGGTGCCAGCTTAACTTGATCCCACTAGTAAGGTTACTTGGTAGGTTTTTTGGTGCCAGCTTAACTTGATCCCACTAGTAAGGTTACTTGGTAGGTTTTTTGGTGCCAGCTTAACTCGATCCCACTAGTAAGGTTACTTGGTAGGTTTTTTGGCGCCAGCTTAACTTGATCCCACTAGGCGCGTAGTTATTGTATTTATTTTACATGTTGTATGTTTATTTATTTACTATTAAGATAACGTAATGTACGTTTTTGAGATACGTTTTTGAGACGATATTGTTCGATTTTAGGAGTTCAAGGGTAAACAGCACTGTAATAAACAAGAAAATCTAGATACAATAATTGAAAATGGTTAATTAAGGCGCATATCAGCCAGAGGGTGTCCTCATGTGTGAAGATCTCCTTGTATTCAAAACATAATATTGAAATTTAAATTGTATCCCAACGTCTCGTGTTCCATACGTTTTATCAAGCAAGTTCAGTTCAAGGACCGTCGGCGGGCCGGATGAACTAAACTCACGGGCCGGATTCGGCCCGCGGGCCGTAGTTTGGTGACCCCTGCTCTAGTTATTTGAAACCCGTCTGGTGAGATAAAGCCATCCCACTGATTCTCTGTTAATTTTAAACCCGTCTGGACTGATAAACTTATTCTTCTCATAATCTTGTCTCACTTTAGAGTGATCTAATTACCATGTGTACTTTACCGATGTTTCATTTTGTCAGCATCGACATCTGTACACAGATATTTTATATATATACAATCAAATCGAAAACAACAATAATTCTTCTGTGTGCTTTTACCGTGGCGGCGTCAATGGCTGGCAAACTCATACGTCACAAGAGCCAAAAATCAGCAGCAGGACAATTAACAAAAATTTGAGAGCCAGATTTCTTTTCAAGAACCTGTCAAAAACCATGTTTTTCGGAGTCAAACCCGATTTGTGGCCAACTGGCAGTGCCGCACTCAGGTCGCTAAAGAGCGGCATGCGGGTCGTGAGCCGCGATTAGCCGACCACTGCTATAGTCAAAGAATCACCGCAAGGCGTGAGGCCTACTGGAGCTTCATATTCTGGAGCTTCATATTCTGGAGCTTCATATTGTGGATCATTAGGGCGTCCTTAACACAGTCAATACACCGGCGACGTGGTCTTCCTTTAGCCTTAATACCAGAGTGGCTCCTATTTTAAACATGCAATGCAGGTTGGTTGACAGTCATTATGACCACTTGGTCAAACTAATTGATTGATTGTTTGGCCATAGACTGACTGGCTGGGTTGACGCAAACTTTGATCTTATTTTCCTGGCTAAGAATGTGTTTTTTCTTATTTGACCAGCTGAATGTCGTCCTTCTTATTTGACCAACTGAATGTCGTCCTTCTTATTTGACCATCTGAATGTCGTCCTTCTTATTTGATCAGCTGACAGTCGTCCTTCTTATTTGACCAACTGAATGTGGTCCTTCTTATTTGACCAGCTGAATGTCGTCCTTCTTATTTGACCAACTGAATGTCGTCCTTATTTGACCAACTGAATGTCGTCCTTCTTATTTGACCAACTGAATGTCGTCCTTCTTATTTGACCAGCTGAATGTCGTCCTTCTTATTTGACCAGCTGAATGTCGTCCTTCTTATTTGACCAGCTGCTCGCCTTAAACATCTGGTAGGTGGATGCTTAGCGTGTAAGTCTTGATTCGAGTGCGGGGGTAGTGTGTATATTTTAGTATGACTATGTTTGTGTGCTTTGGGGGGGGGGGGGGAGGGACTGGCTTATTCATGTTCTATTTTTAAATACATATTAAATTATCTAATCAGTTGCCATAATTCTAGCATCTCATATAGCAACCGCAAGGAACCTGCCTGCCTTTCCTAGTCTACAAGCGCTTCTGATACAAGCTTTTTATAGTCGCCCATCTGAATGAGCAAAATGAAAAGCCACACATAACGAGCTCATTAAATTTGACTCAGTCAATTTCCAAGCGTTTCAACATCACCGGTTTTCTCAATCCTTTTTAGGTTAGACCAACGACTTTTAATTTCCTGTCGGGGAAAATTTGAGAAAAGCGAAGTGCTCACCCATGTGTAGCCCAAGTCGGAATGTTGTCCCACAACAGTGAGGCACGAATGGCTCACCCTAATGGCTCACCCATGTGTAGCCCAAGTCGGAATGTTGTCCCCACAACAGTGAGGCACGAAGGGCTCACCCTAATGGCTCACCCATGTGTAGCCCAAGTCGGAATGTTGTCCCCACAATAGTGAGGCATGAATGGCTCACCCTAATGGCTCATCCTTGTGTAGCCCAAGTGGAAATGTTGTCTCCACAACAGTGAGGCACAAATAGCTCACCCATGTTTAGTCCAAGTTGGAATGTAGCCCTAGTTATGCTTTCATTTCTATCATAACCGTGGCAAATTGGGTTACGGTTAGCTGCTAGATTGGGTTAGGGTTAGCTGCGAGATTGGGTTAGCGCTAGCTGCGAGGTTGGTTTACGGTTAACTGCCATATTAGGTTAGATTTAGTTTCAAGATTGGGTTACATTTAGCTGCCTAACTGGGTTAGGGTTAACTGCCAGACTGGTTTAGCTGCCAGATTGGGTTAGCTGCCAGATTGGGTTAGGTGCGAGATTGGGCTAGGTGCCATATTCGGTTAGCTGCCAGATTTGGGTGCAGTGTCCAAAAGAGGTTGAGATGAAGTTGAGTCAAGAGTTTAGCTCTATATATTTCCGGGGAGCTTTTTTTAGCCAGTCATCTGTCAGGGGGAAATGGCGTGGGTTTGAGGGCCATTGATACTCTTTGCTTGGTCTCTTCGTTTATTGACTGATTATATTTTATCACCGAGTCTTCCTTCCTTAAGATATCTCAGCAAGGCGCTCAGACTAATTGATAAAATATTACTTCATTTCCTCTTGTTGTTGTCGCCTGGTCTCATGGCTCCCAGTCACCGCCCAGGGCATATTTGTCCACTATGTTCATTTCCTGCTAGAAGGGCTGGTCAATGCCGAGGGTCCATTTACTCCTCACGCCTAATGGGTCCTCAATAAGGGCTTTAATGCTGTTGACCTCTCATAGAAGCTGGCCACCTCAAATCTTTTAGAAAACACAGCTAGCAGTCTTTTTCTCCCGTCATCACCCCCTCCACTCAAGCCATCATCTCATTGCCGACATTATTCTATTTAAACCTCTTCCACATTGTCCTTTTGAAAGCGTGCATCTCCACCCTCGTGTACGCCCCATCCTCCTGTGTGCCTCACCCTCGTGTATGCCCCTGGGATGTTTGTTGACCGAGAAGCGCTTGATGAAATTAATGATCTCACTCGGTAAATTAGCCGAGCGTCTTTGGAGCCGCCAAGTAAATCACAGAGAGGCCGCTGGTTTTCTTCACGGAGCGGCTGGCTTATTATAGCACAATTATTTCATCATGGGAGCGGAAGTAGCCCAAGTAGCCGAACCACGTCGTCCATAGGATGATGGCGGATATAGAAATCCTTGTCATCCTGAGAAGACCGTCAGTTGGCTAAAGAGTTAGCAAATAGCCGACCTTATTTTTAGCTCTCTGGTGAATTTCTTTTTTTTATTATAAAAAAGTTGCGTTACAAAAGTTGAAATGGTAATATTAGCAGTGTTCTAAATCAGTCATTAGATCAACCGGCATCAGTCATTAGATCAACCGGCATCAGTCATTAGATCAACCGGCATCAGTCATTAGATCAACCGGCATCAGTCATTAGATCAACCGGCATCAGTCATTAGATATAGTTATATATATATATATATATATATATATATATATATTGGTTTTGAAAACGTTGAAATGCATTTACCCAAATTCTTAGCTGTAGCATACGCTTCTCCTGGAACTATGGGCTGTAGCATACACTTCTCCTGGAACTATGGGCTGTAGCATACGCTTCTCCTGGAACTATGGGCTGTAGCATACGCTTCTCCTGGAACTATGGGCTGTAGCATACGCTTCTCCTGGAACTATGGGCTGTAGCATATGCTTCTCCTGGAACTATGGGCTGTAGCATACGCTTCTCGTGGAACTATGGGCGGTTTCAACAGCGCTTCATATTAATCACGGTGAAAATATACGCTTTTTTAAGAATTAATTTCTATAGTTATCGTGTGTTATCAAAATTTAAAAGTCTCTTAATTTCCCACCCTCCATATCATCCTACCCACATCCAGTGTTTATTTTTGACAGTTTCTCCCCGGAGGGGGGGGGGGTATTTCAAATTTTCGGGGTGGGGGGCTTTGTCATTTGCCAGTGGCCAGAGGTGTAGCTAAGGTAAGGGGTGGAAGATGGGGGCATATGTCTCGGACGCCAGACTAGGGGAGGTGGTCTTTAATGATATTTAATGGTTGAAATTATTCAGTTTCAGAGTTAAAAGTGGGGGAGGGGGCGTAAAAATGAATCTTGCCCCCTCACATCGAACACTTTAGATAATGCTAGTGGCGTCGAAACAGGGGGGGGGGGTCCACTGAGGTTTCACATTTTCTCTATATGCTGGTGTGGCATTTTCTGACAACTGCAGAGTTTGTATCATGAAGCGGAGGACGGCAAAAATATTTGCCCGCCCATGGCGGCAGTAATAGCTGCGCCACCAGGCAGTAACAGCTGCGTCACCAGGCAGTAACAGCTGCGCCACTAGGCAGTAACAGCTGCGCCACCAGGCAGTAACAGCTGCACCACTAGGCAGTAACAGCTGCGCCACCAGGTAGTAACAGCTGCACCACTAGGCAGTAACAGCTGCGCCACTAGGCAGTAACAGCTGCGCCACCAGGCAGTAATAGCTGCGCCACTAGGCAGTAACAGCTGCATCACTAGGCAGTAACAGCTGCGCCACTAGGCAGTAACAGCTGCGCCACCAGGCAGTAACAGCTGCACCACTAGGCAGTAACAGCTGCGCCACTAGGCAGTAACAGCTGCGCCACTAGGCAGTAACAGCTGCGCCACTAGGCAGTAATAGCTGCGCCACTACGCAGTGTATTATCGATACCAAAATCGGCGATCATTTTCATCCGGAAGTAGGGCGGAAATTGAGGGCGCTGGTGAATCTTGATCAATGGAGGGGTCTTTTTGATTATTTTCAAAATCAGAGGTGTATTTTTTAGTATAATTGAATTCAATGTTTCTATTATACTTTTTGAACAGGGAAGGACATTTTTAAGGTTTTGTGGGAGGCATTATGACGTCTAGTGTTTGTTGCGTGTCTCAGAGTAATCATTTGGCACAAGCTTATAATCAACCCCATACTGTACCATTGATCAGCGTGAGGGAAGGGGTACCACGCTATAGAAAACTACTACTACTACTAATAATATATATCTAAGGTTGCTAAAGACAGTCGTACAAACTCAAAATGCAAGTGTGAGTTATTTTGGCACTTGAATTTGTTGTTTCTATCAGATCATTTTGAGGCAGCATTTGAAACTTTGGGTTGGAGAGTGCCATAATAATGATTAAAGACATCTTCAATTCCACACCATTGTGACGTCAACTATATTCATTCTAGTTGTGTCACCCTTGAGGCTAAATTTCGCCCTAGCTTAATATCGCCTATTACAGCGGTCGGCAAACTCATTAGTCAAAAGAGCCAAAAATCGGCAGCAGGATGATTGAACAAATTTTCGGAGTTAAAACCCATTTGCGGCCGACTGGCCCAGCCGCACGCAGGTCGCTAAAGAGCCGCGGTTTGTCGACCACTGTCCTATTAAATCTTTGCAGGCCACAGAAAATGTTTGGGTAAATTAAAATTACACAAATGCATTTTATAACGTATCTGAATTTAGTTTTGCAACATTCTACACCTAATTGGAGACCATATTTTAGAGGTTTAAAGATGTGATGAGGAAATTTTGTTAATTATCATCTTTCAATACCGGGTGCACAAAAAAGGAAAATGTTAGGGGGGGGGGGAGGTGTGGGGGGCAAAACGGAAAAGTGATTGACCTGCATTTGTGTTATGCACAACATTGTATTCACAACAAAAATTGTATCTTACTAAAAAAGTAGTAATATGGCTTTTATTTTATTTTTACATTATTTTGTAGCTACTTAATTAATCAATGAATTTTCCACACAAAATAAAAATAAAAAAGGGGTCCATCATTAAAAAGCATCGCAAACATGATTTTTATATGCTGGAAACAAACATGATTTTATATACTGGACACAAACATGATTTTATATGCTGGACACAAACATGATTTTATATGCTGGACACAAACATGATTTTATATGCTGGACACAAACATGATTTTATATGCTGGACACAAACATGATTTTATATGCTGGACACAAACATGATTTTATATGCTGGACACAAACATGATTTTATATGCTGGACACAAACATGATTTTATATGCTGGACACAAACATGATTTTATATGCTGGACACAAACATGATTTTATATGCTGGTCACAAACATGATTTTATATGCTGGACACAAACATGATTTTATATGCTGGACACAAACATGATTTTATATGCTGGACACAAACATGATTTTATATGCTGGACACAAACATGATTTTATATGCTGGACACAAACATGATTTTATATGCTGGACACAAACATGATTTTATATGCTGGACACAAACATGATTTTATATGCTGGACGCAAATGGGGAAAACAACAACTGACTTATAATAATTAGACTAATTTTTCTAAATATTTCCACATTTTACCAGTCAGAACAAAAAAACATGTTTATTAGAAAGATCTATTAATTTTTATGGGTTTAGAAAACTGGTCATTTTTATAAATCGTATATGAACAGAATAACTATTTTAAGAAGACATGAGTTGTCTACAAAAGACATTATATATTTATTAATGTGTGATTTTTATCTAAGTGAAATCGTATTCAAATAAAGTATATCTTTCCCAATATTCAGTTGATTGAAATGTTTATTTGTAAAATACTATAACATTTTTCAGATCAATTACAAATTGCCTCTTAGACATACTTTAAAACATTGTTACAAAAGTAGCACATTAAAAGAAAACACAAACGCTTTCTATATAATAATTGATGAAATGTCCACTTTTGGTAGCGCACGTTCAATTCTTAATTTTAAAACATTATCTCATTTTTTAAAGTTTCCATTTCATATAACTTAACACACATGGAATCAATTAAATATATTTATTTTTTAAAGACTCTTGCCATCATACAATTTATAATTAGCACCTATCCCAGCTTTAAAAGTAATGATTTTATGATGAAATATAATTTGAAAATAGATTGCGCATGATTGAGGCTTAGCAAAAACGTGTTATTAATTTTGTAGACTTTTTTTTATTGATGTAAAGGTAATTATATACAGTGTTATTAAAATCTTTAAAAATACCGATATATTATGCGAACTACAGGAAGTAAGACATCGGCTAGAGCAGCCAGTACGATATTATTAATCGAATACTGTAAGCCTTTACTAAGCTTGCTTTATATACCGATCATCAAATATATCTAACGTGGCGATATTTCATAGATTCCACTAATTGTAATCGGTTCAAGGCACCAGATGTTGTTCTTTGAAAATATTTACAAAAAAAAGACAATGTAGTCGTTTTTAATCAAAAAATATATAATCGTTATATTTTTGTCCCCATTTTGCTCCGGGTGGGACGCTTGACTTTCCCCGGGGGGCATTGCCCCCCCCCCTGGAGAGATGGGTGAAAGAAACCCTGCCCACATCTCCTCCCACCATCAGTCTCCCCTCACCTCTATCTACTCTCACCCTCTATATCATCCGACCCTCCATCTCCTCCCACCCTCCAACTCCTCCCACCTTCCAACTCCTTTCACCGTCCAACTCCTCCCACCCTCCAACTCCTCCCACCCTCCAACTCCTCCCACCCTCCAACTCCTCCCACCCTCCAACTCCTCCCACCCTCCAACTCCTCCCGTCCTCCAACTCCTCCCGCCCTCCAACTCCTCCCGCCCTCCAACTCCTCCCACCCTCCAACTCTTCCCACCCTCCAACTCCTCCCACCATCCAACTCCTCCCCCTCCAACTCCTCCCACCCTCCAACTCCTCCCACCTTCCAACTCCTCCCACCTTCCAACTCCTCCCACCTTCCAACTCCTCCCACCCTCCAACTCCTTACACCCTCCAACTCTCCCACCCTCCCCCTCCAACTCCTCCCACCCTCCAACTCCTCCCACCCTCCAACTTCTCCAACTCCTCCCACCTTCCAACCCTCCCACCCTCCAACTCCTCCCACCTTCAAACTCTTCCACCCTCCAACTCCTCCCACCATCCTATAATATACCATGACACAAACTTGAAGCCTGTTATTTCTCGTGACAGCTACATCATCAGCGTGGGCGTCATTGACAAGTTGAGAAGTTACTGCAGTGCAGTGAGGGGCCCTGTTGATAGTGACAAGAACTCTGCTGACTTCCTGTTGAACAGTTTAGGGCTGCTTGTTGCAATGACAAAGTTCATGTCTAAAAGGTAAGTTCTCATCTACTGGTCAAGTACAAATAGTTCATCACCTCTGACAAAGATCAGTTCTCATCTACTAGTCAAGTCTAAAAGTTAAGTGCTCATCTACTAGTCAAGTCTAAAATTTAAGTGCTCATCTACTAGTCAAGTCTAAAAGTTAAGTGCTCGTCTACTAGTCAAGTCTAAAGGTTAAGTGCTCGTCTACTAGTCAAGTCTAAAAGTTAAGTGCTCGTCTACTAGTCAAGTCTAAAAGTTAAGGGCTCGTCTACTAGTCAAGTCTAAAAGTTAAGTGCTCGTCTACTAGTCAAGTCTAAAGGTTAAGTGCTCGTCTACTAGTCAAGTCTAAAAGTTAAGTGCTCGTCTACTAGTCAAGTCTAAAAGTTAAGTGCTTGTCTACTAGTCAAGTCTAAAAGTTAAGTGCTCGTCTACTAGTCAAGTCTAAAAGTTAAGTGCGTGTCTACTAGTCAAGTCTTAAATTTAATTGCTCGTCTACTAGTCAAGTCTAAAAGTTAAGTGCTCGTCTGCTAGTCAAGCCTAAAAGTTAAGTGCTCGTCTACTAGTCAAGTCTAAAAGTTAAGTGCTCGTCTACTAGTCAAGTCTAAAAGTTAAGTGCTCGTCTACTGGTCAAGTACAACTAAATAGTTAATCACCTCTGAAAAATGTAAGTTCTCATCTACTACAACCAAATAATAATAGTTCATCTTCATATCTGTCACAGTAAGCTGTCAGTCAAGAGTTGTCATCAACTCTAGAATCTTATACGACATATTTTATACCTGGTGTATGACAGATAATATACCTATGTTGTAGGGCAGATTGTATACCTATGGTGTAGGGCAGATTTTATACCTAACCCTAACTTTTTTCACTCATAGTTACCTTAGCCTTTGACTTGGAAACACCACAAGTACAATTTTAAAACTATCAAAAGAACTATAGGCAAACACAGTAGTAAGCATCATGAGTGAATGACATCCTAGTACACAACAGGGTGAGTGGCGCACAAGTAAACAGTAGGGGCAGTGAGTGGCACCCTAATGCACAGTAGCATGAGTGGAACTCTAGTACACAGTAGGGTGAATGGTATATCCTAGTACACAGAAGGCTGAGTGGCACCCTAGTACACAGTAAGGTGAATGGCACTCTAATACACAGTAGGGTGAATGACACTCTATTACACGGTAGGGTAAATGGCACCCTAGTGCATAGTAGCGTGAATGGCACCCTATTACACGATAGGGTAAATGGCAGCCTAGTACACATTGGGGTAAATGACACCCTTGTACACAGTGGGGTAAATGACACCCTAGTACACAATGGGGTGAATGACACACTAGTACACAGTGGGGTAAATGACACCCTAGTACACAGTAGGGTAAATGACACCCTAGTACACAGTAGGCTGAAAGACACCCTAGTACACAGTAGGCTGAATGACACCCTAGTACACAGTGGGGTAAATGACACCCTAGTACACAGTGGGGTAAATGACACCCTAGTGCACAGTAGGCTGAATGACACCCTAGTACACAGTAGGCTGAATGACACCCTAGTACACTGTGGGGTAAATGACACCCTAGTACACAGTGGGGTAAATGGTACCCTAGTACACAGTGGGGTAAATGACACCCTAGTACACAGTGTGGTGAATGACACCCTAGTACACAGTAGGCTGAATGACACCCTAGTACACAGTAGGCTGAATGACACCCTAGTACACAGCAGCATGAATGACACCCTAGTACACAGTAGGCTGAATGACACCCTAGTACACAGTCGGCTGAATGATACCCTAGTACACAGTATATAAATGGAATTGATTTCTATGACTAAGTTCAACTAAGATTAAATGGACAGTGTATTAAAGATTTAGGTCAAGAGAATTGTGTAATTGAGGTTTATGAGAATGGTGTATGATATTTGAGTTGTTATATCTGAATTTTGTTTATTGTCTATATCGATTTATTATTGTAGCACTGAGTGCTTCGCTCAAAAAAACTCCACGATAATTGAAGTGTTTTGCAGTAGATCTAAAATATGACCAAGGTAATCTCTGTTCTATGTCAAAACAGCAAATAGTTATCTTGTTGGATGCCCTGGTTTCTGCCGAAACAGTAAATAGTTATCTTGTTGGATGCCCTGGTTTCTGCCGAAACAGTAAATAGTTATCTTGTTGGATGCCCTGGTTTCTGCCGAAACAGTAAATAGTTATCTTGTTGGATGCCCTGGTTTCTGCCGAAACAGTAAATATTCCTGTTGAATGCCCTGATTGTTGTCAAAACAGAAGATGTTTCTGTTCTTGAATGCCCTGGTTGTTGTCAAAACAGAAGATGTTTCTGTTCTTGAATGCCCTGGTTGTTGTCAAAACAGAAGATGTTTCTGTTCTTGAATGCCCTGGTTGTTGTCAAAACAGAAGATGTTTCTGTTCTTGAATGCCCTGATTGTTGTCAAAACAGAAGATGTTTCTGTTCTTGAATGCCCTGGTTGTTGTCGAAACAGAAGATGTTTCTGTTCTTGAATGCCCTGGTTGTTGTCAAAACAGAAGATGTTTCTGTTCTTGAATGCCCTGATTGTTGTCAAAACAGAAGATGTTTCTGTTCTTGAATGCCCTGGTTGTTGTCAAAACAGAAGATGTTTCTGTTCTTGAATGCCCTGGTTGTTGTCGAAACAGAAGATGTTTCTGTTCTTGAATGCCCTGGTTGTTGTCAAAACAGAAGATGTTTCTGTTATTGAATGCCCTGATTGTTGTCAAAACAGAAGATGTTTCTGTTCTTGAATGCCCTGGTTGTTGTCGAAATAGTAAATGTTGCTCTTGTTTGATGACCTTGTTGACCCTACGGTAAATGTTTCTCTTGTTTGATGACCTTGTTCACCCTACGGGATATGTTTCTCTTGTTTGGTGCCCTGGTTAACACAGCTAAGTTGGTCCAGTAAAGTCTGACCCACGAGACACACATCTAAAAGCTTTAACCTGCACTAGTTTTCGTTGACACTGGGGCTTATGAATATTTGATTTCAACATTAGCTTCCATCTCTTGTCATCAGATTTGACTTGCTCTCATCCTTGGTGTGATATTAGATATGGCCAGTGGTGTTGGTTTGACCAGCCGTCGGTTGGGATCTTGAGATCGCTCTCAACCTTGACGTGATACTAGATATGGCCAGTGGTGTTGATTGCGTAAAGAATTGTGAGAGGGGAGTTATTGATACGAAAATGAAACTGTACAATGGAACTGGACACTGGGCTGAATGGAACTTTACACTAGGCTGAATAAAACTGTACAATAGGCTGAATGACATTGTAAACAAGGCTCAATGGAACTGGACAGTAGGCTGAATGAAATTGTACACTAGGCTGAATGGAACTGAACACTAGTCTGAATGAAATTGTGTATTAGGCTGATTGAAACAGTACACAAGGCTGAATGAAACAGTATACTAGACTCAATGATAGTGTGTACACCAGGCTGAATGGGACTGCACACTGGGCTGAATGGGACTGTGCACTAGGCTCAATGATAGTGTGTACACTAGGCTGAATGGGACTGTACACTGGGCTTAATGGGACTGTGCACTAGGCTCAATGATAGTGTGTACACTGGGCTGAATGGGACTGTACACTAGGCTCAATGATTGTGTGTACACTAGGCTGAATGGGACTGTACACTAGGCTGAATGGGACTGTACACTGGGCTGAATGGGACTGTACACTAGGCTGAATACACAACTCATACACAACATACACGGCTTAGTACTTCCTCTGACCTATTATGCTGACAGATTCCAGACAGATCTGAACCATTCGATTCATTTGTGTATTTTGTCAAAATCGGTAATTGTGATTGGATCTGAACCATACGATATATCTTTATGTAATGCCACCATCTGTTATTGTGTTTGGATTTGAACCATACGACCTATCTTTTGTAATGCCACCATCAGTTATTGCAGCGGTTCTCAACCTGTGGGTTGCAACCCCTTTGGGGGTCGAATGACCCTTTCAAATGGGTCGCCTAAGACCATCGGAAAACACATATACTCTACAGCTATGAAGTAGCAACGAAAATAATTTTGTGGTTTGGGGGGGGGGGGGTGTCACCATAACATGATGAACTGTATTAAAGGGACTCAGCATTAGGAAGGTTGAGAACCACTGTGTTATTGTGTTTGGATTTGAACCACACGATACACGTTTCTATTATGTCCCATCTCTCACCTAGGCCGTGTTCGCTGGTTCGCTGGATAACATGGTCTGGTTGTAATTGCATTAAGTCAACGGAGGTGTTGCCATATCTGGGGCTCACTCGGCCCTTAGGGTGGGTGGACAGGCGTGGCCTCATGGCTTTTCACACCACTAGGCAATTACAGCACTTTGCATCCAACACTTGAAGGGTTTGCTCCATCTCTCTCGGGAGTATGGGCGAGTAGCTTAGGTTAAACTCAACAACAACGGCATGCCATGGGCGAGTAGCTTAGGTTCAACTCAACAACAACGGCATGCCATGGGCGAGTAGCTTAGGTTAAACTCAACAACAACGGCATGCCATGGGCGAGTAGCTTAGGTTAAACTCAACAACAACGGCATGCCATGGGCGAGTAGCTTAGGTTCAACTCAACAACAACGGCATGCCATGGGCGAGTAGCTTAGGTTAAACTCAACAACAACGGCATGCCATGGGCGAGTAGCTTAGGTTAAACTCAACAACAACGGCATGCCATGGGCGAGTAGCTTAGGTTAAACTCAACAACGGCATGCCATGGGCGAGTAGCTTAGGTTAAACTCAACAACAACGGCATGCCATGGGCGAGTAGCTTAGGTTCAACTCAACAACAACGGCATGCCATGGGCGAGTAGCTTAGGTTAAACTCAACAACAACGGCATGCCATGGGCGAGTAGCTTAGGTTAAACTCAACAACGGCATGCCATTGGCGAGTAGCTTAGGTTAAACTCAACAACGACATGCCATGGGCGAGTAGCTTAGGTTAAACTCAACAACGACATGCCATGGGCGAGTAGCTTAGGTTAAACTCAACAACGGCATGCCATGGGCGAGTAGCTTAGGTTAAACTCAACAACGGCATGTCTTTTTTCAGGGATTTTAAAACTCGTCTTGTTAAACTGGCCCGAGACAAATCGGCCCCTGCAAAACTTAACTAACAAATCGGCCCCTTCAAAATTTCACTAACAAATCGGCCCCTACAAAACTATACTAACAAATAGTCCCCTACAAAACTTCACTAATAAATCGGCCCCTACATAACTTCACTAACAAATCGGGCCTTACACAACTTCACTAATAAATCGGCCCTAACAAAACTTCACTAACAAATCGGCCCTTGCAAAACTTCACTAACAAATCGGCCCTTACAAAACTTCACTAATAAATCGGCCCTTACAAAACTTCACTAACACATCGGCCCCTGCAAAACTTCTCTAACAAATCGGCCCTTACAAAACTTCACTAATAAATCGGCCCTTACAAAACTTCACAATTAAATATGGCCCTTATAAAACTTCACTAACAAATCGGCCCCTGCAAAACTTCACTAACAAATCAGCCCCTACAAAACTTCACTAACAAATCAGCCCCTCTAAAACTTCACTAACAAATCGGCCCCTGCAAACCTTCTCTAACAAATCAGCCCCTACAAAACTTCACTAACAAATCAGCCCCTACAAAACTTCACTAACAAATCGGCCCCTACAAAACTTCACCAACAAATCAACCCCAACATGTATACCTCGACTCACTCAGCTTTTTGCGCCACTCTTTTACCAGCTATGTTGAAATGCTGTTTTACAGCTATATTGCCCCACTCTTTTACCAGCTATGTTGAAGAGCTGTTTTACAGCTACATTGCCCCACTCTTTTACCAGCTATGTTGAAATGCTGTTTTACAGCTATATTGCCCCACTCTTTTACCAGCTATGTTGAAGAGCTCTTTTACAGCTACATTGCGCCACTCTTTTACCAGCTATGTTGAAGAGCTGTTTTACAGCTATATTGCCCCACTCTTACCAGCTATGTTGAAGAGCTGTTTTACAGCTATATTGCCCCACTCTTCTACATGCATTTCTATTGCCTAGGTATAAACATTGATTCAATGAAATACATACCGGTAAATTTCTTTAAACAAATTGCACCCCCTCAATCACCTCTCATCCTTTTTTAATTTCCCGGAGCTCAGAGCGGAGCTGCAGCTACCACACTTTGTCCGCAACTGATCTCGGGCAAAACAATGCCTGGTGAATATAGCTTCATAATGGTAAATCTTAAATCTTGCAGAATTGACATCAATTGACTGTGAACAGATTTGTCTCCTTTTCAATTAATTGAACATCTCCGTTTGGCCTTCAGATTTAGACAAGGATTTGCGCATTTGCCGTTCAGATTTAGTTTCTACTTAACTCTATTCTTGATTTCTTTTATTGATTTCAGAGCTTCTCAAACTTCTAACTCACTTTTTTTTCAATCGACTTCAAATCTTTACATTTTGCCGTCCAGCCGTCCAGCCGCCCAGGTGGCTCACGGACCAGTCAAAATGGCAGACCTTTTTACTTTTACGATTTTGGCGTACAATGTACGATTTTTAGATGTTTTTTTACGATTGTACGCCGAGACCCGCCGAAACTACGATTTTCAGAGACCCGGTGAAATTTTTTTTTTTTTTTTTCAGATTAAAAAAAAAAAAAAGATAAATTTTCGGTTTTGGACGTTTTAGCCCTTTCTAAAAAAGATCTGGCAGTGAATTGACCGAGAAAAACGACTGGTTGTAAATTTGGTTAAAGTTGGGACCATCCTTCTATGTAGTATGTACGCACTGATGGGGAGGTGGGGGTTGTCAAAGAAATTTGTGGCATATGAGACACATGGTTAGGGGGATTGGTAAGAGTGTCAAAGGTTATAAAAATATCACCGCAACGTATCGTATTGATCGTGATGATCATATTGTTTTGTCACAGTGAACTAGCTATCTGCGTCAACAGTAATATTTAGACTAGTCGCCGTAGCGAGAACTTCACTCACCATCCCCTTTGACTGCCACCAAGCCTGTGATGTAGTTTTGTTACATAATTATGTTGTTCATCTGAACCGCGGTGATTGTGTAAAAAAGAGAAAACTAGAATTGGTTTTTAAATTAATACATTATCCAACTGTTCTGCACTGGAACGTTGGATTTTGACATATTTTAAATGATCTAGTCAGCGGCATTTAAAAATAGTTTTAGAACTCGCAAATCAGCTCTGTCCCCTCAACGATTTTTAATACAACAGTTTGGATTTGGAATCACAAATTTTTTCCCCCATTAATGAGGGTGGGGGAAGGTTTGTTCCGTCAAGCGAAATAATGACGTCACAGCACGGAAAGACGTGTTGGTGGACTCAGTGTGTTGTGACTATGTCATGTTAAATATTACTATTACAGCGATCCCTTTATGAAAACACAAAGCAATAGTATACGAGTATACGATAACTGCGAAACATTGTGGTGATATTTTTATATCCTTAATTTGTTAAGTTGTATTTTCACAAATGAACTCGCTAGCTATACTTTAGTAGTAGAGAAATTACAGAAATGTTTAGTCCACCGAATGTTCAGCGCGCGTGTGACGTATATTTTCGTTGGGCTACGCCAGTGGTTCTAACATTTTCGTTTGCCGGCGCCTATGCCTTATTAGGTTTTCACCAGGCTCCCTTTGTGAAATTCTTACAAGTACACTTCGAAATAAGTTCCTTTTTAAAGAAGATTTTCGAGCCTGAACTGACCGAATCACTTGGGCTGAAAACCCGTGTCACATTTTGTTTACCGTAGCAATAGTAATATCATAATATATAATGGGTTTTGTTAATTTTTTATTATTGTTATTGGTGGTGCGTAAAAAAGTATGTGTTTAACAGGGGGGAGAGGGTTACATAATTTGACTTTTATGGGTACTGATACGTGCCGTATAGATGGCCCCTCCTTGCTTTGTATGACCTAATTTTATGACATAATTATCTTTTACGGCGCGTTCAATTTTTTGACGCCAGCTTAACTCGATTCCACTGAACACGCTATACGAGTAGTTATCATAGACATAATGAAGGCTGTATTTTTTTATTGATTTACTATTAGGATACTGTATTGTACGATATTGTACGATTTTAGGAGTTTGAGGGTAAACAGGTCTGAAATGGGCTCGTAGACCAGCCACCCAGGTGGCCCACTGACCAGTCAAAATGAGCTCGTAGACCAGCCACGCAGGTGGCCCAGGTGGCTCACTGACCAGTCAAAATGGGCTCGTAGACCAGCCACCCAGGTGGCCCAGGTGGCTCACAGACCAGTCAAAATGGGCTCGTAGACCAGCCACCTAGGTGGCCCAGGTGGCTCACAGACCAGTCAAAATGGGCTCGTAGACCAGCCACCTAGGTGGCTCACAGACCAGTCAAAATGGGCTCGTAGACCAGCCACCTAGGTGGCCCAGGTGGCTCACAGACCAGTCAAAATGGGCTCGTAGACCAGCCACCTAGGTGGCTCAGGTGGCTCACAGACCAGTCAAAATGGGCTCGTAGACCAGCCACCTAGGTGGCCCAGGTGGCTCACAGACCAGTCAAAATGGGCTCATAGACCAGCCACCAATATGGCCCAGGTGGCTAACTGACCAGTCAAAATGGGCTCGTAGACCAGCCACCCAGGTGGCCCAGGTGGCTCACAGACCAGTCAAAATGGGTTCGTAGACCAGCCACCCAGGTGGCTCACGGACCAGTCAAAATGGGCTCGTAGACCAGCCACTGGGGCCTCAGAGAAAAGTATCTGGGGGTTCATGGAGCAACCACTTGAGTCTCACGGTCTAGATACCCAGGTTTACTGCTATCTAGAAATTCTGCTAATCAGATATACTATCATTGAGTTGTACTGTTATTGAGTTGTATTGTCATGGAGATGTATACTTTCATAGAGATGTACCGTTATTGAGTTGTTGATTTGTACTGTTATTGAGTTGTTGATTTTTACTGTTGTTGAGTTGTGCCGTCATTGAGTTGTACCGTCATTGAGTTGTACCGTCATTGAGATGGACTGTTATTGAGTTTTACTGTACTTGAGATGTACAGTTATCTCAGTGCTGTGATAAAATATGGTTGACGTCACAATTAACGCTGGAAATGTTGGTATTGACAGACTGTTATTCCCTGTAGCATATGGAAGATTGGCTCTCACTGTTATTCCCTGTAGCATATGGAAGATTGGCTCTCACTGTTATTCCCTGTAGCATATGGAAGATTGGCAATCACCGCAAGCTAATGACTCATAAAGAACATCACTGGGCACAGATAGCTGAACTGCAAGAACCGCTGCGACAACTGCTCCAGGGGGATCCAACTGGACACAAAGAAAGCAACATTAGTGTTTGTGTCATTATGTGCTATGACCATAACGACAGCACCTCTACAACCTCTGGTATGACCATAACGACAGCACCTCTACAACATTTGGTTTGGCCACGATGATCTTGTTGTAACGACAACACCTCTACAACCTTTGGTTAGACCATAATGATCTTGTTATATTGACAGTACCTCTGCAACCTCTTGTATCACCATAATGACCTTGTAGTATTGACAGTTCCTCGACAACCTTTGGTTTGACCATAATGTCATTGCTATGACAGCACCTCTACAACCTCTGGTTTGACCATAATGACAGTACCTCTACAACCTTAGGTTTGACCATAATGCAGTACCTCTACAACCTTTGGTTTGACCATAATAACCTTGTTATATTGACAGATTCTACAACCTCTGGTTTGTCCCAGATCTGCAAGAAGCATCATTCGCCACTCTTGCTTACGTTTGGGCCCTCTACTTCTTCTATGAGCTTCTGACATCGCTCGTGTTGGTACTTAACGCCTCCTCACCATGCGCCTCGGTTCACCCAGACGGGGGCGTGTGCGACTACCACTGCGGGACTTGGTGTCTCCCACTCTTTGATGACCACCGCAGATTGGGCCCTCGTCTGGTCCCTGTTGGGAAATTTGGCGCCGACAGCGGAAACTCTAGAAGCTGGCACGACTCATGAATGATTAAATCGCAGCTTAAAATCGCGCGCCTTCTGTCCATAATTTAGGAGCGACAAATAACCCAAGAGCCGCACTAAAACAAAGGAGCGCTAATGTTTTGTTTCCTCCTTCTTTTTTAATCTTGAAGAAAGTCTTAGGTTTCATTAGTCTGATCAACTTGTTTAAAAGGTTTCATTAGTCTGATCAACTTGTTTAAAAGGTTTCATTAGTCTGATCAACTTGTTTAAAGCAGGATGCTTTAGTATTCAACACTATGACCGGCAGAGGCATTGGTTTTTTAGGGTAGTTTTTTCAAATACCTTGACATGTAAAGACATGGCTTAGTAACGTCATACATATACATGCAATAAAATATTTATACCATGCATATAAACAGCCACATAGATAAATAGTTATGCCATACATATAAATAGCCATATAGATAAATAGCTATACTATACGAGTCATGCCATGAAATTAAGCGTTAAAAAAATCATTGACCTAAAAATGAATGTAGAAGAAAATGATAGAAAAACTCGTGTCACAAAATGGTGGAAAAGCTCATGTCACAAAATGGTGGAAAAGCTCATGTCACAAAATGGTGGAAAAGCTCATGTCACAAAATGGTGGAAAAGCTCATGTCACAAAATGGTGGAAAAGCTCATATCACAAAATGGTGGAAAAACTCATGTCACAAAATGATAGAAAAACTCGTGTCACAAAATGATGGAAAAATTCATGTCACAAAATGATAGAAAAACTCGTGTCACAAAATGATAGAAAAACTCGTGTCACAAAATGATGGAAAAGCTCATGTCACAAAATGATGGAAAAGCTCATGTCACAAAATGGTGGAAAAACTCATGTCACAAAATGATAGAAAAACTCGTGTCACAAAATGATGGAAAAACTCATGTCACAAAATGATGGAAAAACTCATATCACAAATAGCTGTGAGCCTGAGTGTAGACAAAAGATGTCAAAAATTAAGATGAACAAAACGAGGCTGTATGTACCCAAAACGAGGTTGTATCTACCCATTGATTCTTTCAATATCAATGGCTGTGTGTGTGGGGGGGGGGGGGGGGTTTGCATGGGATGTTTGTACTACTCGCGTGCCCTAACAGCAGTTGACGGTCCACTCAGCACGGCCCAGGCACTGAAACAGCTCACAATGATCGCCCGGTTGTTTTCATGCACTCTCTAAATTCACAAGGGGTCTTTCCCTGAGATTGGCTTTATATTTTGAATAGTGTCAAAATCGCCCCGCGAGCCCGTCCAAATAAGCGTCCTGCTTTTATGTCGTGTTTTCATGAGGAGTCTTCTCTTCAATCCATTGTTGGCCCGGACCTTTGAGGCCGGTCTCACCTTTTAACGATTCCTTTAATTGTTTCTGCTTGTCTCTGTTCAAGGTTGTAATTCGTGTAAAATGTTGAAATTGCCCACATTATAGACATCCGATTCGTTTCCCTCGGGGCACATTTCTGCGGTTTAACACGGTAATTGGCGCGTTGCTGTGACTGCGGTAAAGACAAAGCTAACTTACTCCCATACGTTTATTTGCTTTCTCTCTCCGATTCACGGACTGTTGAATCCATTAGAAAATGCTTTTAAATCAAGGCTGCCGGGGGGAGTCATTGAATCTTATTGACGTGGATTTCTGGTCGATGTTATCCACTGGAATTAAGGGAGAGCTGATGGCGTTGTACGTACAGGACAAGGAAGATTGTAAGTTGGGGGTAATAACACCGAGGATGATAACACCGAAGGTGATAACACCGAGGGTGATAACACCGAGGGTGAATGGCTTGGTAAGATTGAATAAAACTGAAATGGGCTCTTGTGTTGTTCTGGTAGTGAGAATTTGCTGTTGATTAATCACGTCATTCAGATCTTTGACATAGTGGATCTTTGACATGGTCGATCTTTGACATAGTGGATCTTTGACATAGTGGAGCTTTGACATAGTGGATCTGTGAAATATGGGATCTTTGTCAGACGAACTGCGATATAGTGGATCTGTTGCAATCAAACTGGGACATAGTGGATCTGTTGGCAATCGAACTGTGACATGGTCGAATTGTGACTTGCTATTGTCAAAAGGTTCCGCACTTGAATCAGAACAATGGTCACCGTGAAACTATTGGTCTCTGTGAAACTATTGGTCTCTGTGATCAATCGGCTACGACTGAGTTGACAATGCCTGACGTGATTTCCTCACAAGCCCGGTGTCTCACAGGACCACTCTTCTGGTGGCTGGCAGACCATGGCATGCCTAACTAGGGCGCCGTTAAATATTTGTCCAATAATTACGGCTCACCCTACCCCCCACCCTCTATTTCCATTCTTGCTCACGATGCTGTTGGGCTTTCCACTAGCCCAGTGGTTCTCAAAACTGTGCGCCGCAAATAGTACACAGCTTTCACATTTTTATTCGCATTTTTAATTCAATTGGGATACGACTTTTATCGAACCCGATGGGAACCTTTAACTTACTTATTGAGAGCCGTTGGTCTCTATAAATAATTGCTTCAAGATTATAACTACGTTTGTTTCTTTATTTTTAACTAACACTTCAATTTCAAAAAAGAAATCTTGGCTATTTCTTGGTTTCAAACGTCTCTGACATGTGGCGCCTTGACAAAAAGCTGCAGTGGCGCCCTGACAAAAATCTGCAGTGGCGCCTTGACAAAAAGCTGCAGTGGCGCCCTAACAAAAAACTGCAGTGGCGCCTTGACAAAAAGCTGCAGTGGCGCCCTGACAAAAAGCTGCAGTGGCGCCTTGACAAAAAGCTGCAGTGGCGCCCTGACAAAAAGCTGCAGTGGCGCCTTGACAAAAAGCTGCAGTGGCGCCCTACAAAAAGCTGCAGTGGCGCCCTGACAAAAATCTGCAGTGGCGCCTTGACAAAAAGCTGCAGTGGCGCCTTGACAAAAAGCTGCAGTGGCGCCTTGACAAAAAGCTGCAGTCCTCAAAGGAGCCGAGAATTGAAAACGTTTCGGAACCTCTGCCAACTTACATTAAGAGAGTACGGGCTTTAACGTGACATTTTGCGATTAAGTGATTTAAAGGACACTAGGGGAGAGATGAACTCTAAGGGAGAGCTGGACACTACAGAATGATGGACGCTCGGGTGAGATGGACACCAAGGGAGAGATGGAAACTAAAGGAGAGATGTAGAGACTGACCGAAGGTGATTTTCTGATTTCGGCCGAAACTGAAACCGGACCGAATGTTTAAAATGACTTTTAGCCGAAACCAAAAGCTTAACGAGACTTTTGGCCGAAACCGAAGCCGAAACTAAAAGCTTAACGATACTTTAGGTTGAAGCCGAAACCGAACGATTTCGATATTTTTAAATTCGTTTCCCACATACATTCTTCATACATCGAAAAATAATGTGAAAAATATCAATATTTCATTGTTTTGATAAAACATGAGGTCATCGTGACTATAAATAAATAATGAATACTTTGGCTTTTTCCATTTTAATTAAAAAGTCATTGAAATTTCTTTATAAAAATGTATTTTAAAGTATTATGGTACATAATTGAACTGGGTCTCTGAACATTGTTGAATCGACGGGTCTCGACGGAGAATCGCAAAAGACATCAAAATTGGTCGCCAAAATCATAAAAGTTAACAGGTCTGCAGTAGGCCTACTACATCATTATCATACAAACCAGTGATACATGCACACGCGTGTTATTTCGTCAATAACAATGTTTATGATCATGATGAAGAAGTTCAAGAAATGAATCAATTGAAAAAGCCTACGTTTCCCTAAAAATATTTTAAAAATAATGATATAAATATTACCTTTCCTGTAGTTTATCTTCCAAATAACTATTTACATTTGCCTCGGCCTAATTGAAATTTAAATTTTTTAGAAATAAATGACAAGTAGCTCATCATGCAGCTGTGGGCAGTTTTTGTAGAGTATTCTTTATATAATATAAGATGACAGCAAGACGTCAAGCAATAATGAATATCGGATTGCCGGCCTAGAGACAGACAGTCTGACTTCTGGTAGATGACCTAAAAGCCCAATCACTTTCGGCCAGATGTCAGAAAGTCAAAATCACTTTCGGCTGAAACCGAAATTAGACCGAAAGTTAACTTTTCTGTTTCCGATTAAATGTCAACTTTCGGCATCGAAGCCGAAGCTGGTCTCGACAATGATGGATACTAGGGGAGAGATGGACATTAGGGTAGAGATGGACACTATTGGAGTGATGGAGACTAAGGTAAAGATGGACACTAATACTAGGTTGTCATGGGAACTGGGGGCGTCATGGACACTTGTGGAGTCATGGGAACTGGGGAGTCATGGACACTGGGGGAGTCATGGACACTGGGGGAGTCATGGACACTGGGGGAGTCATCGACACTGGGGCAGTCATGGACACTTGTGGAGTCATGGACATTTATGGTGTCATGGGAACTTGGGGATTCATGGGAACTGGGGGATTCATGGACACTTGGGGAGTCATGGGAACTGGGGAGTCATGGAAACTGGGGGCGTCATGGACACGTGTGGAGTCATGGGAACTGGGTGCGTCATGTACACTTGTGGAGTCATGGGAACTGAGGGAGTCATGGACACTTGGGGGGTCTTGGGATCTGGGGAGTCATGGACACTTGGGGAGTCATGGGAACTGGGGTAGTCATGGACAATAGGGGAGTTATGAGACCTGGGGGATTCATGGGAACTGGGGGATTCATGGACACTTGGGGAGTCATGGGAACTGGGTGCGTCATGTACACTTGTGGAGTCATGGGAACTGGGGGAGTCATGGACACTTGGGGGGTCTTGGGATCTGGGGAGTCATGGGAACTGGGGGATTCATGGACACTTGGGGAGTCATGGGAACTGGGGGAGTCATGGAAACTGGGGGCGTCATGGACACTTGTGGAGTCCTGGGAACTGGGTGCGTCATGTACACTTGTGGAGTCATGGGAACTGGGGGAGTCATGGACACTTGGGGGGTCTTGGGATCTGGGGAGTCATGGACACTTGGGGAGTCATGGGAACTGGGCTAGTCATGGACACTAGGGGAGTTATGAGACCTGGGGGAGTCATGGACACTTGGGGAGTCTTGGACGCCAGGGAAGAAATGGACACTGTTACTATTGATGTAATATTTAATGTATTGTTTTGAAAGATTTGTACTCGCGATGTAATATTACATGGAGGGTTTGACAGTCTTGGACTTGTGATGTAATATTACATACATGGTTTGAATAGCCTTGCTCTGGTGATGTAATATTACATGGATGGTTTGACAATGTCTTCTACTTTTGATGTAATATTACATTGATGGTTTGACAATGTCTTCTACTTTTGATGTAATATTACATTGATGGTTTGACAATGTCTTCTACTTTTGATGTAATATTACATGGATGGTTTGACAAAGCCTGGGGAAGCTATGGGGCGTGAGTTAGTATGAGTGCAGGATTCACTGGCTACCTGTGTCGTGAATGGCGGCCCACTCTATTCTATGCGGCCCCGGAGTTTGCTCACGGGGTTGTGATTTCAAGAGAAAAAAAGCCTTTCCTCTTGTAGATTCATTGTCTCCGTGTCGTCATTCATACACACAGACAAACGGTGGACATTTGAAAGGACAACCCATGTCAATAACGTCAGACGACCTGAATCCTGCACTCAGAAGCCGTGTGGGGGGGGGGGGGGGGGCTAGAGGAAAATAAAGAGATGGAAAAATGAGTGAACCGGGGAGGAAAAATCTCTCGATCCTCTTGGAACTGTCCCTACAAAATAAATAAAACAGAAAAGTCTGGGGAAAAAGTGATTTTGAATGTACGCCAGGATGATCACGGCGCGCATAGTTAAATAAAAAGTTAAATAAAAGTTGGCCTCAATGGAAATCGTTGAATTTTCCGATATTTATGATTCTATCAGCTCTCTGCTAAAGGGGTCTAAGTGAGTTTTATTTTACACTTCATCTTGGCAGGCTTGGGAGATGTGGCAGTGAGAGCTAGGGTGCACTATCCATGGGTGGGTTGGGAGATGGGGTAGCGAGAGCTAGGGTGCACTATCCATGGGTGGGTTGGGAGATGGGGCAGTGAGAGGTAGGGTGTACTATCCATGGCAGGGTTGGGAGATGGGGGAGTGAGAGATAGGGTGCACTATCCATGGCTGGGTTGGGAGATGGGGGAGTGAGAGATAGGGTGCACTTTTAATGGATGGGTTGGGAGATGGGGCAGTGAGAGGTAGGTTACACTATCATTGCCTGGAATGGGAGATGGGGCAGTGAGAGGTAGGTTGCACTATCATTGCCTGGAATTGGAGATGGGGCAGTGAGAGGTAGGTTGCACTATCATTGCCTGGAATGGGAAATGGGGCTGTGAGATGTAGGTTGCACTATCATTGCCTGGAATGGGAGATGGGGCAGTGAGAGGTAGGTTGCACTATCATTGCCTGGAATGGGAGATGGGGCAGTGAGAGGTAGGTTGCACTATCCATGGTCGGGGTGCACACTAGAGTTTATCATCTGAGATCCCCGACGATTTCTAGTTAAAATAGAAACCCGTGATACCGAGATAAAACTCTAATATTCTTGATGGTTTTCAAATCATGTACCTGATTTGTGCTGGATGCGAGGACCTCTAAGATGTCTATGGTATATTATGGCTTACTCTTAGCGCATGTTCAACTTTATTTCAAGTCCCTAGTGTATCCTTATATGTAAAACGTACACATATCTGATACACTGCCTTTGATATGCAAACATTGGATTTAACATATAAGCTTGCATTGTTAATGTAGATTGTACATATTTAGTTGACGTGACACCTAATGCACATATTTAGTTGACGTGACACCTAATGCACATATTTAGTTGACGTGACACCTAATGCACATATTTAGTTGACGTAACACCTAATGCACATATTTAGTTGACTTGACACCTAATGCACATATTTAGTTGACTTGACACCTAATGAACATATTTAGTTGACTTGACACCTAATGCACATATTTAGTTGACTTGACACCTAATGCACATATTTAGTTGACTTGACACCCAATACACATATGGTATGTGGATTTGTGTGCGTGATCCGGTGTTAACTTTTTTTATGCGAACCCCCTTGATGACGTCAGAAACATCATGACAAACGTCAGGAACATCGAACCCCTTGATGACGTCAGAAAAACCGAACCCCTTGATGACGTCAGATACATTGAGACTCTTGATGACGTCATACACTTTGAACCCCCTTGATGACGTCAGAAACATTAAATCCCATGATGAGGTCAGAAACACCGAACCCCCTTGATGACGTCATGAACTTCGAACCCCCTTGATGACGTCATACACTGTGAACCCCCTTGATGACGTCAGAAACATTAAATCCCATGATGACGTCAGAAACACCGAACCCCCTTGATGACATCAGACACATTGAACCCTTGATGACGTCATAAAATGCGAACCCCCTTGATGACGTCAGAAACATCATGACAAACGTCAGGAACATCGAACCCCTTGATGACGTCAGAAAAACCGAACCCCTTGATGACGTCAGATACATTGAGACTCTTGATGACGTCATACACTTTGAACCCCCTTGATGACGTCAGAAACATTAAATCCCATGATGAGGTCAGAAACACCGAACCCCCTTGATGACGTCATGAACTTCGAACCCCCTTGATGACGTCATACACTATGAACCCCCTTGATGACGTCAGAAACATTAAATCCCATGATGACGTCAGAAACACCGAACCCCCTTGATGACATCAGACACATTGAACCCTTGATGACGTCATAAAATGCGAACCCCCTTGATGACGTCAGAAACATCATGACAAACGTCAGGAACATCGAACCCCTTGATGACGTCAGAAAAACCGAACCCCTTGATGACGTCAGATACATTGAGACTCTTGATGACGTCATACACTTTGAACCCCCTTGATGACGTCAGAAACATTAAATCCCATGATGAGGTCAGAAACACCGAACCCCCTTGATGACGTCATGAACTTCGAACCCCCTTGATGACGTCATACACTATGAACCCCCTTGATGACGTCAGAAACATTAAATCCCATGATGAGGTCAGAAACACCGAACCCCCTTGATGACGTCATGAACTTCGAACCCCCTTGATGACGTCAAAAACATTAATTTGTGGAGTCATTGTAAATATTTCGTAAAGGAATCAAAACAAGAATTCATCACCTGTAAAGAATGCAAAAGTCCAATAAATGATGTAAAGGTTGGTCTAAATGTGGCCATAGCAGACTTTTGTTGAAGAATCATTCCATTAGTTATCTATTGCTAGTGTCAATGAACTCTCAACATACCTCCATAGTGGCTTTCATTCATTCAAGTACGATACAAATCAATCAAACCGACTCATTCAAAGTTTAATGGTGTCGCCACTGCTGTTTGATTCACTGACATAGGTAATTGACCAGGTGATGCCACGGCTGTTTGATTCACTGACACAGTAATTGACCAGGTGATGCCACGGCTGTTTGATTCAGTGACATAGGTAATTGGCCAGGTGATGCCACGGCTGTTTGATTCAGTGACACAGCTAATTGACCAGGTGATGCCACGGCTGTTTGACTCACTGACATAGGTAATTGACCAGGTGATGCCACGGCTGTTTGACTCACTGACATAGGTAATTGACCAGGTGATGCCACGGCTGTTTGATTCACTGACATAGGTAATTGACCAGGTGATGCCACGGCTGTTTGACTCACCGACACAGTAATTGAACAGGTGATGCCACGGCTGTTTGATTCACTGACACAGGTAATTGACCAGGTGATGCCACGGCTGTTTGATTCACCAACACAGGTAATTGGCCAGGTGATGCCACGGCTGTTTGATTCACTGACATAGGTAATTGACCAGGTGAGGCCACGGTTGTTTGATTCACTGACATAGGTAACGTACCAGGTGATGCCACGGCTGTTTGATTCACCGACACAGGTAATCCACCAGGTGCATTGAAAATGTGTTAGATTTGTTGGGGGACCTGTACATTGAAGCAACATGTTTAAAAACCAACTGTATGAGTTGTGAGTTAGATTGTTTAAGCACTGACCCGGGCTATGGTGCCGTACGGGCCAGGGCGCCGTATTGATATTTCCTCATGAATTATGCGTTTTAATTAAGTGGTTGTGCTAGTTTCACGAGGATGCTGAGATTCGCGCAGTGATCAACATGGGTCATTGACGACCATAACTATTACCTGCACCGAGACAGTCACTGTTGGACACGATAGTTTGATCTCATACAGTCACTGTTGGACTCGATAGTTTGATCTCATACAGTCACTGTTGGACACGATAGTTTGATCTCATACAGTCACTGTTGGACTCGATAGTTTGATCTCATACAGTCACCGTTGGACTCGATAGTTTGATCTCATACAGTTACTGTTGGACTCGAGAGTTTGATCTCATACAGTCACTGTTGGACTCCATAGTTTGATCTCATACAGTCACTGTTGTACTCGATAGTTTGATCTCATACAGTCACTTTTGGACTCGATAGTTTGATCTCATACAGTCACTGTTGGACTCGATAGTTTGATCTCATACAGTCACTGTTGGACTCGATAGTTTGATCTCATACAGTCACTGTTGGACTGGTTAGTTTGATCTCATACCGTCACCATAGGACTGGTAAGTTTTATCTCATACCATCAACATAGGGCTGGTTAGTTTGATCTCATACCATCACCATAGGACTGGGTAGTTTGATCTCATACCATCACCATAGGACTGGTTAGTTTGATCTCATACCGTCACCGTTGGACTGGTTAGTTTGATCTCATACCATCACCATAGGACTGGTTAGTTTGATCTCATACCATCACCATAGGACTGGGTAGTTTGATCTCAAACCGGCACCATAGGACTGGTTAGTTTGATCTCATACCATCACCATAGGCCTGGTTAGTTTGATCTCAAACCGGCACTGTAGGACTGGGTAGTTTGATCTCATATCGTCACCATAGGGCTGGTTAGTTTGATCTCATATCAACACTAAAGGACTGGGTAGTTTGATCTCAAACCGGCACCGTTTGACTCGATAGTTTGACCTCATACAGTCACCGTTGGACTCGATAGTTTGATCGCATATCATCACCTTAGGACTGGTTAGTTTGATCTCATACCATCACCATAGGACTGGGTATTTTGATCTCATACCATCACCATAGGACGGGTTAGTTTGATCTCATACCGTCACCGTAGGACTGGTTAGTTTGATCTCATACCGTCACCGTAGGACTGGTTAGTTTGATCTCATACCATCACCATAGGACTGGTTAGTTTGATCTCATACCATCACCGTAGGACTGGTTAGTTTGATCTCATACCGTCACCGTAGGACTGGTTAGTTTGATCTCATACCATCACCATAGGACTGGTTAGTTTGATCTCATACCATCACCATAGGACTGGTTAGCTTGATCTCATACCGTCTCCATAGGACTGGTTAGCTTGATCTCATACAGTCACCATAGTACTGGTTAGCTTGATCTCATACTGTCTCCATAGGACTGGTTAGCTTGATCTCATACAGTCACTGTTGGACTCCATAGTTTGATCTCATACAGTCACTGTTGTACTCGATAGTTTGATCTCATACAGTCACTTTTGGACTCGATAGTTTGATCTCATACAGTCACTGTTGGACTCGATAGTTTGATCTCATACAGTCACTGTTGGACTCGATAGTTTAATCTCATACAGTCACTGTTGGACTGGTTAGTTTGATCTCATACCGTCACCATAGGACTGGTAAGTTTTATCTCATACCATCAACATAGGGCTGGTTAGTTTGATCTCATACCATCACCATAGGACTGGGTAGTTTTATCTCATACCATCACCATAGGACTGGTTAGTTTGATCTCATACCGTCACCGTAGGACTGGTTAGTTTGATCTCATACCATCACCATGGGACTGGTTAGTTTGATCTCATACCATCACCATAGGACTGGGTAGTTTGATCTCAAACCGGCACCATAGGACTGGTTAGTTTGATCTCATACCATCACCATAGGACTGGTTAGTTTGATCTCAAACCGGCACCGTAGGACTGGGTAGTTTGATCTCATATCGTCACCATAGGGCTGGTTAGTTTGATCTCATATCAACACTAAAGGACTGGGTAGTTTGATCTCAAACCGGCACCGTTTGACTCGATAGTTTGACCTCATACAGTCACCGTTGGACTCGATAGTTTGATCGCATATCATCACCTTAGGACTGGTTAGTTTGATCTCATACCATCACCATAGGACTGGGTATTTTGATCTCATACCATCACCATAGGACGGGTTAGTTTGATCTCATACCGTCACCGTAGGACTGGTTAGTTTGATCTCATACCGTCACCGTAGGACTGGTTAGTTTGATCTCATACCATCACCATAGGACTGGTTAGTTTGATCTCATACCATCACCATAGGACTGGTTAGCTTGATCTCATACCGTCTCCATAGGACTGGTTAGCTTGATCTCATACAGTCACCATAGTACTGGTTAGCTTGATCTCATACTGTCTCCATAGGACTGGTTAGCTTGATCTCATACAGTCACCATAGGACTGGTTAGCTTGATCTTATATTCACCATAGGACTGGTTAGCTTGATCTCATACAGTCACCATAGGACTGGTTAGCTTGATCTTATATTCACCATAGGACTGGTTAGCTTGATCTCATACCGTCTCCATAGGACTGGTTAGCTTGATCTCATACAGTCACCATAGTACTGGTTAGCTTGATCTCATACTGTCTCCATAGGACTGGTTAGCTTGATCTCATACAGTCACCATAGGACTGGTTAGCTTGATCTTATATTCACCATAGGACTGGTTAGCTTGATCTCATACAGTCACCATAGGACTGGTTAGCTTGATCTTATATTCTCCATAGGACTGGCTAGCTTGATCTCATACCATCACACCAACAATGTCATGTCTTTAAGCATCGCTAGAGCTTAACTAAGACATGGCTGCAAGTTAAACATTGCTAGGTGGTTGAATTCTTATGAAACCAGTGATCCCATATTAATTGGAGTACAGAAAAAGCTCATGTATAATCTCATGTATGAGTACAGAAAAGCTAATAGTGCATCACTTGTATGATTACAGAAACGCTAATATTGAATCTCTTGTATGATTATAGAAAAGCTAATATTGAATCTCTTGTATTATTACATAAACGCTAATATGTAATCTCTTGTATGATTACAGAAACGCTAATGTGTTTGACCGCCGACCGGAAGAGCCCACCCATCTCATCTCCACCTTTGAAGTGACAGAGCTTGTCGGCATCGTCTCCTTGCTCTACGGTATGCTGCTTCACTCCGGAGCGCCCAGCCGCAGTCTGGACAACCTCCCCCGGGAGTTGGCCCCACAGACTGTCAGCATCATCCTGGCAGGACTACGTATGTTGAACTATATGGCGGTGCTGGATCTGCACATGTTACAGGTAACACTCTAATCATTGGGACATTGTAAGGGAACTATCAAGTTTTTTCTTATTAAAAATCATATATTTATCACAAGTTTTTACCAATAATGCTCTCTATATGTTATGTCTATCCACATATAGTAAAACAGTAGGTACAGAAATAATGCATAGTAAGACAGTCAGTACAGTAAGACAGCCAGTACAGTAAGACAATATGTCCACTATGATTTTGCCTTTGACATACAATTAAATACAAGATACAGTCATTTCCTCATTCTATTGAGTGCTTCAGAAAGTAACATTTAAAAAACCTGTACTGTTATGGAAAAGTTAGGTCTGTCATTCCACCAATCCTGTACTTCAATGAGAAAATTAGGTCTGTCATTCCACCAATACTGCACTTCAAATGGAAAATTAGGTCTGTCATTCCACCAATACTGTACTTCAATGGGAAAGTTAGGCCTGTCACTCCACCAATACTGTAATCCAGGGTTTCCCAACATTTACTTTAGTCAATACCCCTGAGAATCGTTTGTCTCAAACCCTGTGAATTGTTTGACATAGTCTCACAACCTATGAATTGTTTGACCTAGTCTCACAACCTGTGAATTGTTTGACCTAGTCTCAAACCATGTGAATTGTTTGACCTAGTCTCAAACCCTGTGAATTGTTTGACCTAGTCTCAAACCCTTTGAATTGTTTGACCTAGTCTCACAACCGGTACAAATAAAATTAATATATTATATTATTTCTGTTTAAATTGGGTTAGACAAAGATAAGTGAAGACATTAGACAAAGATTAGTGAAGACATTAGACAAAGATAATTTAAGACATTAGACAACGATAAGTGAAGACATTAGACAACGATAAGTAAAGACATTAGACAGTAAATGTGTGACGCACCAAATCGAATCGAATGTTCATGATGAATGAGACAAGTATACAAACATTGGTAGCACTGCTTTCACGGTTCTATATCATTCACTTTCCCTAGCACCGCTTTAAATGTCATATTGCAACCCCTATGGGTGAGAGCACCCCATCTTTGCACCCCTGTGGGTGAGGGCACGCCATCTTGCCACCCCTGTGGGTGAGGGCACCCCATCTTGTCACCCCCTTGGGTGAGAGCACCCCTGGTTGTGAAGTCTGACGTTGCTATAGGAAAACTTGTAGCAGCAGTCTTAACAACGAACTAGCATAGAATTCAAATCTTAGTTTCTCTCCATCAGAATTTATGATAGGAATAAACTCACTGAACGACGCAACATTTTGAGTCTATTCTCATCTAACCCGTCCCCCCGGGTGCTCTGCCCCACGTCGTCCCATGGGTCCCTCCGCCCCACGCCCCCCCCCCCCCCACACACACACTCACAAATAAAACGCATTGATTAAATTATTGCAACAGTAGAATTATTGAGTTCCGGACAAGTCGGGGGGAGGGGGGGGTGGCAAACTGTGTTTGTACTGCACACCCCGATGCTGGGGGGTGTTACTGGATAGCTCTGTTCTCGACACCCGGAGACACAGTTGTATTGTTTGTCCCGGCCATGCATCTGCGTGCTAGGCTTGTGATAGTCACGACACCGTGGCCTCTGGTGTGCTATTGTTGAGGTTTCCCCGCCTCGGTGTAGCACCACGAGATAACGGTATCATTGAGCAGAGGATGTGGAGACCACCTGTCTAGAGTCTGGCTTATTTACGTCCCGGGGCCAAGCCAATGTCGGGAATCACTGAGCCTTCTATCCGGCCAAGCAGCTAATGATCATTAATAAGCGCAACAATCATTTATCACTGAGATCACGGACCGAGATGCGAGGATTTGTTTTCAATCTGCTGGTAAATATTTGGCCTTTTTGCGGTGTCGCGCCTGCATAACTGACTGGTGAAGGCGCACACTTTTGGCCGCTTACGAATGTGGGCGGTTTATAACAGACACCTGTTCCAATGGAGTGCAATGAACCCAGGCCATAAACACCACCGGCGATACTTTGCCAATAGGGCTTGGTTCCGTCCTGTGTAGAAGAGTCTCCCCGTTTGACGGCAGCCCAGTTTTAGCGAAGAGAAGAAAGAGCGAGCGATCGCTTTGGTATAGACTCTTTTATTTGTTTTCTTTCTTTTCATAATGCCCTTTGCGGCCTCCGTCAATTAGAGTTGCTGTTCTTGTCCCTACACAAACCCGTTCTTGCTGACCTCTGACCTTTGTCGTGGTTAAACGGAAGTGCTCTGGCTGACAGTTCTATTTACATGGTTTACAAAATGTCTGAACCTTTGTAGTTCATATAGAAATAATTAAATGAATATAATATTCGTTAAATGAAGACACAGATTACGGCCAAAGTACATAGAAAGGCTGTTGAAATGAAGGTACAGCTAAAGACCAGAGTGCAAAGGAGTGCATATAATCCACCTATAGAGTTCATGCTCCCGCCCATAGAAAGAATGTTGTTCCTGGTAAATGGTTAACTGTCTGGAATGATGTCCCTGTGAGCATCCGGGATATAGGCGTACTATGTCCATGCCTCAGCCTCTTCTGTCAACCCTCAACTCATATGGGAAATGGGTGGTCTGCCTGCGTTGTCAGGTGCTTCTGGCTTAAGTCACTCATTAGCAGTTCAAAGGTTGTTGATCGCAAGTCTGCCTAAGTCTGTTCATGTCTGTGTATTTGTGTGGGGAGAGGGGAAAGTCCTTGACTCAAAATAGTTTGTTCAATTTTTATTTGGCAAGATAACCTTTTATTGCTTTTATCTTATCCCATTTTCTCTTGATGTCAATCTAGCTCTTGATTAGTACATTATCCCATTTTCTCTTGATGTCAATCTAGCCCTTGATTAGTACATTATCCCATTTTCTCTTGATGTCAATCTAGCCCTTGATTAGTACATTATCCCATTTTCTCTTGATGTCAAACTAGCCCTTGATTAGTACATTATCCTAATTTTTCTTCATGTCAACGTCGTATATGCTAAATATTAGAACCACACAGGCTATGGTGTAGCACCACACAGGCTATGGTGTAGCACCACACAGGCTATCGTGTAGCACCACACTGGCTATGGTGTAACAGCACCGGCTATGGTGTAGCAACACTGGTTATGGTGTATCAGCACTGGCTATGGTGTAACAGCACTGGCTATGGTGTAACAGCACTGGCTATGGTGTAACAGCACTGGCTATGGTGTAGCAACACTGGCTATGGTGTTGCACCACACAGGCTATGGTGTAGCAGCACTGGCTATGGTGTAGCAGCACTGGCTATGGTGTAGCAGCACTGGCTATGGTGTAGCAGCACTGGCTATGGTGTAGCAGCACTGGCTATGGTGTTGCACCACACAGGCTATGGTGTAGCAGCACTGGCTATGGTGTAGCAGCACTGGCTATGGTGTAGCAGCACTGGCTATGGTGTAGCAGCACTGGCTATGGTGTAGCAGCACTGGCTATGGTGTAGCACCACACTGGCTATGGTGTAGCACCACACTGACTGTGGTGTAGCAGCATTGGCTATGGTGTAGCAGCACTGGCTATGGTGTAGCACCGCACAGGCTATGGTGTAGCACCACACAGGCTATGGTGTAGCACCACACAGGCTAAATTTTTGGTAGACACACCACTACTAAAGCTGACGTAAACAGAGGTAAACTGTTTGAGAAAATGTCCGTCTGTTTGAGAGGCTAAGGTCCCCACTGTCAGTCTTACGATGGTTAAATAAATAGGTGGGCCTCGTGGTTCTAAACATTTACCTACCTCATCATGTCTGGCATCCCTAGGGGGGCAAGGGTTTAATGTAAATGAGGGGTTTACGGGGCGTGAAGAGTTTGGCAGGTTCCTGCGACTTAGCGTCTGACCGGTGGAATGGTTGGAAGTTTGATTCAATTACCTGAACATCTCGTCGTGGAGCCTTGCCTGTTTGCGAGTTCAAAGGTTATACTTATCTTATTTTCTTTCTATCTTAAAAGTTCGCGCCAAGATCTATACCATTGTAAAACTATATTTTAAAAAACTATTCGAAATGCGACCTTCAATTCTGTTCATGTTCATATCATGTCACGTGACTTTGTAGCGCGCCCCCCCCCCCCCCCGGCTTCTTCAATACTATTTTAATAATGTCTAGTAAAAAAAAAAGTACATTATAAATGAGTGCCCCTTAAATAGCCGAGATACCCTGCAGCCCACAACCCAGGCGATACAGGGCCAGCAGCCCAGGCAATACAGGGCCAGCAGCCCTAGGCAATACAGGGCCAGCAGCCCAGGCGATACAGGCCTCACATCCCATGTGACACATGGCCCACTGCCCAGGCGATACAGGCCCCACATCCCATGTGACACATGGCCCACTGCCCAGGCGATACAGGCCTCACATCCCATGTGACACATGGCCCACTGCCCAGGCGATACAGGCCCCACATCCCATATGCCACATGGCCCACTGCCCAAGCGATACAGGGCCAGCAGCCCAGGCGATACAGGCCTCACATCCCATGTGACACATGGCCCACTGCCCAGGCGATACAGGCCCCACATCCCATATGCCACATGGCCCACAACCCAGGCGATACAAGGCCCACTGCCCAGGTGACATGGGCCCACTGCCCAGGTGATGCAAGGCCCACTGCCCAGGCGATACAGGCCCCACATCCCATGTGACACATGGCCCACTGCCCAGGCGATACAGGCCCCACATCCCATATGACACATGGCCCACAACCCAGGCGATACAAGGCCCACTGCCCAGGTGACATGGGCCCACTGCCCAGGTGATGCAAGGCCCACTGCCCAGGTGACATGGGCCCACTGCCCAGGCGATGCAAGACCCACTGCCCAGGTGACATGGGCCCACTGCCCAGGCGATGCAAGGCCCACTGCCCAGGTGACATGGGCCCACTGCCCACGCGATGCAAGACCCACTGCCCAGGCGATACGGCCCCACAGCCCAGGCGATACAGGCCCCACAGCCCAGGCGATACAGTCCCCACAGCCCAGGCGATACAGGCCCCACAGCCCAGGCGATACAGGCCCTACAGCACAGGCGATTCAGGCCCCACAGCCCAGGCGATACAGGCCCCACAGCCCAGGCGATACAGGCCCCACAGCCCAGGCGATACAGGCCCCACAGCCCAGGCGATATAGGCCCCACAGCACAGGCGATGCAGGACCCACAGCACAGCATCGCCCAGGCGATGCAGGCCCCACACCAAAGTGATACAAGCCCCACAGCACAGGCGATACAGGCCCCACAGCCCAGGCATTAAAGGGCTCACGTATTTACTATGTGACCATCATTTCTTGTTCTGTTCCTATGAATTAAATCTCTTATCATGTCAACTCTGTTCAAAAGTCAGACTTCTAAAAACAGATGGTCATAGACTTACTTGCAGGGTCGTACGAAGGTAGGCGAAAAGGACCTATGCCTCGGGTGCCAACATCAGAGGCCTTCATAATGGTCTTTATATAGGACCTCTATAGTAAATGAATCAATCGTTTGTACTTCAACAAAGGGAGACCAAGTCGTCCACCCCGAGAGACATTGTTCTCTATGTTGATGTGCACCATTCTCAGGCTGCGTCCCCGGGCCTCGCTTTTCCTCGGTACGCTCCTGTATGTTGTACACCGCACTCAGTGCAGGAGGGAAAATTCTGACAGTACAAAGAACCAACACACAAAATAAATGACTGACCAAGGAACTAACCATACTATTATTGACTGCACAAGGTACCAATGTAGATGAATGTTGTACAAACTGTAGGTATAGATTCAACTCACTTATGGCATAAGACATTTATGCAATGCTCTATCAAGCTTGACTTTTCGAATACTTTTGTTTGTTGACATTGACTTTTATTTAACATCCTTCAAATGTACTGTTCCAATGACTAATGTCATTGACAGTTCCAAGATCTTGTTTATTGTCATTGACCGTTCAAAGATTTGTTCATTGACAGTTCCAAGCTCTTGTTTATTCTGACCACTTTATAACACTGGCAGCGTGTCTACTGGGCGTCTCCTCACGTGACATGTATGATTCTGTGCAGACCATGCTCTGTACCCTGTACCCGGCCTGTGTCTTACTACCCCCCCCCCCTTCCGTTATATATTTCCATGTTGAGACAGGGGTCGGCACATATGATTTCTTCTTGTTAGCCCCCCCCCCCCCTTTTTTTTTTCAAAGGCTCGCAACCGCACATTTTTTCAAGCCCCTGAACTACATTAATGTTCTATAGACCCAACCGTTTTACATCGCACATTTTTTCAAGCCTCTGAACTATAGTAATATTCTATAGACCCAACCGTTTTACACCGCACATTTTTTCAAGCCCCTGAACTATATTGATATTCTATAGACCCAACTGTTTTACACTGCACATTATTTAAAGCCCCTGAACTATATTAATATTCTATAGACCCAACCGGTTTTACACCGCACATTTTTTCAAGCCCCTGAACTATAGTAATATTCTATAGACCTAACCTGTTTTACACCGTACATTATTTAAAGCCACTGAACTATATTAATATTCTATAGACCCAACCGTTTTACATCATACATTATTTAAAGCCACTGAACTATATTAATATTCTATAGACCCAACCGTTTTACACCGCAGATTTATTTCTCCACTTGGTTAGAAAAAGAAAAGAAAACTTTACACACCAAACGAACTTGCGATCTTGCGAGTCTATGTGCCAAGTTTTAGCTTGATGGGTTGATTGGAAGTGGGTCAATGAGCCGTCCGAATATGTTACCAGCCAGCCACGAACAAATGCGAAGTTAATCTAAAGGATTTTAAAATGACCTTGTTTTGAAAGTATTCAAAAACATTTGTATCCTCGAAAATCACAACAATTCACTCCTATTGTCACTTCCTGTATAATTTACTATATTGTCACTTCCTGTATAATTTACTATTTTGTCACTTCATATAGAATTTACTATATTGTCACTTCTTGTATAATTTACTATATTGTCACTTCCTGTATTTCATTTCCAATATTGACGTACAGTTCAACTTCACTATGTCCATTGACGTACAGTTCAACTTAACTATGTTCATTGACGTACAGTTCAACTTCACTATGTTCATTGACGTACAGTTCAACTTCACTATGTTCATTGATGTACAGTTCAACTTCACTATGTTCATTGACATACAGTTCAACTTCTCTATGTTCATTGACGTACAGTTCAACTTCACTATGTTCATTGACGTACAGTTCAACTTCACTATGTTCATTGACGTACAGTTCAACTTCACTATGTTCATTGACGTACAGTTCAACTTCACTATGTTCATTGATGTACAGTTCAACTTCACTATGTTCATTGACATATTTTATGGGGATCTATTTGTTTCTTTATATAAGCACAATAAACACAATTAACATACACAACTATATATCCGCTCCATTTTGATGGTGGCACAATTTTAATAGTTGAAATCTCTGCTAGATCAGTTGCCCATTTTAAATGGAAAACTTAACAATTTAACTGAAATATTTTCTAACGGATCTGGATAGGGCCCCATATTTATCATAATAATTTAAAAGCACCAATCAACTCCAGGGCTCCTGAATCGGTTCTGGAAAAAATTATTTTTAACGATAGTGGAGCTGATAGTGGAGCTGGAGATCAAGAGTGTATTCTTCTTTTTATTAAAACAGATATCTTCATATTGCTATTTTAATCAGCTGATCGGTGGTATAGTGAAAGTACACTGAGAACTGCTCATTCTGTACAATGGCTGGATGACACACTTCGCCTGGAACTTTTCAATATACGATTCAAACTAATATTCCACTCTGTACCTTTGACTATGACAAAATTTATGTCACAATACTCTGTACCTTTGACTATGACAAAATTTATGTCACAATACTCTGTACCTTTGACTATGACAACATTTATGTCACAATACTCTGTACCTTTGACTATGACAACATTTATGTCACAATACTCTGTACCTTTGACTATGACAACATTTATGTCACAATACTCTGTACCTTTGACTATGACAACATTTATGTCACAATACTCTGTACCTTTGACTATGACAACATTTATGTCACAATACTCTGTACCTTTGACTATGACAACATTTATGAGCAAGATAATGATAAAACAAAATTGATGTCACAAATGAAGGATTTAAATAAACCCAGGGTTCCCAATCTTAAAAAAAAAAATTCAACGAAAGTAATAATATACGGTAGCATATTTTGCGGCGTATAAAACGACCCCCGACTTTTGAAAATATTTTTATGGGTTAAAAAGTCGTCTTATACGCCGGAAAATACGGTAAAATATTATCATCCCCTACCAACCTATTTACCTTTCTCTTTGCCTTATTGAAATTTCATTTTTTGAAATATTGGACAAGCAAGTTATCATGCATGTGTGACAAGTAAGTCATCATGCATGTGTGACAAGTAAGTCATCATGCATGTGTGACAAGTAGTCATCATGCGTATGTGACAAGTAAGTCATCATGCATGTGTGACAAGTAAGTCATCATGCATGTGTGACAAGTAAGTCATCATGCGTGTGTGACAAGTAAGTCATCATGCATGTGTGACAAGTAAGTCATCATGCATGTGTGACGAGTAAGTCATCATGCATGTGTGAACAGTGTTCGCAAGGGATTTGTTATATATTATATGATGACAGAATAATGAATACCGGACTGCCGGCCGACAGACACCGTGACAATCTGACATAAAGCAGAAGACCGAAGGCCTGAATCACTTTTCTGGCTGAACGTCTCTATTACCTTCGGCCGAAACCGGAAATAAACCGAAACTTAACTTTTCTGTTTCGGCCAAAATCGAAACTACGCCGAAAGTGAACTAATGGCAACTTTCGGCACCGAAACCGAAATTCGGTCGGTCTCTAGTTGCAATAAGCTATTTCCAATGGTGTCTAATTGTATAATGTTGTGTCTAATTGTATAATGATATGTCTTATTGTATAATGATGTGTCTAATTGTATAACGATATTGAAGCACTAACCCTTGTGTTAATAAACAGGTGGGGCGACGTTGGACGTGTAGACCTAGCGCCGGTATGTAGTCCTGATAAGTCAGCATCAAGTGCTGACAATAAGCAGTTGGCTTTCCAATGGCGAATGTTTACATTGAGATCGCACAGACCAATTTGGTTCACTTGTGTAGCATCATCGCTGGCTGCGTAGAGGAGCTGGAACAATGCGTTCTGCCCTGCTTTTCTTGACTGGTCTATAACCCTACAGAGTTTACCTTCACATTTGTCATTGAAGGTTATCACAGTGGTTCCCATCTTTTAGAGAAATGTGCTCAAGACATGCCATTAATTTTAATGAATAAATGAGAAAGTTACACTTAGTTTTTCAAATAATTTTGAGAGAGGCAGATCTCATGTTCGACTTGTCCGAGGAAGTCTGTAACTAGTTTGAGGAAGACTTTAAACGTGTCTGAGGAAGTCCGTAACTTGTCTGAGCAAGATTGTGACTTGTTTGAGGAAGACTTTAACTTGTCTGGGGAAGTCTGTAACTTGTCTGAGGAAGTCTGTAACTTGTCTGAGGAAGTCTGTAACTTGTCTGGGGAAGTCTGTAACTTGTCTGAGGAAGTCTGTAACTTGTCTGAGGAATTCTGTAACTTGTCTAAGAAAGTCTGTAACTAGTTTGCGGAAGACTTTAAACGAGTCTGAGGAAGTCTGTAACTTGTCCGAGGAAGACTGTAACTTGTCTATGGAAGTCTGTAACGGTTGAGGAAGTCTGTAACTTGGCCAAGGAAGACTTTAACTTGTCTGAGGAAGACTTTAACTTGTCTTCGGAAGTCTGTAATTTGTCACTGAGAAAATACCTGTTACAAAAACAGTTAACTTCTTATTTTCTATAATATATGCAGACCATTAAACAACAGTCCAACGGACCGTCATAAACCCTACCAGCGGCTCTTTATTGATTAATAGAATAGTCGCCTCCGAACATATTCAACCTTAGAAAATATTCAACCTTAGAAAATATTCAACCTTAGAAAATATTCAACCTTAGAAAATATTCAACCTTCTTACCTGATTTCAACCATCACGCGTGACTCTCGCTGCTCTGCTGCTCCCCCCCCCCCCCCAACTCAGCACTGTTAATAAAACACATGTTGAGTGGGGGGGGGGGGTTGTGAGTAGGAAGAAGCCATAACTGAAGAAAAAAAAATTAATAGAAAGGCTTGACTTATAGACAGAAACAATATTTGGAATTAGATATAGAGAGAGGCTTAAAATATAGATAAAACAATAATGGAGGGGCTGTGTGTTCATTTTACCATAGATAGTTTAAACAGTTAGATGTTTATTTTACCATATATATGGATTAGACTTTAGACATGTTTATTTTACCATACATAGTTTAGACGGTGTTTCCCAACGTTGGGTCCCCGCCCCACAGGGGGGCAATTTGATTGTTTAGTGTGGCAATAGGAACATGAGCATCTGTTTAGAATTTGAAAACCAACCGTCTGCTATGATTTAACTTGTATTTTGACAAAAGAGCAACATTAAAGTCTGTATTTACTGCACATACTGCAACTGTCAATCGTACTGTTGACTGCACATACTGCAACTGTCAATCGTACTCTTGACTGCTCATACTGCAACTGTCAATCGTACTCTTGAGGCTAGTTATGAAAGGTCCTTACTCATCGCTAAATCTGGGAAACATCATACTATAGTAGAGAATTGAATCAAACCATCAGTATCAGCATTTCTTAAAACGTTTCTGGGCAAATATGACAAAGACGGGAAGGCTATAGCACGCAATAACAATACTGTTAGCAGAAGATTAGACGAAATGAGTGAAGATATTAAACTTGTTGAAAGGCTGAAAGCAAAGAAATCTAGGTGCAAATGGATGAATCAACTTTGAGAGACAGTGAGGCTGTTTTGATAACTTACATAAGATAAATTGATAAAGGGTATTTTGCTGAAGAGATGTTCTGTATATCATTAGAAAGCACCACTACCGTCAAAGATATATATATAATAAGCTAAAAAATTCACTTGGATGTCAATAATTTACCAATGAAAAATATAATATTTTGTGCTGCCGATTGTGCTCCTACTATTATGATGGGCAAGAAAAATGGCTGCTTTTTTTGATAAAACAGATGATAATCTAGAAATGCTACTCGTACATTGTGTTATTCACAGGGAAAACTTAGTAACTCAAAACTTTTTGCTTTTTCTAAATGAAGTACTAAATTCAGTTTTAAAGTGTATCAATGTTATTAATGCTAATGCCAAATGTGAACGTCTCTTCAAGTTATTTTGTGAAGAACAAAATGCAGACCATGTTAGACTTTGACTTTACAATGAAGAAAGGTGGCTCTCGAAAAGCCATTGCTTGAAATGGAACTATCTGATACTCTTGGTCATCTTCTTAGTGAGAAACCTGAAACGAAGTCCCTGTTTACAGTTGATGGTAAAGCATTTGTGAGTCATTTAGCCGATATCTCTGAAAAACTAAATATATTAAATAACCAACTTCAAGGAACAAATCAAACTCTTGTCGATGCAAAAGCGAAGATATTGGGTTTGATGACATTGATTGAATTATGTCAGAAGAATATTTACAACAAAAATTCTGAAAAGTTTCATTGGTTCCAAAAGTGTAAAGTGACTGATACCGCTATACTTGTTATTGTGGATCATCTGAAAAGTCCATCGGCTAATTTAAATGAAAGATTTTCTGATTTGAAACAAATTGATTTTCCAACTTGGATGATGCAGCCAATGTTAGTGGGTTTGTCTGATATTTTAAATATGAACTATCAAGAAGAACTCGCAGAAATGCAAAATGATGAGTCAGTTCAAACTTTATTTAATAGAAAAGGGGCGATGTCATGGCTTTATAAGGACACGGAAATAAAATAACCAAATTCAACCTAATGTGCAAGAAATTATTGTTACCGTTTCCATCTTCATATTTAGCTGAATGTGGATTTAGTCACAGAAATGATTTGTTGCAAAAAGAAATCGGCTGGATATAACTATAACACAGCGGGGCGACTTGAGACTGAAGCTAACTAAATGATATAACACAGCGGGGCGACTTGAGACTGAAGCTAACTAAATGATATAACACAGCCGGGAGACTTGAGACTGAAGCTAACTAAATGATATAACACAGCGGGGCGACTTGAGACTGAAGCTAACTAAATGATATAACACAGCCGGGAGACTTGAGACTGAAGCTAACTAAATGATATAACACAGCCGGGAGACTTGAGACTGAAGCTAACTAAATGATATAACACAGCCGGGAGACTTGAGACTGAAGCTAACTAAATGATATAACACAGCCGGGAGACTTGAGACTGAAGCTAACTAAATGATATAACACAGCGGGGAGACTTGAGACTGAAGCTAACTAAATGATATTACACAGCGGGGAGACTTGAGACTGAAGCTAACTAAATAATATAACACAGCGGGGAGACTTGAGACTGAAGCTAACTAAATGATATAACACAGCGGGGAGACTTGAGACTGAAGCTAACTAAATGATATAACACAGCGGGGAGACTTGAGACTGAAGCTAACTAAATTGGAATCTAACATAAAATCCCTTTGCAGCCAACAGCAAGCTCAAACATTTCACTAAATTTAAATAATAAATAATTACTAATAACTAAAATAATATAGAAAAATATTTCATTAAAATTATTTCGTACTTGAATTTCAGTTCTCCATTCAATGTTCGTAAAATTTACTTCCTATGTTTCCTCACCAATTTCCTAGTGATTTCTTCCTAAAACCTATCATTTACGTTTCTTCAGTGAACAATCCTATATTTTAATATTAAAAAGTATGTATCTGTCATTACAATACATTGTATCTGTCATTACAATACATGGTATCTGTCATTACAATACATGGTATCTGTCATTACAATACATAGTATCTGTCATTACAATACATTGTATCTGTCATTACAATACATAGTATCTGTCATTACAATACATTGTATCTGTCATTACAATACACTGTATCTGTCATTACAATACATTGTATCTGTCATTACAATACATGGTATTTGTCATTACAATACATGGTATCTGTCATTACAATACATGGTATCTGTCATTACATACATGGTATCTGTCATTACAATACATTGTATCTGTCATTACAATACATGGTATATGTCATTACAATACATTGTATCTGTCGTTACAATACATGGTATCTGTCATTACAATACATTGTATATGTCATTACAATACATTGTATCTGTCATTACAATAGATTGTATCTGTCATTACAATACATTGTATCTGTCATTACACTACATGGTATATGTCATTACAATACATGGTATATGTCATTACAATACATGGTATATGTCATTACAATACATGGTATCTGTCATTACAATACATTGTATCTGTCATTACAATACATGGTATCTTTCATTACAATACATGGTATCTGTCATTACAATACATGGTATCGGTCATTACAATACATTGTATCTGTCATTAAAATACATGGTATATGTCATTACAATACATTGTATTTGTCATTACAATACATGGTATTGGTCATTACAATACATTGTATTTGTCATTACAATACATGGTATTTGTCATTACAATACATAGTATCTGTCATTACAATACATTGTATCTGTCATTACAATACATTGTATCTGTCATTACAATACATGGTATCTGTCATTACAATACATTGTATCTGTCATTACAATACATGGTATCTGTCATTACAATACATGGTATCTGTCATTACAATACATGGTATATGTCATTACAATACATGGTATCTGTCATTGCATACATTGTATCTGTCATTACAATAATGGTATCTGTCATTCTTATTAGTAACATGCACTACACAAAGATGTTCTTTATTCTTTAGGAAATAAATGTATCGTGGCGTCTTGGACAATCGAAAGACATCTATTGTATGATGTCTAGTGTCCTGCTATCCTCAGACAATCGAAAGACATCTATTGTATGATGACCAGTGTCCTGCTATCCTCAGACTGTCGAAAGACATCTATTTTAGATGACTAGTGTCCTGCTATCCTCAGACTGTCGAAAGACATCTATTTTATGATGACCAGTGTCCTGCTATCCTCAGACAATCGAAAGACATCACTTGTGTGACGACTAGTGTCCTGCTATCCTCAGACTGTCGAAAGATATCTCTTGTGTGACAACTAGTGTCCTGCTATCCTCAGACTGTCGAAAGACATCTATTGTATGATGACTAGTGTCCTGCTATCCTCAGACTGTCGAAAGACATCTATTATATGATGACTAGTGTCCTGCAATCCTCAGACTGTCGAAAGACATCTATTGTATGATGACTAGTGTCCTGCTATCCTCAGACTGTCGAAAGACATCTATTGTATGATGACTAGTGTCCTGCTATCCTCAGACTGTCGAAAGACATCTATTGTATGATGACTAGTGTCCTGCTATCATCAGACTGTCGAAAGACATCTATTGTATGATGACTAGTGTCCTGCTATCCTCAGACTGTCGAAAGACATCTGTTGTATGATGACTAGTGTCCTGCTATCCTCAGACTGTCAAAAGACATCTATTTTATGATGACTAGTGTCCTGCTATCCTCAGACTTTCGAAAGACATCTATTGTATGATGACTAGTGTCCTGCTATCCTCAGACTGTCGAAAGACATCTGTTGTATGATGACTATTGTCCTGCTATCCTCAGACTGTCAAAAGACATCTATTGTATGATGACTAGTGTCCTGCTATCCTCAGACTGTCGAAAGACATCTATTGTATGATGACTAGTGTCCTGCTATCCTCAGACTGTCGAAAGACATCTGTTGTATGATGACTATTGTCCTGCTATCCTCAGACTGTCAAAAGACATCTATTGTATGATGACTAGTGTCCTGCTATCCTCAGACTGTCGAAAGACATCTATTAAATGACTATTATCGTGTAATCCTCAGAGAACTCTGGGAGAGGAAGGACTTTCCTTGGAATTCCGTCACATTGCCAGCTATCTGATATGGTATTGCTCCTATGTAACATCTGAGGAACTGCTACATGAAGTGGTGTTATGTGTAGGATACTTCTCTGTACTGCACCCAGACAATCAGGTAAGGGGTCAACCCTATTGTACTTACACAGTTGTTTCTCTAGTGCATGGCTCAGCAGACTTGTCAATTCTGGAGGCCAATAGCAATCACTGTGTCATGCTTACATTTCATCTTATTCAGCTTCTGAAATTCTTAAGAACAGACTATAAATCTCTTTCTGTACTGGATACAGACATTCAAATAATGAACATTTGTAAACACTTTATAAGTTTAGTAAAGCCAAAGATATTTTGAAGAGTTATTATAAGTCAATTGAAGAGTCAGTATTGTAAAACATGCCATAGTCAGTATTGAAAGAATTTAGAGTCGGTATTGAAAGACATTAGTGTCAGTATTGTAAGACATGCCAGAGTCAGTATTGTAAGACATGTAAGATAAGCTGACCAGATTTTCTGGATGCCAAGTACGAACACAAAGGCTCGCTGCAACGGGAACCATATCGGTTTGGGGGAGGTGAGGGGGGGGGGTTCTTGACTATTTTTTGAATCCCCCTACCCTAACTCGTACGAACAAAAAGCTTTTAGCCCCCACCCTAACTCGTATGAACAAGAAGCTTTTAGCCCCCACCCCCATAAAAACCCCAAAGAAATCAAATAATTTAATAGATAATTGTGACGTCACAGTAATAAAACAAAATGTGTCGCGTGCGTTTGTCCAGCCCAGTGGTCCCCGTAATATGCGCCGCGTCCCTCTGAGTGCCATGCTGCCCTCGGGCAGAGCCATGAGAATGGGGCAAAGAGGGCAGTCAAAGTGGGCGCCAAAATCTTATTTAGATAGGATCTTAATAGTGAATTAAAACATCAAATCCCCATAGGGGTGGGTGGGGGGTAAAAATCGTATTTTTTACTGATCCTCCCCGGGGTTACTTGTTCTCTATATTAAGTGGAATCCTTTTCCGACTTCGCCCCGGGCACAGCATTTCCTCTGCAGCGAACAAGCAACAGTAAAAACAGAATAAAATATAGATAGCTTTAACTGAAACGTAGTATCCGAGAGGGCAGCAAAAGAATGGTGAAAACATCAATTCTGCATAAGCAACGGGGATCGAAACATTCTAGGAACCACTGAACTAGCACATTGACGATACGGTGGACGACATGTTACTGTAATACTGCTACTACTGAGTACTAGTGAAGCGATATCTAGCGAGTTCATTTGTGAAACGAATGGCAACCTTATGACGATAGGTCCTACACAACATAGTATGATATTCTTACAGCATTGGAGATAAATATGCCATTGAGATAAATATGCCATTGAGATAAATATGCCATTTTTGGACTGTCAGATGGAGCTATAACTATTCATTGCGCTGGCATTTGAGGAGAAATATGATAAGACAAATGGAAAAAAGACAAGCAAGTCATCGCTGACAAAAGTACGGACAAGCCGGTCAACGAGAGAAAAAAACAGACAAATACGGACGCAGAAATTAGTACAGAAAAAGGGGTCGAACATACAAACTGTCCGAACTAAATACTGACGCAGAAATTAGTACGGACAAAGGGGTCGAACATACAAACTGTCCGAACTAAATACGGACGCAGAAATTAGTACGGACAGAGGGGTCGAAAATACAAACTGTCCGTACTAAATACGGTCGCAGAAATTAGTACGGACAAAGGGGTCGAAAATACAAACTGTCCGTACTAAATACGGTCGTCTGGTAACCCTATGTAAGAGTCAGTATTGAAAGAAATGTAAGAGTCAGTACTGTAAAACATGCAAGAGTCAGTACTGTAAGACATATAACAGTCAGTATTGAAAGACAGATAAGAATCAGTATTATAAGACATGCAAGAGTTAGTACTGTAAGACATATAAAAGTCAGTATTATAAGACATGCAAGAGTCAGTATTATAAGACATGCAAGAGTCAGTATTGTGAAACATGCAAATAGTGAATGACCCTGTGAAACTTTACTTTGTGTGTAGTGTTAGAGTTCGGATGTCCTCTCTCTCTCTCTCTCTCTCTCTCTCTCTCTCTCTCTCTCTCTCTCTCTGTCCGTCCCTCCCCCCTCTCTCTCTCTCTCTCTCCCTCCCTCTCTCTCTCTTCTCCTTTCATTCTTTGTGTTCCTCTCATATATCAGTCACTCCACATAACTTTCGACCAATCAACTTCACTCGTCCTTGAGAGGTCGATCACTCCCTGTACTTAGTTCAAGGTCGATCACTCACTGTACTTAGTTCAAGGTCTATCACTCACTGTACTTAGTTCAAGGTCGATTACTCACTGTACTTAGTTCAAGGTCGATCACTCACTGTACTTAGTTCAAGTTCGATCACTCACTGTACTTAGTTCAAGGTCGATCACTCACTGTACTTAGTTCAAGGTCGATCACTCACTGTACTTAGATCAAGGTCGATCACTCACTGTACTTAGTTCAAGGTCTATCACTCACTGTACTTAGTTCAGGGTCGATCATTCCCTGTACTTAGTTCAAGGTCTATCACTCACTGTACTTAGTTCAAGGTCGATCACTCACTGTACTTAGTTCAAGGTCTATCACTCACTGTACTTAGTTCAAGGTCTATCACTCACTGTACTTAGTTCAAGGTCGATCATTCCCTGTACTTAGTTCAAGGTCTATCACTCACTGTACTTAGTTCAAGGTCGATCATTCTTCCCTGTACTTAGTTCAGTGTCGATCATTCCATGTACTTAGTTCAAGGTCGATCATTCCATGTACTTAGTTCAAGGTTTAACAATAAAACATGTGACATTCCTTGCCTCAAAATTTAACTTATGATGCCATGACAATGACATGAATTTTAATGTTACTGTAAGTAGAATCTCAAAGGAAGGGGGAGAGAAATGTCAAGAAGCTAGACTTGTCACTCCTTTCTTAGTAACCTTTCATACCATTGATTGCAGCTAGACTTGTCACTCCTTTCTTAGTAACATTTCATAACATTGATTGCAGCTAGACGTGTCACTCCTTTCTTAGTAACCTTTCATAACATTGATTGCAGCTAGACGTGTCACTCCTTTCTTAGTGACCTTTCATGACATTGATTGCAGCTAGACTTGTCACTCCTTTCTTAGTAACCTTTCATGACATTGATTGCAGCTAGACTTGTCACTCCTTTCTTAGTAACCTTTCATACCATTGACTGCAGCTAGACTTGTCACTCCTTTCTTAGTGACCTTTCATGACATTGATTGCAGCTAGACTTGTCACTCCTTTCTTAGTGACCTTTCATGACATTGATTGCAGCTAGACTTGTCACTCCTTTCTTAGTAACATTTCATAACATTGATTGCAGCTAGACGTGTCACTCCTTTCTTAGTGACCTTTCATAACATTGATTGCAGCTAGACTTGTCACTCCTTTCTTAGTGACCTTTCATGACATTGATTGCAGCTAGACGTGTCACTCCTTTCTTAGTAACCTTTCATAACATTGATTGCAGCTAGACGTGTCACTCCTTTCTTAGTAACCTTTCATACCATTGATTGCAGCTAGACTTGTCACTCATTTCTTAGTAACCTCTCATGACATTGATTGCAGCTAGACTTGTCACTCCTTTCTTAGTAACCTTTCATAACATTGATTGCAGCTAGACTTGTCACTCCTTTCTTAGTAACCTTTCATGACATTGATTGCAGCTAGACTTGTCACTCCTTTCTTAGTAACCTTTCATACCATTGATTGCAGCTAGACTTGTCACTCCTTTCTTAGTAACATTTCATAACATTGATTGCAGCTAGACGTGTCACTCCTTTCTTAGTAACCTTTCATAACATTGATTGCAGCTAGACTTGTCACTCCTTTCTTAGTGACCTTTCATAACATTGATTGCAGCTAGACTTGTCACTCCTTTCTTAGTGACCTTTCATGACATTGATTGCAGCTAGACGTGTCACTCCTTTCTTAGTAACCTTTCATAACATTGATTGCAGCTAGACGTGTCACTCCTTTCTTAGTAACCTTTCATACCATTGATTGCAGCTAGACTTGTCACTCATTTCTTAGTAACCTCTCATGACATTGATTGCAGCTAGACTTGTCACTCCTTTCTTAGTAACCTTTCATAACATTGATTGCAGCTAGACTTGTCACTCCTTTCTTAGTAACTTTTCATGACATTGATTGCAGCTAGACTTGTCACTCCTTTCTTAGTAACCTTTCATACCATTGACTGCAGCTAGACTTGTCACTCCTTTCTTAGTGACCTTTCATGACATTGATTGCAGCTAGACTTGTCACTCCTTTCTTAGTGACCTTTCATACCATTGATTGCAGCTAGACTTGTCACTCCTTTCTTAGTGACCTTTCATGACATTGATTGCAGCTAGACTTGTCACTCCTTTCTTAGTGACCTTTCATAACATTGATTGCAGCTAGACTTGTCACTCCTTTCTTAGTGACCTTTCATACCATTGATTGCAGCTAGACTTGTCATTCCTTTCTTAGTGACCTTTCATGACATTGATTGCAGCTAGACTTGTCACTCCTTTCTTAGTGACCTTTCATGACATTGATTGCAGCTAGACTTGTCACTCCTTTCTTAGTGACCTTTCATACCATTGATTGCAGCTAGACTTGTCACTCCTTTCTTAGTGACCTTTCATACCATTGATTGCAGCTAGACTTGTCACTCCTTTCTTAGTGACCTTTCATGACATTGATTGCAGCTAGACTTGTCACTCCTTTCTTAGTGACCTTTCATACCATTGATTGCAGCTAGACTTGTCACTCCTTTCTTAGTGACCTTTCATGACATTGATTGCAGCTAGACTTGTCACTCCTTTCTTAGTGACCTTTCATGACATTGATTGCAGCTAGACTTGTCACTCCTTTCTTAGTGACCTTTCATGACATTGATTGCAGCTAGACTTGTCACTCCTTTCTTAGTGACCTTTCATACCATTGATTGCAGCTAGACTTGTCACTCCTTTCTTAGTGACCTTTCATACCATTGATTGCAGCTAGACTTGTCACTCCTTTCTTAGTGACCTTTCATGACATTGATTGCAGCTCGACATGGCATACATTCCATAATGACGTTTCATAAAATTCAATGCAGCTAGATATTTGATACCTTCCATAATGACCTTTCACAACATTCGATGCAGCTAGTTATGGTATACCTTACATAGAGACCTTTTTAGAATTTAATGCAGCTACACATGATATACCTTCTATAACGACCTTTCATAACATTCATTGTATCTACACCCCAACCCCCCCCCCCCCCCCAACCCTTTTTTTTGGGACAAATTTTGCCAGATGACTAATATAGGAAAATGCTCTTCATTGATTCTACTTTGTATGAACAGCCGATGACAACAATACCATTACTTATCAAATCAAATCCTGGCATATTTTGATGTGTTCCCTAGCCAGTCTCTTATCAATGATTTATTACTGTCAACACAGTGTCGCAGACACACCCTGACAATAGACCTGACACTAGACCTGACATTGGACCTGACATTCGACCTGACACTAGACCTGGCTCTGGTTTGTCTTTGAACTGTCCGGATACCAATGATGGCCCAGTCAACTGATGCTGTACACTTCCTATCACTATGCCTTGGATTTTAGGCCTCTGTAAACGGAAGCTTTCGATCTTGTTACCAGATTGACAATAGCCCCGAAGTGGGGCCCCAAAAACGCCTTTCGTTCCGATGGTTTTTTTAGGGGTGGTGGGCAGCGGTGGGAAGTGGTGGGAAACGGTGGGAAGTGCTGGGAAGTGGTGGGCATCGTTGGGAAGCGTGCGAGAGTGGTGGGAAACGGTGGGAAGTGTGGGCAGCGGTGGAGAGTGGTGGGCAACGGTGGAGAGTGGTGGGTAACGGTGGAGAGTGGTGGGTAACGGTGGAGAGTGGTGGGTAACGGTGGAGAGTAGTGAAAAAGCTATGGAAATATGCAAGTTATTAATTATGTAAGGTTTTTGAGGGATAAAAAAAAAGACATTTTTATATGATATATTCAACAGGCTTTCATTGATATTTCTTGTATAATAGTTTTAAAGTTGTAAAGATAAGGTTGCTATTCCTAGATACACAAATGTGCATTTGTAAGGATGCGGTTGGCATTTCTAGTTGGACTCCTTTTCGTTGATGTAAACTGATGCTTCTATCTGAAGAATTAATATGCATTCCACAAGTTAACACCAAATATTAATCGCATCACTGATTGCAATGTCACTACTTTGAAATGACGCTACTTTGCCTAATGTGTGCTACAATATTTTTGAGATTCATTTTCTGCTGTCAGTTAACTAACCGAATGAGGATCTCGGTACATGTATTGATCCCGTGGATCAAACTAGATTGCACTCTATCCATAAATTCTTGAAGCTCTACGAATCACTCCTTAACCAGTCTTCTCCCAGAATTCTCATCTGCTGTCGTAGGATTACAACTACAGCCATCCCATTCTCTACTCCAACCATCCCGTTCCTAACTCCAACCATCCCGTTCCTAACTCCAACCACCCCGTCCCCAACCCCAACCATCCCGTTCCTAACTCCAACCATCCCGTTCCTAACTCCAACCATCCCGTTCCCAACTCCAACCATCCCGTCCCTAACTCCAACCATCCCGTCCCCAACTCCAACCATCCCGTCCCCAACGCCAACCATCCCGTTCCTAACTCCAACCATCCCGTTCCTAGCTCCAACCATCCCGTTCCCAACTCCAACCATCCCGTCCCCAACTCCAACCATCCCGTCCCCAACTCCACCCATCGCGTCCCCAACTCCACCCATCGCGTCCTCAACTCCAACCATCCTGTCCCCAACTCCCGCCATCCCGCCCCCCCCCCCCAGAGAGAGTAGCCGTGACAAAGGGAGTCATTTGTCCTCTCTATCAAGCTTTTTTCCTTGAGCCCATGACAGCAACATAAGGGGACCTAATCATTGTCCTTGCTGTCCGGGCGTGCCCCGGACGTCAGATCTCATGGAGCTGTACGAGTCGTCCTCCCCTACCCCCTCATGACCCAACAATGAACGGAGACACTTCCAATCAACTTCCAATCAGACCGTTACAAACAAAAGCTTTTTTCCTAACTGAACGCTGGTCTCCCCGGGGGGCCAACCCTCGACTACTTGAGTTTTGCTTCTTTTTTTAATCTTCGCCCCCTAAAACCTGACCCATTTACTGCCACCCTGTCTTCTTAACTGTGTACAATGAAGTTGATGCCATACTATCTTTGACTTGCCCTAAGACCTAGCATCTTGTGCTTAACTGTGTACAATGTAGTTGATACCATAAGATCTTTGACTTGCCCTAAGACCTAGCATCTTGTGACGTCTCTCATCGGTACATTGGCGGCATATTGACCAATCAGAACTAACTTATGTAGGCGTGTTGCCATGCAAGACTGAGCTACACGAACACGTTGAGGATTTTACGATTGTTTGGTTGTACTCAAATGTACAGATGTAGTGTGGGGGCCCAGGGCATCAAATGTACAGATGTAGTGTGGGGGCCCAGGGCATGAAATGTACAGATGTTGTGTGGGTGGCCCGGGGCATGAAATGTACAGATGTTGTGTGGGTGGCCCGGGGCATGAAATGTACAGATGTTGTGTGGTGGCCCAGGCCATGAAATGTACAGATGTTGTGTGGTGGCCCAGGCCATGAAATGTACAGAGCGTAAGGTACCACTTGATGGTAAAACATGAATGTATAAATGGAAGGCAGGAACTCTGGGATTTTCTAAATAAATGTGTAAATAAGTAGCTTGACAACGGTGAATGACTTCTCACAGTATTCGATGTGCCGTCATGTTGCCCCCCCCCCTTTCTCGGTGAATGACTTCTCACAGTATTCGATGTGCCGTCATGTTGCCCCCCCCCCCCTTTTCTCGGTGAATGACTTCTCACAATATTCGATGTGCCGTCATGTTGCCCCCCCCCCCTTTTTTTCTCGGGGAATGACTTCTCACAGTATTCGATGTGCCGTCATGTTGCCCCCCCCCCCTTTTTTCTCGGTGAATGACTTCTCACAGTATTCGATGTGCCGTAATGTTGCCCCCCCCCCCTTTTTCTCGGTGAATGACTTCTCACAGTATTCGATGTGCCGTCATGTTGCCCCCCCCCCCCTTTTTCTCGGTGAATGACTTCTCACAGTATTCGATGTGCCGTCATGTTGCCCCCCCCCCCCCCCCCCCGCCTTTTCTCGGTGAATGACTTCTCACAGTATTCGGTGTGCCCCCCTCTCACATGCGTTTCATGTGTTTAAAACTAAATTGATCAAGTTGTCATAAGAAAGCGGCCATGAGAGTCTACTGGATGTGACGGCCATGAGATTCTACTGGATGTGACGGCCATGAGATCCTACTGGACGTGACGGCATTGAGAGCCCGCAGATTATCTCAGCACCAGGCATGAGCCCCTGGAGAGGCGCCTGTCTTAATTGATTTTGGTTGATGGCTGGTTGGACAGCCCTACCCTTTCCTTAACATTCTATAAAATCATCTTTCCTTCTTTTAAAATTCTGTGGAGATGATCTTTCATTGTTTTGAAATTATGTAGAGGTGATCTTTCCTTGCTTTAATTGTGTAGAGATGATCTTGCATTGATGATCTTGCATTGATGGGATATGTTTGTGAGTGAGCATAAAAGGAGATTGGGGAAGCGATCAGCTGTTTTTTATGTGGAATACTAGAGCTGGTGACCTTTGAGTGGACCACGAGATTAAGTGGTCTTTGAATGGACCACGAGATTAAGTGGTCTTTGAGTAGACCACGAGATTATGTGGTCTTTGAGTGGATCACGAGATTATATGGTCTTTGAGTGGGCCACGAGATTATGTGGTCTTTGAGTGGACCACGAGATTATGTGGTCTTTGAGTGGACCACGAGATTATGTGATCTTTAAGTGGACCACGAGATTATGTGATCTTTGAATGGACCACAAGATTGTGATCTTTCAGTGGACCACGAGATTATGTGATCTTTGAGTGGACCACGAGATTAAGTGGTCTTTGAGTGGACCACGAGATTAAATGGTCTTTGAAAGGACCACGAGATTATGTGGTCTTTGAGTGGACCACGAGATTATATGGTCTTTGAGTGGACCACGAGATTATGTGGTCTTTGAGTGGACCACGAGATTATGTGATCTTTGAGTGGACCACGAGATTATGTGATCTTTGAGTGGACCACGAGATTATGTGATCTTTGAGTGGACCACGACATTATGTGGTCTTTGAGTGAACATGAGGTTAAGTGGTCTTTGAGTGGACCACGAGATTATGTGATCTTTGAGTGGACCACGAGATTATGTGATCTTTGAGTGGACCACGAGATTATGTGATCTTTGAGTGGACCACGAGATTATGTGGTCTTTGAGTGAACACGAGGTTAAGTGGTCTTTGAATAGACCACGAGATTAAGTGGTCTTTGAGTGGACCACGAGATTATGTGGTCTTTGAGTGGACCACGAGATTATGTGGTCTTTGAGTGGACCACGAGATTATGTGGTATTTGAGTGGACCACACGATTAAGTGGTATTTGAGTGGACCACTAGATTATGTGGTCTTTGAGTGGACCACGAGATTATGTGGTCTTTGAGTGGACCACGAGATTATGTGGTCTTTGAGTGGACCACGAGATTATGTGGTATTTGAGTGGACCACAAGATTAAGCTGTATTTGAGTGGACCGCTAGATTTGTTGGTTTTTTAGTGGACCACTAGACCAGATGGTCTTTGAGTTGACCACTAGATCAGATGGTCTTTGTGTGGACCGATATATGAGGTGGTCTTTGAGTGGACCACGAGATTATGTGGTATTTGAGTGGACCACAAGATTAAGCTGTATTTGAGTGGACCGCTAGATTTGTTGGTTTTTTAGTGGACCACTAGACCAGATGGTCTTTGAGTGTACCACAAGTTCAGATGATCTTTGAGTGGACCACAAGTTCAGATGGTTCTGAGTGGACCACAAGTTCAGATGGTTCTGAGTGGGCCACTAGACCAAATGGTCTTTGAGTGGACCACTAGATGTTATGGTCTTTGAGTGGGAAGCATGGGCCTATGAATGGGAAACATGGGCCTTTGATTGGGAAGCATGGGCCTATGAGTGGGAAGCATGGGCATATGAGTGTGAAACATGACGTATGAGGGAAAGCATGGGCCTATGAGGGGGTAGGATGAGTCTATGAGTGAGAAACATGGGCCTGCTTTTGTGACACTGCTAACCCGGTACCCGAGCGGCAGCTAATGCGGGTCGTGAGAGCGGGAAAAGAAACACTAGCGGGCCTGATTTAGACTGCGCGCAGTAGTTTAGGACCCTTTGTTAAAAGTGTCGATGTCTACAGTGTCTACATATTATTATGTGTACCGCATAATGACCAGGGTGCAGATGTGTTTAGTGTTAGTTTAAGGTTATAATTGTCCAGTAGATTTGTTAATCTTGGTTTCCCTATATGATCCTTATTCGCATATTGATGGTGGCAATGGCGTTAATGAATGATCGTGACGTCACTAAAAGTGAGCTACTTGTGCCCCAGGGCTGATCTCTCGCTTAATAAACTTAGAGACCACTTGGTCAGTGGCTCAATACCTGCATGAACCAACTTAATACCGTTCCCATTGCCGGTCTTATTGAGACGCAGATTTTCTCAGCGGGATTCCTTATTAATTAAATAATTGCACACGTGATTCTTATGCGGGTGCCCTGAATTTAATCACTCTTCGTAGTGCAACACAGACAGGAGATCTGGGTGTTTGGTAAGATGGTTAAATAGTGCTACACAGATAGGAGATCTGGGTCTCTGGTAAGATGGTTAAATAGTGCTACACAGATAGGAGATATGGGTCTCTTGTAAGATGGTTGAATAGTGCAACACGGATAGGAGATCTTGGTCTCTGGTAAGATGGATGAATAGTGCAACTCAGATAGGAGATCTGGGTCTTTGGTAAGATGGTTGAATAGTGCAACACAGACAGAAGATCTGGGTCTCTGGTAAGATGGTTAAATAGTGCAACACAGATAGGAGATCTGGGTCTCTTGTAAGATGGTTGAATAGTGCAACACGGATAGGAGATCTGGGTCTCTGGTAAGATGGATGAATAGTGCAACTCAGATAGGAGATCTGGGTCTTTGGTAAGATGGTTGAATAGTGCAACACAGGCAGAAGCTCTGGGACTGTGGTAAGATGGTTGAATAGTTCATCATAGATGGAAGATAAATAGATAACTGTAACTAAATATAGATATTAAATGTGTAGATTATTAATATTTAATATTTATTGTGAATAAGTAGATAATTTTAACAAAATATCTACTAATAAATGAGTGGATATTGGAAGCAATAATTCTCTGTAATGGCTGGGTTGTCCGGCTGTGTTCTATAGGCAAGAACAATAACATTGCCAGAAGTTAGCATTTAATTAGAAATCTTAGAATGTGAATGGTACTTGAATGTGTGTCTAAAATGTCTGACTTTAATGTGTCTAAAGTGTCTGTCTTGAATGTGTCTTTAGTGTCTGACTTCAATGTGCCTAAAGTGTCTGACTTCAATGTGTGTCTAAATTTTCTGACTTAAATGTGTGTATAAAGTTTCTGACTAGAATGTGTCTAAAATGTCTGACTTCAAGTCTCTAAAGTGTCGGACTTGAATGTGTGTCTAAAGTGTCTGAATTAAATGTGTGTCTAAAGTGTATGACATTGATGCATGTTATGTGAATTGTTTGACGGACTATTTCTAGTTGTTTTGAAAGACATCACTTACCGTGAGCAAGTTCTAGTTATGAACATGGTATAAAGTTTAAGTTTTTAGAAACATCTTAGTTCTAGGCTTGATCTAGCTATGAACATGTTATAAAGTCTTAGTTCTAGGCTTGATCTAGGTATGAACATGTTATAAAGTCTTAGTTCTAGGCTTGATCTAGCTATGAACATGTTAACCCATGCCATCTAGGCTTGATCTAGCTATGAACATGTTAACCCATGCCACATGTGATCATGTCCAACTAAGAACATACTCTGCTCTGTTCCTTGTCTTACTTCAATTTATCTTGTTCGCTGAAGGAGGCTGTAAGCCGAAACGTTCATCTTAGTGTCATGTATTTTGATTCAAGCTTCAATATACCTTGTTTTACTATCAACCACGATATATGGGATCACGTCCAACAAACCACTTGTTGTATCTATCAACCACGCCATATGTGATCACGTCCAACAAACCACTTGTTGTAGTGCGTGTTTGATTTTGGACTAGGAAGCATTTGGTACTAACGAGATTGGGCGTGCCTAGTCCGAGTGCCATATGGTCAAACGCTATCAAAAGAGCATGTTTTCTTTTCTACTCGCCCGCTAATACACTTGTGTCACGTGCTCGCAATAACGCGCTTTTCTTGTTGGATCCCAAGCTTTTCATCGCGTGCATAGTGTTGAACTATGAACCAATGAAACGTTGACTGCTATATAATGGACACATCCGTTTATTGCAACGATAAACGAGGAGCTTGCTCTTTGAACAAAACAAGCTTATGACGCAATCATCCACTATATTATTGCGCTATGGGGAACGACATTATTGGTCAATGTCTTATAAAGACAAAATGTCTTATTTCACTGTATCTCATAAAACAAGAAGTCTTATTTCAATGTATGTCATAAAAAGTCTAATTTCAATGTATGTCATAAAAAAAAGTCTTATTTCAATGTATGTCATTAAAAGGTCTGAGTTGACATAAAAATGGTGTGGCCATGTCTAGGCCTCCCACTGATTTCCTACAAATTGTTTTCCTCCAAGTTAATGATGAGCAAATGTTTTCTCTCGTTTTCCTGACGATCTCGTCGTCCCAGAGAAATCCTTGTCGCGGCATTTAATCTCAGGCTTCTGATTCAATTAAGAGCTCAGAAATGAAGTTGGCACATTCACCGTGGCGATGGTGGGGCTGCGTCTTATACAAAACACGTGGGGCTTGCATCACCACAGCGACGGGGATGCGCCCTTTACGCGAGTAAACAAAGTTTTGGAGCGCCTGGAAAAGGTAGGTGCGACGTGCGCCAGCACCCAACCCACACCCCCACCCTTTTTTTTTTTACACTTCCCTCTAGATTTACCGGCCTTGTACTACTTGTGGAAAAGAAATGACAGCTGAAATCGTTGGTATTTTTTTCCCCGCACCGCTCACCATTGCCTGCACGGAAGTCATGAATTTCGCCTCTGAATGCGCGCCCCGTCTCTGAATGCGCGCCCCACAGAGTTTCTGAACGCTCGAGGCGTTTCGCGTGCAGCGTGCGGACTCTTGTCCCCCCACGGCGCAATGCTAAGTTTGTCTCTGACTGTACGGTATGTCACCCCATACTGAGGTCAGGAGATAGATGGAGTTTTAATATCTCTTCTTGTCGAATCAACATTGCATGTGTTGTTGATCTTGACGAGAAAATGAAACAGATTATCTTGTTTAATGCCGTAATTCACCACCAGCCTTCTCTCCCTTGTTTTCTCATTTTCCCATTTCCCGTTAATTTCAGGTCCATATAATTTATTCCCAACATTCTATTTCCTCTCCAAGTATGCTCATTATCAGGGCGAGCCATCTTCAAAGAAGTGCTTAAGGTATGAGTGAATAGCAGACCATAGTTGTCTAACAAAACATAATTAAATTGTGTTCTTGGCTACACAATAGCAACTGGAGGCGTTCTCTTTGTCAAGTAGCTACTTCCACAGTCTCACTGTACATTATAAAACAAAGTTAGTAGCTACTTCCACAGTTTCGCTGTACATTCTAAAAAAAAGTTAATAGCTACTTCCACAGTGTCACTGTACATTCTAAAACAAAGTTAGTAGCTACTTCCACAGTCTCGCTGTACTTTCTAAAACAAAGTTAGTAGCTACTTCCACAATCTCACTGTATATTATAAAATAAAGTTAGTAGCTACTTCCACAATCTCGCTGTACATTCTTAAACAAAGTTAGTAGCTACTTCCACAATCTCACTGTATATTATAAAATAAAGTTAGTAGCTACTTCCACAGTCTCACTGTATATTCTAAAACAAAGTTAGTAGCTACTTCCAAAGTCTCACTGTACATTATAAAATAAATGATCATCTACTTGAGAATATGCCAGCTTCCACCTATGTTCGCCCGTCATCCCTGGAAAGCGCATCTAGCCACCTTAAACAACCATCCTTGAACAACAACATATACAGAGGATGGATTAAATGGAAACATAAGTTCTATAATCTCTTTTGGCAATACCGTCCGTCAGTTTGGCGAATTATTCAATGGTTTCAACGTGAATTAGTTCCAGTCAGAACCAGTATTTATCAAAATGGTGTAAAAAGTTATAGCGCATCATGAAAATGCAACAACTTCTTCAAAATGTGTGTGTGTAGCCAGACAAGAAAAACGCAATACAGTTCCAGGAGTTTTCTTGGAGTCAGCTGGAACATGTTAACCTTAATCATGAATTTGTAGAATGACCTTTATGACAGTGTCTTATCTTTTGATGACGTCAGGCTGACGGGTCATATTTTGGGGGGAAGTTTTTGTTTTTTTTAAAATCTTTTATCAATGGAGGAGTTAAAATAAATAAATTTATAAAACCTTAATATTATAAATAAAGGATTTGTATCAGAAAGAGGTTAAGTGTTAAGTCAACCTAAATTTCAACAATCATTATTCCTTTGCTCTCCGACTATGGGTAGAATGTAAAACAAAAAAACAAAAAAAAACAACTAAATTCGGGTGTGCGCCAAAATGCATCACCTATTGTCATATGTATTCGTTCTTTTCTCTACAGGTGATCATCCAGTCCGGGCAGCCCCCAACTGTCCTTCAGCAACTGTGCTCCCTCCCCTTCCAGTACTTCAGTGACCCTCGTCTGGTGACTGTTTTACTGCCCACCCTAATCTGCTGTTGTTACAACAACAACAGTAACAGGGACATTCTAGAGCAGGAACTCAGCTGTGCCTTGTTGGCCAACTTTATAGAGGTAAGTATTAAAACGTAATCAAATGGGGAATATACACTGAACAGGAAGTAGATAAATTGGTGAATAAACACTGATACAAGAAGTTGATAAAAAATGGTGCATATACACTAATGCAGAAAGTTGATAAAATGGTGTATATGTATATACACTGATATGAATACACTTAAATCCTGTTAAAATAATCATCTATCTTTATAGACAATGACAACATCCCCATGACACATGCCAATGACAATATCATCAACATACCCGTGACAACAAACCCATGAAAACATACCCATGACAACATGCCCATGACACATGCCAATGACAATATCATCAGCATACCCGTGACAACAAACCCATGACAACATACCCATGACAACATGCCCATGACAACATACCATGAAAACATGACCGTGACAACATGCCCATGACAACATAACCCATGACACATGCCAATGACAATATCATCAACATACCCATGACAACATGCCCATGACAACATACCCATGAAAACATGACCGTGACAACATGCCCATGACAACATCCCCATGACAACATACCCATGACAACATGCCCATGACAACATACCCATGACAACATACCCATGACAACATACCCATGACAACAGACCCATGAAAACATACCCATGACAACATACCCATGACAACATACCCATGACAACATACCCATGACAACAAACCCATGACAACATACCCATGACAACATACCCATGACAACATACCCATGACAACATGCCCATGACAACATACCCATGACAACATACCCATGACAACATACCCATGACAACATACCCATGACACATGCCAATGACAATATACCCATGAAAACATGACCGTGACAACATGCCCATGACAACATACCCATGACAACATACCCATGACAACATACCCATGACAACATACCCATGAAAACATACCCATGACAACAAACCCATGACAACAAACCCATGACAACAAACCCATGACAACATACCCATGATCTTGTAATCATGAAAACATCTTAATATTTTGTTCCTACAGAGTTTTAACATTACTACTTGCAAACATAACAGAGAACTGATGAAATTCTAAATTCTAAAGTTGTTGTGTGTACATTACTAAAGCTTTATGGAACAGTCCATAAGCTTACGGGATTGTGAACAGTCAATGAAGCTGTTTTGTGTGTGATAATAAGTCCACAACAGGTTTATTAGTCGTTTTGGAACTTTTCGACAAACCATTTTTCAGAAAAATTACAATATTGACAAAATTGTCTTGTTAAATAATTGACATAATTCATTAAATCCATGGACTGTCTTAAAAAACTTTGCCGGCGTGAGCTGGCTCACACCTCTCTCCCACCTTCTCTCGCTCCACGTGTGTGTTGACTGTAGTCGTCTGCTCCTCCAATGCCTCCAATGCCAATCTGCCTGGAGGACTTGAGAAAAACACCAGTGTTAACTCTATCCACCAGCCTGATGGCGGCTGGAGCTTGCTTAGGGTAGTCTATGTCTGTCAAGGGTGGGTCCTGCCAGTCGATGGCTTATCTCCGTGTCAAAATACGCCTGTATGCTTATTCTGCATGTGTCAGAGCCTGGGCCTACGTTTAGCTGCTCCGCCTCACCCTCGCCTAGTCCCGGGCAATCCACGTCTGATGCGCCGCTCTGTTTGTTTTTGTCAACTTGGTGTTTTTGCCCGTGCCAGAAATAGGAGAAGTCTAAAACCAAGGAGGATTGGAAAGCAAATGAGAAACTTTCATCGCACTAGAGTTGGGCTCTACGTCACTGTAGCTGGGCTCTACGTCACTATAGTTTGGTTATACGTCACTATAGTTGGGCTCTACTTTTTCACTAAAAATGTTATGCAAATTAATACAGGGCCAAAAATCCCACCAACATACCACCAACATAACATCATCGCAGTATTGTTGGGAGCTACCTAACTCAGTCATAATGTCCGGCATATTCTTACGGGACAAACAGACCTTTCATGTATCAAAATGCCATTAAACATTTTAACATACCATCAACCATTATAATTCTAACATATCAGAGAATGACTACAGAAAAGTAGCATTAAACACTGGATTTAGCCCAAAGTTGCCACACACACAAAGGATATTGATTAAACTGGCCACACCCACCGTCCACATGACATAGGATTTTGAATAAACTGGCCACACCCACCGTCCACATGACATGGGATTTTGAATAACCTGGCCACACCCACCACCACATGATATAGGGTTTTGAATAAACTGGCCACACCCACCAAACTCTGGTTGTGGAATAAAGCCCCGCCCTTCTAAAGTCTTTTATGACCATTGGTGAGTTCCTTAAGGCACATGTCAACAAACCCAAGATCTATGTCGAAATCGTGTCTTGTAAGAGGTCAGAGTAGTTTTGAACAAGCGCTAAATAAGATTCTTCCATGGGAGAGCGACTTGATTGAAATGTGGAGCTAAGCATAATATAGGATGAAAAGCCTAAGCCGGGATTAATGTCATCTGAGGGAATGCAAGCTTAGCGAACCCCCACCCTCCCCCGGCCCCCGTCTTCAAGAAATGGATCGAACTTGAGAAGACAGCTAGAATTTAGGAAGTGACACGAATTCTCTCCCAAGGACTGTCTTCATTCCTAGTTCTCACATGATACAAGAGGCATCTTGGCCCCCCTGTCAGATACGATAGTCGACCTCCTGTGGAAAGACGCACGCCGTGCAAAACGTACATACTTGAACATTGTCATGTTGCTCACACTTGAGCGCTTGCTAGTCTCACGTTGCTGATTGAAAACACTTTTATCTCGTTAGCTCACACCCTCCCTGACATCGTCCCCAGCACCACCACCCTCCCCAACATCACACTTCCTAACACCACACTGCCTAACACACATTCTTTAACACCACACTCCCCAACATCACACTTCCTAACATCACACTGCATAACACACATTCTTTAACACCACACTCCCCAACATCTCATTCCCCAACACCACAAGCCCAAACACCACACTCCCCGATACAACACTCCTCAAAACCACACTCCCCAAAACCACACTCCCAACACCACACTCCCCAACATCTTACTCCCCAACATCACACTCCCTAATTTCACTAACTTCACACTCCCAACAACACACTCCCCAACACCACTCTCCCCAACTCCATACTCCCCAACACAAAACTCCCCAACATCTTTCTCCCCAAAACACTCCCCAAAACCACACTCTCTAACACCACACTCTCTAACACCACACTCTCAAACACCACAACCACACAGACTATAACCCTTCAAACACTACCGCCCTCCCAAAACAACAGTGACCTCTCGTATAATGTCACGTCATAGATAGAATTTTGACAAGTTATAAACGACTCACTTACAGAGTGAAAGAATTTTGACAAGTTATAAACGACTCACAGAGTGACAGAATTTTGACAAATTATAAACGACTCACTTACAGAGTGACAGAATTTTGACAAGTTATAAACAACTCACTTACAGAGTGACAGAATTTTGACAAGTTATAAACGACTCACTTACAGAGTGACAGAATTTTGACAAGTTACAAACGACCCACTTACAGAGTGACAGAATTTTGACAAGTTACAAACGACCCACTTACAGAGTGACAGAATTTTGACAAGTTACAAACGACCCACTTACAGAGTGACTACTTTTCACATATTCAATTGACATGCGCATTAAAGGTCAAAGTTCAACGCTTGCTGTTGAACTCTTTCATGAATAGTTCTGTACTATCAGGGAGAATGGTGGTGGTTCTGGGAGGTTGGTGGTGTCTTAATTGTGGTGGTATCTGGAAAAGTTGTTGTCATTAATTGTGGTGGTATCTGGAAGGGTTGTTGTCATTAATTGTGGTGGTATCTGGAAGGGTTGTTGTCATTAATGGTGGTGATACCTGGAAGGGTTGTTGTCATTAATTGTGGTGGTATCTGGAAGGGTTGTTGTCATTAGTCGTGGTGGTACCTGGAAGGCTGGTTGTCATTAATGGTGGTGGTAGCTGGAAGGCTGGTTGTCATTAATTGTGGTGTTATCTGGAAGGGTTGTTGTCATTAATGGTGGTGGTATATGGAAGGCTGGTTGTCATTAATTGTGGTGGATTCTGGAATGGTTGTTGCCATTAATGGTGGTGGTACCTGGAAGGCTGGTTATCATTAATGGTGGTGGTAGCTGGAAGGCTGGTTATCATTAATGGTGGTGGTAGCTGGAAGGCTGGTTGTCATTAATGGTGGTGGTAGCTGGAAGGCTGGTTATCATTAATGGTGGTGGTAGCTGGAAGGCTGGTTGTCATTACTGGTGATTTCTGTGAGGGTGGTTTGGATCAAATTGTCGATTAGTTAAATGTTTTTTAAAGATAAAAATATTATTTCAGTTCCATCGGATACGTTGAACCCAGACAACTATAGGATAAGTGAAACCCATAAAACTAGGATAAGGGAAGCCCAGACAACTATAGGATAAACTAAACCCACAAAAGTAGGATAAGGGGAACCCAGACAACTATAGGATAAGTGAAACCCATAAAACTAGGATTAGGGGAACCCAGACAACTATAAAATCAAGGGAACCCAGAAAACTAGGATAAAGGTAACCCAGACAACTATAGGATAAGTGGAACCCGCAGAAGATTTTTCTCAGAGATTTTAAATACTGTCAATTTTCTTTGACAAGTATTGTACAGTATGTGTATAATTGTATGTTATGTACAGTCACCATGCCACAAAGAACCCTATAATGGTATTTTATGTACAGTCACCATGTCACAAAGAAGCCTATAATGGTATGTTATGTACAGTCACCATGCCACAAAGAAGCCTATAATTGTATGTTATGTACAGTCACCATGCCACAAAGAAGCCTATAATTGTATGTTATGTACAGTCACCATGCCACAAAGAAGCCTATAATTGTATGTACAGTCACCATGTCACAAAGAAGCCTATAATTGTATGTTATGTACAGTCACCATGCCACAAAGAAGCCTATAATTGTATGTTATGTACAGTCACCATGCCACAAAGAAGCCTATAATTGTATGTTATGTACAGTCACCATGCAACAAAGAAGCCTATAATTGTATGTTATGTACAGTCACCATGTCACAAATAACCCTATAATGGTATGTTATGTACAGTCACCATGCAACAAAGAACCCTATAATGGTATGTTATGTACAGTCACCATGCCACAAATAACCCTATAATGGTATTTTATGTACAGTCACCATGCCACAAAGAATCCTATAATGGTATGTTATGTACAGTCACCATGCCACAAAGAAGCCATTGTACTTTGGTATTTCGTTGTAGATCTCCGTGTACAGCGAGCAGCAAATGTTCGCTAACTTTGACCACCTGAGTATGAGCTCACAGATTCTGTTTCATAGAAAACACGCCGGCTCGACTGACTATGGGATGGGATGATTCGTAGCCGGGACAATTCGCCGCCCCTCGTTTCGCCGCCGGGACAATTCGCCGCCCCTCGCTTCGCCCCAGAGACAATTCGCCGTCCGACGTATCCTTGACAAAACTATGAAAATTATGGAAACATTCAAAGGTGATAATGTGGAGGTGATAAAAAAAGTTGAAGATTCAACAACGTAAATATATTGAGTTTAAATAGATTTATATGATCTCTAATATACGATATGGGCCACATAAAACCGGTACGTCATAATCTCTCATATACCAGATGGGCCACATAAAACCGGTACGTCATAATCTCTCATATACCAGATGGGCCACATCGATGATTGTTTTAAAATAGAGGGAATTTGTTCCGGATTGACCCACCTTTTGAGCCTTATGTATTCGAGAGCTGGGACACAAATGAGGTCAAATCAGTGCGCAATGTGTTTAAGGATTAAGAAAGATAAGCAGTCAGGGGCTTTGTGCTCAGGTCATTTATGGCATACCTTTACAACGGAAATTTTAACTAACAATTTTTTTGCTGTAATTTAAAAAGACAAATTTTGAAAGAAAATAAATGTAGCCTCACTAATTTCAGCCGAAACCCATAACCAGTCAAAATAGTTGGCTTTTGTCTGTTAGGGCTTATGTCATGGGCCTTTCGTCTGTTAGGGCTTATTTCATGAGGCTTTTGTTTGTTAGAGCTTATGTCATGGGGCTTTTGTTTGTTAGAGCTTATGTCATGGGGCTTTTGTCTGTTAGAGCTTATGTCATGGGCCTTTCGTCTGTTAGGGCTTATTTCATGAGGCTTTTGTTTGTTAGGGCTTATGTCATGGGGCTTTTGTTTGTTAGGGCTTATGTCATGGGCCTTTCGTCTGTAAGGGGTTATTTCATGGGGCTTTTGTCTGTTAGGGCTTATGTCATGGGCCTATTGTCTGTTAAGGCTGATGTCATGGGGCTTTTGTCTTTTAGGGCTTATTAACATAATTATTCTTAAACCATCTTATAATCACCTGTAGATTGAAATTATATTTTTTTTTAAATCTTATCAACCTGGTGAAATGGTCGTCAGTGAAACGGTGAAAAGGTCCTTCTGTGAAATTGGTCTGCGGTGAAATTGGTCTGCGGTGAAATTGTTCTGCTGTGAATTTGGTCTGCTGTGAAATTGGTCTGCTGTGAAATTTGTCTGCTGTGAAATTGGTCTGCTGTGAAATTGGTCTGCAGCGAAATGGTTCTGTCGTGAAACTGGTCTGCTGTGAAATGGCTCAGCTGTGAAACTGGTCTGCTGTGAAATGGCTCTGCTGTGAAATATGTCTTCTGTGAAATTGGTCTGCTGTGAAATAGGTCTGCAGCAAAATGGCTCTGTGGCGAAATGGCTCTGCTGTGAAATGGCTCTGCTGTGAAATTGGTCTGCTGTGAAATGGCTCTGCTGTGAAATTGGTCTGCTGTGAAATTGGTCTGCAGCAAAATGGCTCTGTGGTGAAATGGCTCTGCTGTGAAATGGCTCTGCTGTGAAATTGGTCTGCTGTGAAATGGCTCTGCTGTGAAATTGGTCTGATGTGAAATTGGTCTGCAGCAAAATGGCTCTGTGGTGAAATGGCTCTGTGATAAAATGCTTCTGCTGCGAAATTGCTCTCCTGTGAAATGGCTCTGCGGCGAAATGGCTCTGATGTGACATGGCTCTCTGATGAAATGCTTTTGCTGCGAAATTGCTCTCCTGTGAAATGGCTCTGTGGCGAAATGGCTGTGATGTGATATGATCCTGCGGCAAAAGGGCTCTGAAGCGAAATGGCCCTGCGGCGAAAGGGCTCTGAAGCGAAATGGCCTTGTAGCGAAATGGTTCGGCAGCGGTGAAAAAGCGTCGGCGAATCGTCCTCTACATGACTAAGCAGTAACGTAAGGTGTTAAAGAACAGCACATTGAAACCCGTGAGGACAAATTGCTGAGGACATTTGTGGAAGGAAGGGAAAGAGCGGGTTTGTGACGTCAGCCAACAGAGGCCTTCTGGCGTCAGCCAAATAACTCATAGAGAAGTTATCGCGAGCGAAACATTGGATAGTTCCAACATGACCCAATAAATAGCATCTACTGCATTAGCACATTATATATCTCTTGTAACCCATTCAATAGTGTATACTACGATAACACATCACATTCTCGGGGGCCAGTAAATAATATCACCCTTGTTGTACCCGACATCAAATATCACAACTTGTTGTACCCGGCACCAATTATCTCACCTTGTTGTACCCGGCACCAATTATCTCACCTTATTGTACCCGGCACCAAATATCACACATTGTTGTACCCGGCACCAAATATCTCACCTTGTTGTACCCGGCACCAAATATCACACATTGTTGTACCCGGCACCAAATATCTCACCTTGTTGTACCCGGCACCAAATATCACACCTTGTTGTACCCGGCACCAAATATCTCACCTTGTTGTACCCGGCACCAAATAAAACACCTTGTTGTACCCGGCACCAAATATCTCACCATCTGTAGGTCTGTATTTGCAGCTACAATTAGCTTCAGGTTCATAGTTCAGGTACAGATATCACCAGCTGCAGGTCCATAATTACAGCTATCGCCAGCTGCGGGTTCATATTTACAGGTATCACCAGCTGTAGGTCCATATTTAAAACTATCACCAGTTGCAGGTCCAAATTTACAGCTAACGTCAGCTGAAGGTCCATATTTAAAACTATCACCAGCTGCAGGTCCATAGTTACAACTATCAGCAGCTGCAGGTCCATATTTACAGCGATCAGCAGCTGCAGGTCCAAATTTACAGCTAACGTCAGCTGAAGGTCCATATTTAAAACTATCACCAGCTGCAGGTCCATAGTTACAACTATCACCAGCTGCAGGCCCAAAATTACAGCTAACGCCAGCTGCAGGTCCATGTTTACAGCTAACGTCAGCTGAAGGTCCATATTTACAGCGATCAGCAGCTGCAGGTCCAAATTTACAGCTAACGTCAGCTGAAGGTCCATATTTAAAACTATCACCAGCTGCAGGTCCATATTTACAGCTCTCGCCAGCTGCAGGTCCATGTTTACAGCTGTCACCAGCTGCAGGTCCATATTTACAGCTATGAACTTTGTCAACACTGACAGAAGATCCTGGGTATAAACTGAAAGTGACTAGGCGGGCGATGCTGTCCGTGGAAGTAATTGGTTAATGCATCCCTTACGTCCCTCGGCCTAAGAGAATAATGTCGCCGTCTTAGTCCGACTTAGCCCCAGGCAACATCGGGTACCGCTACTCTGATTAAATTGCCCCTGATTTCTGCTGTAGTTAATGACATTAGGAGCTGACAGGTTTGATTGAAATTCTCCTTGTCAGCGGTTAAGATTTCCACATGGCCCGTGGACTGTGACCTCTCTGTGTATGAGAGGGTGACCTGCATGTGTGGGTGAGATGTTGACCTGTCTGTGTGGGCGAGATGATGACCTGTCTGTGAGGGTGATATGATCACCTGTTTGTGTGAGTGATATGATGACATGTCTGTGTGAGTGATATGATGACCTGTTTGTGTGAGTGATATGATGACCTGTCTGTGTGGGTGAGATGATGACCTGTCTGTGTGGGTAATATGATGACCTGCATAAATTGAATCATAAAACAGACTGACAATGTCTAACTTGAAATCATAAAAAAGACCTAATTTTCAATTTGGGAACATACAGCCCTTGTCACTCTTTGAATCAGAGAATAAATATGTCCAATCAGATGAGAAATGGCAATTGTCAGTCAGAGAATAAATATGTCCAATCAGATGAGAAATGGTAATTGTCAGTCAGAGAATAAATATGTCCAATCAGATGAGAAATTGTAATTGTCAGTCAGAGAATAAATGTGTCCAATCAGATGAGAAATGGTAATTGTCAGTCAGAGAATAAAAATGTCCAATCAGATGAGAAATGGTAATTGTCAGTCAGAGAATAAATATGTCCAATCAGATGAGAAATGGTAATTGTCAGTCAGAGAATAAATATGTCCAATCAGATGAGAAATGGTAATTGTCAGTCAGAGAATAAATGTGTCCAATCAGATGAGAAATGGTAATTGTCAGTCAGAGAATAAATGACAATAACAATATTTGAACCTGACACACACTGGGATTATGTTACATGCAAGGATTATATTTCACACAGGGGTATATTACATGCAGGGGTATATTACACACAGGGGTATATTACACACAGGGGTATATTACATGCAGGGGTATATTACACACAGGGGTATATTACACACAGGGGTATATTACATGCAAGGGTATATTACACACAGGGGTATATTACATGCAGGGGTATATTACACACAGGGGTATATTACACACAGGGGTATATTACATGCACGGGTGTATTACACACAATGGTATATTACACGCTCGGGTGTATTACGCTGTGGATACTGAAGTTTGAGAATATTTTATTTTCAACATTGAATGTAAAATATTTGATGCTAGAATTAATATCAGCTAAATAAGCCTAATTAATACTAGCAGTACATTCCTCAAAGTGCCTCTTTTATTTTCCAGTGTGTTTTGATGCCAGCCGTCTCTGTTATTCTAGCCAGCCATTTCCCCCACAATGTTATTTTCACGTGTTTGTCTTTCCCCAGGAGCGACAACTCGAGTTTCAGCAGTTGAAGCTGATGCCGTCCTCGGTCAAGAAAAGTAAGACTCAAGGTTTGCTTGGTGTCATGCCAGACTTTTTTCACTTCTCTTTTACTAGCATAGCGGTTCTCAAACTCCTGACACTTCCAACTGGCGTTCTTATTATCAGATGATATATTGATCTAGTAGGGGTCTTGGTGGAATGTTCACAAATATTAACACTTATAAAATGAACATTTTTGACCATGAACCAATGGTTAGTTGCTGCTTGCTTGTCACCAAAAGAAGCCATCATAAGCTGACAGTATGGGAATCTCTGCTTATAAGCCTAGTTAGCACTACATTTATTTATTCATAACATTCAAGTTTCTCAAATAAACAGTTATAAAAAAAAGTCCAAATTTTGATCTATTTGTTTCAATAGTTTTAATTGCTCGGATGTCTTCAATGTGGCTTAAAATGTCAGGCTATTTAAAATGTCAGGCTATTTTGATCACTTAGTTGGCAGCATTTCTCTCCCTCCTGTCTGTGTGGAGCACATGTAAACATCCCCCCCCCCCCGGCCCAAACTTGTTTTCTGTATGATCACACGAGTTTTGACTCTTATGTCCAATGATCATCGCTTGTCTTCCTTTAGACAGAATTATGCGATGCTCAAACCTGATTGCAACAAGCTCAAACATAATTGTGATGTACACAGATATGATTTTCACATGTTTGAACAGGATTGTGTCTTGCTTAGACAGGATTGTGAAATGCTCAGACAGAAGTGTGTCTTGCTTAGACAGAATTGTGAAATGATCAGAAAAAAAATTGCTTATAGACTAGATTGCATGATGCTCAGACAGAACTGTGACATGCTAAGACAGTATTGTGACATGCTAAGACAGTATTGTGACATGCTAAGACAGTATTGTGACATGCTAAGACAGTATTGTGACATGCTAAGACAGTATTGTGCCATGCTAAGACAGGATTGTGCCATGCTAAGACAGGATTGTGCCATGCTAAGACAGGATTGTGCCATGCTAAGACAGGATTGTGCCATGCTAAGACAGGATTGTGCCATGCTAAGACAGGATTGTGCCATGCTAAGACAGGATTGTGCCATGCTAAGACAGGGATCCCTCTTACAACACTATTTTACTAATACCATTTCCAGAAATGTTTGTTTTTTTAACTTGGTGATCTCAGGCAAAGTTAGCATTAAAAAATGAAGACTAGTTTTTTTTAACTTAATAGATATAAAAACAAGAGTTATATTATGTGGGGGAAGTCAAAACATGAATCGTCAAAGTTGATAGTAATCAAAACAAGAGTTATCTAACTTTAGGTATATCAAATCAAGAGTTATTTAACTTGAGTGATATCATGACAACAACGTGTCTATATTTCAATGACTGATCTGTCCATGAGGATAACTCTATTTCTTTTCTCTCTTCAGACAACAAGGAAATTAGGGACAGTGAGAACAGAATGAGCTTCACGCTCAGATTTCCTCTTGAACTCTGGGAAAGTGCCCAGTCTTACTTCAGTGCTGGCTCATCATAACCAGGGAAACTCGACTCAAGGCTCATTGGATCAGCTAGTGAACTTTCATCCAGTTCATTGGATCAGCTATTGAACTTTCATCCAGTTCATTGGATCAGCTAGTGAACTTTCATCCAGTTCATTGGATCAGCTATTGAACTTTCATCCAGTTCATTGGATCAGCTATTGAACTTTCATCCAGTTCATTGGATCAGCTAGTGAACTTTCATCCAGTTCATTGGATCAGCTAGTGAACTTTCATCCAGTTTATTGGATCAGCTTTGATTAATTCTCATTGCTCAGTAGATGAGTGTACAGTATTGCAAACATTTTTGCTACAGAATATATGACATTTTGGCTACAGTAATGTGGCCATTTTGGCTACAGTATTGCTAACATTTTGGCTACAGTATTGCTAACATTTTGGCTACAGTATTACTAACATTTTGGCTACAGTATTGCTGATATTTTGATTTGAACGATTGATTGCACTAGAAATGTTTGTATCATTGTATAAGTCAACTATAAATTAGTGATGCTCATAACTGTGCATAGTTATTAGTGATGCTCATAACTGTGCATTGTTGACTGAAAATCAGCAGGTTATTTTATGCTTGAAGTCTTTGCAATGTAGGGCACACTGAACACAGGATTTGAACTCAGGCCAGATAGAGGAGTTATCTAGGTCATTAGTAGCCAACCCAATTAGTTCTCACTCACTGGTAGGTAGAAAATAACCTTTCTGCCAATGAGAACTTTCTTCCAGCCAAAAGTGATGATATATGGGTTGCAATGAGAAGTGTCACCAGGATCCCTTGATGTGGATAGATAAGATTCTAGCACACTGGTTTGTGTTGGATGGTAAGTAGTGAACCCTAATATTTGGATCAGTTTTATATTATGTATTCATTACAATGTGGTCTAATGCGGCCTGGTTGCAGAGATTGTACATTATATTGGCTTTAAGCAAGTGATTGCTGCTTTAAGTCTTCCTAGAAAGTCAGGAAACTCATGTATGATTTTTTTAAAATTATACAAGTGTTTGGTAGGTCCGTATAAGGATGTGTCCATTGTATGGTGTGTCCGTTGTATGGTGTGTCCATTGTATGGTGTGTCCATTGTATGATGTGTCCATTGTATGGTGTGTCCATTGTATGGTGTGTCCATTGTATGGTGTGTCCATTGTTTGGTGTGTCCGTTGTATGGTGTGTCCATTGTATGGTGTGTCCATTGTTTGGTGTGTCCGTTGTATGGTGTGTCCATTGTATGGTGTGTCCATTGTATGATGTGTCCATTGTATGGTGTGTCCATTGTATGGTGTGTCCATTGTATGGTGTGTCCATTGTTTGGTGTGTCCGTTGTATGGTGTGTCCATTGTATGGTGTGTCCATTGTATGGTGTGTCCATTGTATGGTGTGTCCATTGTTTGGTGTGCCCGTTGTATGGTGTGTCCATTGTATGGTGTGTCCATTGTTTGGTGTGTCCGTTGTATGGTGTGTCCATTGTTTGGTGTGTCCGTTGTATGGTGTGTCCATTGTATGGTGTGTCCATTGTATGGTGTGTCCATTGTTTGGTGTGTCCGTTGTATGGTGTGTCCATTGTATGGTGTGTCCATTGTTTGGTGTGTCCGTTGTATGGTGTGTCCATTGTATCATGTGTCCGTTATATCGTGTGTCCATTGTTTGGTGTGTCCATTGTATGGTGTGTCCATTGTTTGGTGTGTCCGTTGTATGGTGTGTCCATTGTATGGTGTGTCCATTATATGATGTGTCCATTGTATGGTGTGTCCATTGTATGGTGTCTCCATTGTATGGTGTGTCCATTGTATGGTGTGTCCATTGTATGGTGTGTCCATTGTTTGGTGTGTCCGTTGTATGGTGTGTAAGGGACTGTAACTTTTCCTGTCAAAGACATTTCATGATTCTAATACATTTGTATATTGAGCAATTGTACAAGAAGATCAAACGACATATATATGTGGAGAAATGAAAGCAAAATATTGTTGTACAAATATATGTGGAGAAATGAAAGCAAAAGATTGTAGTACATATATATGTGGAGAAATGAAAGCAAAAGATTGTAGTACAAATATATGTGGAGAAATGAAAGCAAAAGATTGTAGTACATATATATGTGGAGAAATGAAAGCAAAAGATTGTAGTACATATATATGTGGAGAAATGAAAGCAAAAGATTGTAGTACATATATATGTGGAGAAATGAAAGCAAAATATTGTTGTACAAATATATGTGGAGAAATGAAAGCAAAAGATTGTAGTACACATATATGTGGAGAAATGAAAGCAAAAGATTGTAGTACATATATATGTGGAGAAATGAAAGCAAAAGATTGTAGTACATATATATGTTGAGGAATGGCACACATCTATGATAGGAGTTTACCATCTTAATATTTTATTGAAGAATATTATTAGATTTTTTAAGGTTTTTATTAGTGGATTGTTGACTTTGTCATAGTGTCAATGTTACATCTTTATGGACTGTCATAGTGCCAATGTAAGAGGTGTGTTGACTGTCATAGTGCCAATGTAAGAGGTGTGTTGACTGTCATAGTGTCAATGTTGGAGGTGTGTGAACTGTCATAGTTCAATGTTAAAGATGTGTGGACTGTCATAGTGTCAAAGTTAGAGGTGTGTGTACTGTCAATATGGTTAATGTTAGAGGTGTGTGAACTGTCAATGGATCAATGTTAAAGATCTGGTGAACATCTAATTTTATAAATAAACAGCTATTTACAAATATGGCTCTTGAACAAGTTGGACCACATAACATGGGTCTTGTCACATCCTACCAGTGTTACAATTGTGACATAGGTGCTTGTCACATCCTACCAGTGTTACAATTGTGACATATGTGCTTGTCACATCCTACCAGTGTTACAATTGTGACATAGGTGCTTGTCACATCCTACCAGTGTTACAATTGTGACATAGGTGCTGGACCATCATAACATACCTGTGTAACAATAGTTCCATAGCACTTGTCCTATCTTCACTTGTGTTACAGAGGTGGTGGTTGTAAAATTATTGATAATTTTATTTGGATTTGTACATGTTTTGCAAAAAAATAATCATTAAATCAAACGGTGGCTTTGTTCAGTACTATGTAGTTTTGTTTGTTCAGTACTATGTTGTTTTCTTTGTTCAGTACTATGTTGTTTTGTTTGTTCAGTACTATGTTGTTTTGTTTGTTCAGTACTATGTTGTTTTGTTTGTTCAGTACTATGTTGTTTTGTTTGTTCAGTACTATGTAGTTTTCTTTGTTCAGTACTATGTTCTTTTGTTTGTTCAGTACTATGTAGTTTTGTTTGTTCAGTACTATGTAGTTTTCTTTGTTCAGTACTATGTTGTTTTGTTTGTTCAGTACTATGTTGTTTTGTTTGTTCAGTACTATGTAGTTTTGTTTGTTCAGTACTATGTAGTTTTGTTTGTTCAGTACTATGTTGTTTTGTTTGTTCAGTACTATGTAGTTTTGTTTGTTCAGTACTATGTTGTTTTGTTTGTTCAGTACTATGTAGTTTTGTTTGTTCAGTACTATGTTGTTTTGTTTGTTCAGTACTATGTAGTTTTGTTTGTTCAGTACTATGTTGTTTTGTTTGTTCAGTACTATGTTGTTTTGTTTGTTCAGTACTATGTTGTTTTGTTTGTTCAGTACTATGTAGTTTTCTTTGTTCAGTACTATGTAGTTTTGTTTGTTCAGTACTATGTTGTTTTGTTTGTTCAGTACTATGTTGTTTTGTTTTTTCAGTACTATGTTGTTTTGTTTGTTCAGTACTATGTAGTTTTGTTTGTTCAGTACTATGTTGTTTTCTTTGTTCAGTACTATGTAGTTTTGTTTGTTCAGTACTATGTTGTTTTGTTTGTTCAGTACTATGTAGTTTTGTTTGTTCAGTACTATGTTGTTTTGTTTGTTCAGTACTATGTTGTTTTGTTTGTTCAGTACTATGTTGTTTTGTTTGTTCAGTACTATGTTGTTTTGTTTGTTCAGTACTATGTTGTTTTGTTTGTTCAGTACTATGTTGTTTTGTTTGTTCAGTATTATGTTGTTTTGTTTGTTCAGTACTATGTAGTTTTCTTTGTTCAGTACTATGTAGTTTTGTTTGTTCAGTACTATGTTGTTTTGGTTTGTTCAGTACTATGTTGTTTTGTTTGTTCAGTACTATGTAGTTTTCTTTGTTCAGTACTATGTAGTTTTGTTTGTTCAGTACTATGTTGTTTTGGTTTGTTCAGTACTATGTAGTTTTGTTTGTTCAGTACTATGTTGTTTTGTTTGTTCAGTACTATGTAGTTTTGTTTGTTCAGTACTATGTTGTTTTCTTTGTTCAGTACTATGTAGTTTTCTTTGTTCAGTACTATGTTGTTTTCTTTGTTCAGTACTATGTAGTTTTCTTTGTTCAGTACTATGTTGTTTTCTTTGTTCAGTACTATGTTGTTTTCTTTGTTCAGTACTATGTAGTTTTCTTTGTTCAGTACTATGTTGTTTTCTTTGTTCAGTACTATGTTGTTTTCTTTGTTCAGTACTATGTTGTTTTCTTTGTTCAGTACTATGTTGTTTTCTTTGTTCAGTACTATGTTGTTTTCTTTGTTCAGTACTATGTTGTTTTCTTTGTTCAGTACTATGTTGTTTTCTTTGTTCAGTACTATGTTGCTTTGTTTAGGATTATGTGAACTTGTTATTACGGACCGTTATAAATGGAGAATTTAATCTCTTATCTCTTGTCTATGGCTCGTTCTAAAAACAGTCCATAATAAAGGACGATACCAAAGTTCAAAAATAATAACAAATAAAACGACAATCAAGGCCAGAGCTAATTACAATTAATAACTTTTTAATTTGTGAACTTCAATTAAATAATAACAGCAAGAGAAATATGATTAAAATTATAAACTTACAGATTTGCTGGTACCGGTACTGTATATAAAAATACAAGGAGCACAAAATTGTAATGCGAGGAAATAGAAAAATCTACACACAACAAAGTATAATGACACAGCACATCTCGTGATAAAGGAAAGGAAAAAGTATCTCGTCATTTATTCTTATCCCTTTTATACCATGTTTCAGATGATCATTCTCGAAATGGAATACGCAGTCTTACTGCTTCCCGCATTCTCGAGATCATTCTATCATGTTCGACAGAAACGGACTATAGTAGCTAAAATGTCAACAAAGTGATATTTTCCTAGCCGCCCGCAACACGGCTACGACTGAAAGAGGTCATGCACGTGGCAGGCGTGCCAGGCATGTATCAAAACACGTCATCCCTCATAACACTTGTTTTTCAGGATTATGTGACATCCAGTAACTGAAAACAATAGTTATTGCAATAGTGTTTGCACCAAGACTATTATAATAATTCTATGTCACATTGTTGTAAAATTGAAAATTGTTACGACCCCGATGTGACCATGTCCAAGAGCTCGGTCTTCTAGGGGTTACAATTCCTCAACAAAACAGGTTTTTAGTGATAATGTTGTCAGTTACACAATGTATATCTTGTGAAGTATTGAAAGTCATATCTACGGTCTCTATGTCAAATGAAACATCTTTAAAACTACACTGTGTTACTGTGTTAGGCCTACTGCTCATAACTACACTGTGTTACTGTGTTAGGCCTACTCCTCATAACTACACTGCTGTTAAGCCTTCTCATTCACAATTACTGCGTCAATTTTTCTCAAACTGTGACTCCAGTTGTTCTACTTCCTGGCTAGCAAAAGTCCTAACTGACTCCTGATGATCAGCTACATTTAATAATATACCTGGCTTCCTTAACCTCAATCATTTGGTCATTTAACTTTACATCGTCAATAGCCACTGTAAACATCTCTTTATCCCTATCCTCATTTACATTGGTATTACATACCTCGGTATACCTAACTTTGCCAATAGCCACTGTAAACATCTCTTTATCCCTATCCTCATTTACATTGGTATTACATACCTCGGGATACCTAACCTTGCCAATAGCCACTGTAAACATCTCTTTATCCTTATCCTCATTTACATTGGTATTACATACCTCGGGATACCTAACCTCCTTCACAACGTCCGTAATATTTTCCTTTAACTACTTTTCAAGGACTAACAAGATGACTTTACTCCTTTCAACTTCCACTAATAGCCTCCCAGTTTCATCAACCATCTCTCTGTCTCTCACTCCTCCATCTCTCTGTCTCTCACTCCTCCATCTCTCTGTCTCTCACTCCTCCATCTCTCTCTCTCACTCCTCCATCTCTCTGTCTCTCACTCCTCCATCTCTCTGTCTCCCACTTCTCCATCTCTCTGTCTCTCACTCTTCCATCTCTCACTCCTCCATCTCTCTGTCTCTCACTCCTCCATCTCTCACTCCTCCATCTCTCTGTCTCTCACTCCTCCATCTCTCTGTCTCTCACTCCTCCATCTCTTACTCCTCCATCTCTCTGTCTCTCACTCCTCCATTTCTCAACGCTGCCACTTTTTTCCCTTTATTTCTCTTTCCACATATTATGTTCTTTCTGCCACTCTAACTCTGTCTGTGCTAGTTCCTGTTTTTCCTCCCGTTCTAACTTAATTTGTCTATCTCGTTCTTTATCCCTCTCCTCTCGTTCTAGCCTAACTTTTCTATCTCGTTCTTTATCCCTCTCCTCCCGTTCTAGCCTAACTTTTCTATCTCGTTCTTTATCCCTCTCCTCCCGTTCTAACCTATCTTGTCTATCTCGTTCTTTATTCCTCTCCTCCCGTTCTAACCTAACTTGTCTATCTCGTTCTTTATTCCTCTCCTCCCGTTCTAGCCTATCTTTTTTTATCAGTTTGGTTTCACCTAGTAAGAGCTTCGTCTTTATAACCCAGGTCCTCTCCAAACTCCCTTAGTTCTAGGATCAATGTTTCATTCCTCTCCAAACTCCCTTAGTTCTAAGATCAATGTTTCATTACTCTCCATTTAACAACTAGGGTAAGGTCCAAAAAGAAAGCAGTCTAAATAATCAATAATTTAAATATACGATATATAAGACAAAAATTATATATATATATATATATATATATATATATATTTATAGAAATAAAATTCTTAACTAGCTTTGCGATACAGTAAACACAATTAAAGTACAGTAGAAGTCCGATAATCCGGCACGTTCGGGACCGGCTCGGTGCCGGACTACAGAAAATTCCGGTCTATCGGGCGGTGCCCCTTCTTTTTAGTGTAGGCTTTGCCGTAAAACAAATGTACTTTGTTTTTTTAACTACATACATACATAAATCGTAATTATAAGAACAATTAGGTTAATAATTAAACTACAAATACAGTATGCAAATACCACAAAGTTTATTTTACATTTCATATAATATATGTACACGTACTGTAAAACATATTTCACTTAGATTTAAAAAAGTCACGAATGTCTTTTTGTTTTCTTGACTTTTGGCGTTTAGTATAAAATGTATTTCTAATGAAAACAGTTTCAAAAGTTACGTACGTTCGTGATCGATTAACTGTGCTGCACTGCACCTGTATTTGTTGTGACAGCTGAGACTAGCCGGCCCCTAATTGTTTCCAAACAATACCGAGCGCTTCCGGATGATCCCGAACTACCCCGAAAACTTCCGAATAGCTCTCGAGCGTTTTTATTTGCTTTAACTTTAAAGACACACTTTTGAAGAAAACCAAAATTTTTACAATTTTCCGGAGCGATGCCGGACTATCGGGCATTCCGGACTGTTGGATGCCGGACTAATGGACTTCTACTGTAGTAACTTAAATCTTGATCTAGTCCATCGCATATTTCTGGAGCTTCATTGTCATTGAACGGACAGTGGTGCTGACACGGCCGTCAGATGCAGGTAGATTGTCTCGGCCGCACAATGGACTGCATGACATACTGCTGCCAGATACAAGTAGATTGTCTCGGCAGCACAATGGACTGTATGATACACGGCTGTCAGATACAGGTAGATTGTGACGGCAGCTTAATGTACTGTATGACATACGGCCGCCAAACACAGGTAGATTGTCTCCGCATCACGATGGGCTTTCTTACATACGGCTGCCAGAGGGGTCGTCACACACACGTCTCCAGAGGGATCATCACACACACACGTCACCAGAGTGATCGTCACACACTGGTCACCAGAGTGATCGTCACACACTGGTCACCAGAGTGATCGTCACACACAAGTCACCAGAGGGGTCGTCACAGACACGTCACCAGGTGATTATCACTTAACACAAGTTGGTTGGCAAGGGTAGGTCCAACACGGTAACTGGATTACCTGTCACCACTGAACCAGATGCAGGCCTTGGTCTTAGGTGAACCATTAATCATACGATGTAATCTTCTTCAACTAGTTTAACCACGGACAAGCCTCCTAAATGTTACGAACCCGTTATAACTAAGTTCAACAGCTTGTTTTGTTCGTCTAGGGGTTACTCAACAAACCCAGGATTCATAGATCAAACGTCTCCTTATTAAATGTAATAGAACTCATAAGATCTAACACTTTAGCACTGCTATAGTTCCACACCATAACAAAATCAACAACGTTATTTCTCTTGCACAAAATACAAAGCGTATTGCAACAGCTACCCGAATACTCTCCGAACCAACACGCAATCACCATACATACAAGTCCTTAACAAACACTCAAATTGTAAAAAGTGCATAATCTTTGGCGGCACTCCTGTTAGGAGGGCGAAACAACTCAGGGCAGCGCCATGCCGAGGAAAAACGGCGCCTGTGGTTAAGCCTGGGAATGGTGCACTGAATTTATAGCAAAAGGTGCCCCCTCCGGCGCGGGCCAGATAAAATATTATTTTTTTGCGCCCCTTACCTTTCTGAAGTATATGGGATTTTATATTTCAATTCAATATGAAAGTTTTATCTGAAGACGCTTTTGACGTCCGGTGCGGCTGCCCTCTTTGTCCCAATCTCATGGCTCTGTTCTCTTTATCCCCTTTTCGTGGCTCTGTCCTCTTTGTCTCATTCTCATGGCTCTGATCTTTTTGTCCCATTCTCTGTCCTCTTTGTCCCATTCTCTGTCCTCTTTGTCCCATTCTCTGTTCTCTTTGTCCCATTCTCTGTTCTCTTTGTCCCATTCTCAGTTCTCTTTGTCCCATTCTCTGTCCTCTTTGTCCCATTCTCTGTCCTCTTTGTCCAATTCTCTGTTCTCTTTGTCCCATTCTCACGGGTCTGCCCTTATTGTCGAAAGCTTCTTGTACCTAAATATTTACGTACGTACTAAATGGATGGCTCCTTATTACGAAGAACAACGGAAAAATAATATCTCTGCGGTTGTCTATATTAATCAACATTTGCTTTCTTTCCAATCGTATATTATGTGGCAATGCGAATATTGCTGTCACTCTGTTGCGTAGGGTGGTGTTCTGAAGATTTAATCTGTGTTAAGATTTGGCTTGTAGAGTAAACAATACGTCCCAAAGGACCGACCAAGACAGTTTGTCAAGAAACCGATACCAAAGCTAGCGATACTAACAAGAATCAATTTAATTTTACCAATACATTTCTATACAAATACAAAGTCGAATACAAAAACAAAAAACTTCATCAACTTACAAAGGTTTCACTCGTCAAAATAAAAATATTAATTTACACACACAATAATATAACGTCTCCTATAGCAACAACAACAACAACAACAACAAAAGTAATCTTTAGAATAAATTTTAAAAGAGCGCAGTCGAATGTAAACAACCTTTTCCCAGCCAAGATACAGATAGGGGCGGGCATGGAAGGGGTGACACAGCACATTTACAGGGTAACGTCAAGGTCATAGTAACGAGACAAGGGTGGTGGCTAAAAATTACAATGTTGAAGGGGAAAACAAGTCATACGCTATACTAGGCTATATAACAAACAGACTATGCGCTAAACTATGTTGTATAACACACAAACCATGTGCTTTACTAGGCACGTCCAATAACAATTGTAAATTTTTTTAAATATATTAAAATGACTGATCAATATTTAGGTCTATAATTTAAAGGCGCTATTATATATATATGCTTGCCTATTGCACACAATTGTATAAGACAGGACTGTCTATTGCACACAACTGTATAAGACCTGAACTGCCTATTTCTCTATAGCTTATCAAGTAATGTTAGGAAATGCATTTTGGCAATGGACTCATCTCACCCCTGGCATGCTACAGTCCTTCTGACATGTTACAGTCCATCTGACATGCTACAGTCCTTTTGACATCCTACAGTCCTTCTGAAATGCTACAGTCCTTCAGACATGCTACAGTCCTTCATTCAGCAACGTAAACATGATTCAGTGACCGCTACAGTGTGTAAGCTTACATCTTGTCTTCATGACACAACTTATTTGTGTGTCAGTAAGCTTACATCTTGTCTTCATGACACAACTTATTTGTGTGTCAGTAAGCTTACATCTTGTCTTCATGACACAATTTATTTGTGTGTCAGTAAGCTTACATCTTGTCTTCATGACGCAACTTATTTGTCTGTCAGTAAGCTTACATCTTGTCTTCATGACACAACTTATTTGTGTGTCAGTAAGCTTACATCTTGTCTTCATGACACAACTTATTTGTGTGTCAGTAAGCTTACATCTTGTCTTCATGACACAACTTATTTGTGTGTCAGTAAGCTTACATCTTGTCTTCATGACACAATTTATTTGTGTGTCAGTAAGCTTACATCTTGTCTTCATGACGCAACTTATTTGTCTGTCAGTAAGCTTACATCTTGTCTTCATGACACAACTTATTTGTGTGTCAGTAAGCTTACATCTTGTCTTCATGACACAACTTATTTGTGTGTCAGTAAGCTTACATCTTGTCTTCATGACACAACTTATTTGTGTGTCAGTAAGCTTACATCTTGTCTTCATGACACAACTTATTTGTGTGTCAGTAAGCTTACATCTTGTCTTCATGACGCAACTTATTTGTGTGTCAGTAAGCTTACATCTTGTCTTCATGACACAATTTATTTGTGTGTCAGTAAGCTTACATCTTGTCTTCATGACGCAACTTATTTGTCTGTCAGTAAGCTTACATCTTGTCTTCATGACACAACTTATTTGTGTGTCAGTAAGCTTACATCTTGTCTTCATGACACAACTTATTTGTGTGTCAGTAAGCTTACATCTTGTCTTCATGACACAACTTATTTGTGTGTCAATCTTCGTCAAGAAAAACGACTGTTCAAGTTTAGAGCGTGTAAAAAAAGAGAAACAAAACCAAAAAAAACATATTTAATAATTATTATAACTATTACAATTGGAACAATAAAGACTTTCATTACAATAGTTACCGATTTAGACGTTATTTCAATTTTAAATATTTCCCAGTTTTACATATAAAAAAATGAGAGCAAATTCTGTTTTGTAGAAAGGTCTACTTTTTAAAGCAATTTAAAACTCGTATTCCCTAGTGACCGTGCTTATCCACCTCTTTCCCCGGACCAATTAGGGATTGGAATAAAAGTCACAGTAAAAAAATGGCAGAGAAAAACTTTTTATTAGCCTTAAGTTTCTTTATCAGTCCATAGAAATGTTTCTTATAGTCTAAATATTAGTTAATGGAAGTAAGTAAAGGCTCATTAGGAACGTGGTTTGATTTTCACTTGGGATAAAATGTGTGTGTGTTTCTGTGTGTTATTTGTGTTATGTGTAAATATTCAAATCACAAATTGAATTCTATGATTTCTTCATAATTAGTTATGTTGTTGTGCATGAAGTCAAGAAACGCGAATATTACAAATTGTATAACAATACATTGCAGATGTTAAGCTTGCGTCCAAAGGAAGAGATGTGATTCTCGCGTCTGATCTCCAGGACACATCTCACACAGTAAATGAATCAAAATGAAGGCAAGGCGCATTGAATTGTGCTAGTAGTTTATTGAGTACACTATCCAGACAAAGCATTGTGGTCAGAGTGGAGTTGGACCGAAAGATATACAAATTAATTGAGGTTAATATTAATAAAAGTTATTCTGTGACTCTTCCTTTCCTACAATCCTCAAAATGCGCACCATGTTGCGCTTTCTTTTGCTGCTTTCCCTGTCGTGTTCTTGATCACGTACGCACCAAATGCACACAAGAGAACACCTTCATGACCCACCGTGCACGTTACTGCACTCGTTGACAACACAACCCATGCCTTAAGAAAGGCAAATGAAGTTGCTGAAAGAGAGAAAGACAGAGAGAGAGAGAGAGAGAGAGAAAGAAAGAAAGAGGGAGAGAGAGAGCGAGAGTAAGAGATTTTTCGGGCGGTTTGGGAAAAAAGGGGGGGGGTGAATTAAACTGTGACCCCTGTATCTACATTCACTTCGTGGTTGCGTTGCTCGAGCGATTTTTTAAAAATAAATTGTATATAAGTGGCATAATTATGTTAAGAAGATAGGATATTCCTACAAAATACATCATATAATTTCCACAGGAATCATATATTTACACTATGAATCATATATTTACTAACGTGCTATATATAACTAGCTGGGGCAACATTATTGTATTATAATGAGGATGCACTGTGTATATATACATATCTACTGCTGGGGAAGCATAAACATGTTTCTTGTGTAAAATACTGGAAGAGGAACATAATCTCTAACAAAAATTCCAGATGCACTGACTTTGATGGACCATGAACCGTGCTACTTTTTACGATCCGTGTCATTATGTGATATTTCAGCACAAACTTGTTTTGAATTATTTCTAGAGTTCTTGGTTTATCATCATTGCCAAGTATTAACAAGAGGTGACAATGTGGTCGACCTTGTTTTTGAAACTCAATGACATATACATGATGAGTAACATGTGTTATTTTGTGTTCATTTACTGCGTACGGGATCAAGAGCACGGCGGAAATAGTAGCGAATGAGAGCGCAGCACGGTGCGCAATGAGAGCGAGGCGGATAGGAAAAATCTACATGGGAATTATTACAAAAGGTAGGGTGTTGAAGAAGAAGACTTTCCCAATTATTCAGTAGATTGATTTTTTAATATTTCCTCTTTATTTTAAATTATTATTTTCCAGATTAATTAGTAACCGTGTGACGTCACCTTTTGTAATGAAAGACATTTCTGCCTTCATATCTTCCATTAAACTAAACAATTCCATTAGTTAAATATTAATATCAATTAACTTCGGATATCTAAACAAAGGATATCAAGTATATTGTAAAAAGTGTCTGGAGTAGACTTGCTTGGCCAAATACATAGAAATGATGGTGACTTGCCTGGCCAAATACATAGAAATAGTGGTGACTTGACTGGCCAAATACATAGCAATGGTGGTGACTTGCCTGACCAAATACATAGAAATGGTGGTGACTTGCCTGGCCAAATACATAGAAATGACGGTGACTTGCCTGGCCAAATACATAGAAATGATGGTGACTTGCTTGGCCAAATACATAGAAATGGTGGTGACTTGCCTGACAAAATACATAGAAATGGTGGTGCCTGGCCTAGTCCATAGAAATGACAACGCAGGATTCAAACCGTGGCGAACATTCAACGGTAAACAATGAAACCCACTGCGCCACCCTCATGTCGCCACTATGCCACCCTCATGTCGCCGTCTGAGCCAACATGGCTGGGAACTTGATACCCGAGGAAGATTAGGGAACCTGTACCCGGTGACCCGACGGTTCGTCACGAGGTCGTCTTGTGGGTCGTTAGCTGGATCGTCGTCTTGTGGGTCGTTTGTTGGGTCATCGACTTGTGGGTCACTAGTTGGGTCATCGTCTTGTGGGTCGTTAGTTGGGTCATCGTCTTGTGGGTCGTTTGTTGGGTCATCGACTTGTGGGTCACTAGTTGGGTCATCGTCTTGTGGGTCGTTAGTTGGGTCATCGTCTTGTGAGTCGTTAGTTGCGTCATCGTCTTGTAGGTCGTTTGTTGGGTCATCGTCGTTGTCATCATAAGAATGATCATGTTGGTTAAAATATTTAGTTTTACTTTTTTAATGAGTAGCCATGAGACATTTGATTAGTTCAGATGGCATGAGAAATTGTATTAGTTCAGATGTCATTAGACATTAGATTGGCTCAGATGTCATGTGACATTTGTTGGGGGTGTACACAGGTCAAACAAGCATTCACGTATGCTGAGTTGGAGATTACCAACTGAGTTAGAGATTACCAACTGAGTTGGAGATTACCAACTGAGTTAGAGATTACCAACTGAGTTAGAGATTACAACTGAGTTAGAGATTACCAACTGAGTTAGAGATTACAACTGAGTTAGAGATTACCAACTGAGTTAGAGATTACTAACTGAGTTAGAGATTACAACTGAGTTAGAGATTACCAAATGAGTTAGAGATTACCAACTGAGTTAGAGATTACAACTGAGTTAGAGATTACAACTGAGTTAGAGATTACAACTGAGTTAGAGATTACAACTGAGTTAGAGATTACCAACTGAGTTAGAGATTACAACTGAGTTAGAGATTACCAACTGAGTTAGAGATTACTCTCCATAATGCCATTCCTTTCATTAACTGTTCTGTCGAAGCCAAAACACAAACGTGTGCATGACATGATTATTTCTCATCCCCATTCTTCACAGAATTGAACTGAACCCATTGACAAACCCAAACTCGCTCATATGTTCAAAATCTCGTCTGCACCTGCCTACCTCTGGATACTTGGTGGCCCTCCCTACCCACCTTTTTCACACAACCCCATATTCACACAGCCCACATTTCACACAACCCTACAGTCCCCTTTCAACCCCCCCCCCCCCATTTTTTCCACACAACCCCACCCCTTCACACAAAACTACTTCACAAAAACCCACACCACATTTCCCACAACACCCCCTTTTTTACACACACCCTTCACGCCCCCTTTTTTTTTACACAACCCCCACCTCCCTCTTTCACACAACCTAACCTCCCCCTTAACGCTCACACAAACCCCCCTTTTCCCACGCACCCCACCACCCCAAAATTGCCCCCCCCCCCGCCACTTATTTCCCATTGTACTTTTTCACAATTCAATGCACCCGTCAATGTTTGATTATCGGACTTTAAAAATAAGTCAAGACATGGTCTCACCCCCCCCCCCCCCACCCACGCTTGATGGCGTCACACGGCAAGGGAGCAAATACGGCGGGCAGACAACCTCGTCTCAATATCCCGCTTTCGCATATTATCTACCATCAAAACGGTAGTTTGTATTTGAAACTCTAACTTGTGTCTCGCTCTCTTTCTCCCCGCCTGGACAAAACATGGCTTTCTAACCGAGGGCTTTTGTGGCGGGCCTGCTCGTGTTTGCCCTCTGGGTAGTTTGAGAGCTACGCTAGAGACAGCGTTGGTCTCAAGCCTGTTTGCTCTCAGCGGTGGGCTCTGCTCTCGATGTCCTGTCGGAGAAGAGTTCATCCTTGATCCCGAGACCAGGGCTGGGATATTTCCCGAGATCGAACAAGATAGACACGAGTAATATGTGTGTGCGGCAGTGTGTGTGTGGTGGTGTACGTGGGTGCGTGTGTTTGTGTGTGTTATTGGTCATGTATGTAGATGAGAATTGGTTATTGGGTGTGTATTAGGTGTATATTGGGTGTGTAATGGGTGTGTATTGGGTGTGTATTGAGTGTGTATTGGGTGTGTATTGGGTGTGTATTGGGTGTGTATTGAGTGTGTATTGGGTGGGTATTGGGCGTGTATGGATGTGTATTGGGTGGGTATTGGGCGTGTATGGATGTGTATTGGGCGTGTATGGATGTGTATTGGGCGTGTATGGATGTGTATTGGGCGTGTATGGATGTGTATTGGGCGTGTATGGATGTGTATTGGGCGTGTATGGATGTGTATTGGGCGTGTATGGATGTGTATTGGGCGTGTATGGATGTGTATTGGGCGTGTATGGATGTGTATTGGGCGTGTATGGATGTGTATTGGGCGTGTATGGATGTGTATTGGGCGTGTATGGATGTGTATTGGGTGTGTATGGATGTGTATTGGGCGTGTATGGATGTGTATTGGGCGTGTATGGATGTGTATTGGGCGTGTATGGATGTGTATTGGGCGTGTATGGATGTGTATTGGGCGTGTATGGATGTGTATTGGGTGTGTATGGATGTGTATTGGGCGTGTATGGATGTGTATTGGGCGTGTATGGATGTGTATTGGGCGTGTATGGATGTGTATTGGGTGTGTATTGGGCGTGTATGGATGTGTATTGGGCGTGTATGGATGTGTATTGGGCGTGTATGGATGTGTATTGGGCGTGTATGGATGTGTATTGGGCGTGTATGGATGTGTATTGGGTGTGTATGGATGTGTATTGGGCGTGTATGGATGTGTATTGGGCGTGTATGGATGTGTATTGGGCGTGTATGGATGTGTATTGGGTGTGTATTGGGCGTGTATGGATGTGTATTGGGCGTGTATGGATGTGTATTGGGCGTGTATGGATGTGTATTGGGCGTGTATGGATGTGTATTGGGTGTGTATGGATGTGTATTGGGCGTGTATGGATGTGTATTGGGCGTGTATGGATGTGTATTGGGCGTGTATGGATGTGTATTGGGTGTGTATTGGGCGTGTATGGATGTGTATTGGGCGTGTATGGATGTGTATTGGGCGTGTATGGATGTGTATTGGGCGTGTATGGATGTGTATTGGGCGTGTATGGATGTGTATTGGGTGTGTATGGATGTGTATTGGGCGTGTATGGATGTGTATTGGGCGTGTATGGATGTGTATTGGGCGTGTATGGATGTGTATTGGGTGTGTATTGGGCGTGTATGGATGTGTATTGGGCGTGTATGGATGTGTATTGGGCGTGTATGGATGTGTATTGGGCGTGTATGGATGTGTATTGGGCGTGTATGGATGTGTATTGGGCGTGTATGGATGTGTATTGGGCGTGTATGGATGTGTATTGGGCGTGTATGGATGTGTATTGGGCGTGTATGGATGTGTATTGGGCGTGTATGGATGTGTATGTTCTGGTATGAACTGATATTCAAATAAAAATAGAAATAATTAAAACATTTGATAGCAGAACTTCAGGTCACAATCATATAATCACAATCACATAGTCACAATCATATAAACACAATCATATATTCACATATAGTCACAATCATATAATCACAATCACATAGTCACAATCATATAGTCACAATCATATATTCACATATAGTCACAATCATATAGTCACAATCATATAGTCACAATCAAAATAACAAAATTTCTATTCAATATAGTGTGATTTTAATTTAGTTTCACTTGAATATATGTTTACATTAGAGACCAACCGAATTGATTTTATGATTTCGGCCGAAACCGAAACCAGACCGAAAGTTAAAAATGACTTTCGGACCAAAGGTTAACGTTACTGTCGCCCTAAACCAAAAATTTAGATATTTCTAAACTCGTTCGCGCATACGTTCTGCATGCATCGAAAAAATGATTGGTGTGTGTGGGTGTTTGTGTGGGTGGGTGTGTTTGGGGGGAGGACTATCGATATTAATATTCTTTTTTTTAACAGTACGATTATCGTGAATTTAAATAAACTTCTAACGAATTCTTTGACTTTTACTATTTAAATTAAAAATTAATTCAAGATTTTTAAAAATCTATTTTAAAGTATTATAGTAAGAGAAATTGTTGACTTGGAGCGGGGACAAAATGTATGCAAAATAGACCCAAGGGTGTCCTAGGATTATTTAATATAATTACATCCTATACATTATTGGTATCTATCAAAAGCTCCGCCCATGTATTGTTTATTGTATGTACCCATTAAAATGTCCAAACATAAGCCTCGAAGGAACTCTTTGTTCCGCTAAACCTTCGTTCAAACACGCTTTCTTATTGGCCGAAGGAACTTTTTGTTCCACTAAACCTTCGTTAAAACACGCTTTCTTATTGGCCGAAGGAACTCTTTGTTCCGCTAAACCTTCGTTCAAACACGCTTTCTTATTGGCCGAAGGAACTCTTTGTTCCGCTAAACCTTCGTTAAAACACGCTTTCTTATTGGCCGAAGGAACTTTTTGTTCCGCTAAACCTTCGTTAAAACACGCTTTCTTATTGGCCGAAGGAACTCTTTGTTCCGCTAAACCTTCGTTCAAACACGCTTTCTTATTGGCCGAAGGAACTCTTTGTTCCGCTAAACCTTCGTTAAAACACGCTTTCTTATTGGCCGACGTGAAATGGTTCGTTTATCCGAAATTATCATTGGTCGGCTAATTTTAGATTTGACCCAGATTAAACAAAAGTTGAACGAATGTTAAACTACGTTTAGTATGATATTACAGAATACACTAGAATATAGCCTCAGAATAGTAATTTATCATCTCAAAATTGCTCAATACCTGACTGTAATTGTACATAAATAAACATGTGGTATAATTTATACAATAACTCTTCACATCGCATGTCTAATAAAGGTCAAAGTTCACCTACGATTGTATATTTCTATACAGTGATTATAATACGGCAAATAAAAATGTACCTGTCATTTGCCACTTTGATAGATGAAGATGTGGTGAGGGTGTGGGTTGTGGGTGTGGAAATTTCTGCCGAAGAAACCCGAACCAAAGTGGGGGTGGGGGTGGGGTTTGGGGATGCACTTTTGTGTTGACCTGATTAGAGTTTTGCATAAATTATTCTGGACTTAATCGTAAGGCTTGGGAACAAGTTATCTCCCCAGACCTAACTTTTTTTAAAGAATTCCTTTTGATATTAAATGCATTACTTATTTCATTATAATTTTTTTAATCTATCAGTCCAAAATGGGGGCGGCTACACCAAAATGGGGGCGGCTACACCAAAATGGGGGCGGCTACACCAAAATGGGGCGTACCATCCATAAAAAATGAATTATTTTATACAATGTGCGTTTTCGCCATAAATTAAAATAATTTCTATTTGAATGAAGGAATAAGTTCATTTGTGAGACCCGCCGCGGACTACAACATTTAACGTGGCTGGCCGATATTGCCCACCCCTGAATTAAGCCTAAGCCTAGGAGCTTGAGTTTATTTTCTGTTAACAAATTGTGATCTAACAACTACCACACTCTGTTGGCAGACAAATGATTTAACACCGATTCCAGGACGATTCCAGGCCGATGATAACATGCAATGTGCACACCTGTCTATGTAGCCACATTTGAATACCAGAGTTGACTATTAGACATCCATAGTGAACGCTCGCAAGAAAACAAATATTTTCGTGTAGGGGTGGGGGCATCATGTACCTACATGTATCCATAAATTCAACAATAACTATCCAGACAGACCTACATGTATCCATAAATTCAACACTAATTATCCAGACAGTCTTTAACAGAGACAACTTTCACCTAAAAATCTGTTAAATCCATGATTTCTTAAAAGGCATTTTAAGGCTATAAAAATATCACCACATAGTTTCGCAGTCAAACTAATGCTTTGAGTGTTTACAAATAGCTCGCTAGATAAAGCTAGATACAGCTAGATATAGCTAGATATAGCTGTTGTTATATTTAGCATAGTGACAACCCGCCGTAGTCTTTCCTTGTTGGGGACGTAATTAGTTCGTTCGGTGGCCAACCTCCCCCACTCTCATTGGTGGTTGGTTTGGGGAGGGGGGGCTATTATTAAAACAAAGTCTCTTCAAATCGTAGTCCGGTCGTGTCTCAACGTAGTACTGACGTTTTTCGACCTAGTACTGACGTGTCTCGGCGGAGAAACGTAAAGACATCTCAAAATCGTACATTGTACACCAAAACCGTAAGACTAAACAGGTCTGCTAGTAGACCAACAACATCATTACAACCCGTGATCCATGCACACGCGTGTAGACCAACAACATCATTATAACCCGTGATCCATGCACACGCGTGTAGACCAACAACATCATTATAACCCGTGATCCATGCACACGCGTGTAGACCAACAACATCATTATAACCCGTGATCCATGCACACGCGTGTAGACCAACAAAATCATTATAACCCGTGATCCATGCTCACGCGTGTGGACCAACAACATCATTATAACCCGTGATCCATGCACACGCGTGTAGACCAACAACATCATTATAACCCGTGATCCATGCACACGCGTGTTATTTCATCAATAACAATCAGCATTGACTGCTGCCCTCAGATGGCCAGGACTGCTGCCCTCAGATGGCCAGGACTGCTGCCCTCAGATGGCCAGGACTGCTGCCCTCAGATGGCCAGGACTGCTGCCCTCAGATGGCCAGGACTGCTGCCCTCAGATGGCCAGGACTGCTGCCCTCAGATGGCCAGGACTGCTGCCCTCAGATGGCCAGGACTGCTGCCCTCAGATGGCCAGGACTGCTGCCCTCAGATGGCCAGGACTGCCATGATCATGATGAACTTCAAGAAATGAATCAATTGAATCCCCCTAAGGTTCCATAATGACGTATTACAAATAGAATAAAATACTATCACACACAATCCAAGTTTATTCCAGACTGACAGATTTATTTTCTTACTCTCTGTCCATTTTTCTAACTGAAATAAATCATCCCACTACTTTGCAATCCGTCAATCAGTTTTATATTGACACACCCACTCCCCAAAATAGTTCATATGCCCCACCCAACAATTTCAACACCCCCCCCCTTTTTTTTTGTTACTTTAAAAAAATCACATCATAATAATTGTTGTTCCCAAAAAAAATTTGAAAATAATGTTAGAGCTCTGAGATTCAGAGGAAAGCAGTCCTGGTCATCTGAGGGAAGCAGTCCTGGCCATCTGATAACAGCAGTCTTGGCCATCTGAGGACAGCAGTCCTGGCCATCTGAGGGCAGCAGTCCTGGCCATCTGAGGGAAGCAGTCCTGGCCAAGGCAGTAGCAGAAATGAAATGTTCTTCTTCATTGATTTTCTCTATGAGAAACTAAGAGATATTTTCTTTCACATTGGCAAGAGCTGGATTTATCCTCGACTTTCGATTTGTTTATTCTAAAGTAACTTGAGATCGATGACCTCCTTCTTTGGATCGCGGGGTGCCGTGGGGGGGCCATGGGCTCCAAGGGAACACTATTGATTGGGTGAGGCTATTCACGTGACAGTGGGCGGAGAATTCCCGGCAATCTCGTGATCGTGAGAAAAGCAGGCGGGGTGGCCAGATTTCTCTGTCAAAAATGACGTATAATTGTTCTAGTAGCCAGCGTGGCCATTATGGGGAGCAAAGAAATGGCCTGAGACGGCCGACTACCTTGGCCATATGTGGAACGAGAGAAAACTGTCCAAGAGAATGAGAGAAACTTTAAATGGATTTGACGCCTGGTCCTGTGATTACTATAATTAACTGCTTGAAATCTTTAATCACCGAGGAAAATAAGCATATTGTGAAGTATTTAGTTGGGGGGATGCATCGTTGATGTCGGGTCGATCAGGTCCGTGAGAGATTGGCTCATTGATCTAGCACTTGGTTAATTAATAGTGGGGACATAACTCCCCACCACACATCACAATCCATCACCCATAAGACCAGCCGCCATTGCCATCACTACTACAGTTCCCATTAACAACCATCATACCAACCTGCCATCATTCCTACCACCATCACCCTTATCAACCATGACACGGACGAACGGCCACTATCACCATCCACCACCACCCACCACTAACACCACCCACCACTAACACCACCCACCACCACCCGCCACTAACACCACCACACGCTTCTCATACCCCACCACCTCCCACCACTAACACCACCCACCACTAACACCACCCACCACTAACACCACCCAACACTAACACCACCTGCCGCTAACACCACCCATCACTAACACCACTCGCCACTAACACCACCCACCACTAACACCACCCACCACCACCACCACTAACGCCAAACACCACTAACACCACCCACCACCACCACCACCACTAACACCACCCACCACTAACACCACCCGCCGCTAACACCACCCACCACTAACACCACCCACCACTAACACCACCCACCACCACCACCACCACTAACGCCAAACACCACTAACACCACCCACCACTAACACCACCCGCCGCTAACACCACCCACCACTAACACCACCCACCACTAACACCACCCACCACTAACACCACCCACCACCACCCACCACTGAAATATTATTACATTCATTGGAAAGGGCCGAACTATTGCTCTTTTATGGCCCCGGCAAGTAAGGTACAGGCCTGCCTCATCTGCTGGGCAGTCCCGTAGATCAGATTCTCGACATGGTTGCCTGACCACAATGGTGGCAGCTCGGGTCCCGCAATGGGTGTAATCTATTCAAATAGCTGCGGTTAGGGCAATGCTCTGTTCTCATCTGGGTGATGAGACTCTGGTGGTGGCGTTTAAGACTCCACCACTCATCGCATTTGCGTTGTTTTTAGGCATGTTCCGATAAAGCTTACGGGCCGTGTTCCCCTGTTCCCATTCTTTTAGCCACTCCTCGTGGCAGAGGTCCCTGATCCAGGCTTGGGCCCCCAGTTGGGTCATCGGCCGGTCAGGTTGAGGCTGGGAAGAGCCTTGCCTCGCAAGACAGTCGGCTCTGTCTTGTGGTGGAATCCCCACATGTCCTGGGATCCATTGAAGGGTCACTTTGCCTCCGTGTGACTGTATGTCTCGCACGAGCTCCATTATTGCGTTCACCATTTTCGTGTTCATAGAGCTCCTTTTCACAATTTCCAGAGCACATTGTGAATCGGTGAACACTACGATGGGTGGAAGTGGTTTGCGTCTGGCTAGTCTGCGGCGCACTTGTTTCAAGCCCATCAATATAGCCTCTATCTCTGCATCAGTTGCAGTGCTATTTATGCCACTTGGGCCTGAAATCTCCTCAGTTGGAGGTATCCCCTTAGGATACTGGATGAGTGCACCGTAACCCGCCCGCTTCTCGCTGGCGAGATAGGAGCCGTCCGTGAAGACTTGCACCATGTCGTCTCCAAAGGCCTCAATTGTCTCTAATGCGGCTCCCTTTTCCTCATGTTGGGGGCTCGACTTTGTAACTGCTGTGTGTGACAGGGTCAGACGAACATCAGGTGGTTCGCAGTTATCCTGTGGTGATCTCTCCTGGATCAGGCGTATTTTCTCCCTGTTTTCTGGTAAAGGGTGCTTTTCCTCGAGTGCGTAGACCGCATCCATGAAGGAGGGTCTCTTAAGCCTTGTCCTCTTTACCCAACGGTCTTGGAGTTGAAAACAGGGTTCCGTCTTTTCCATTTGACGGTAGCGTTAAACGGTCGTTAGGATAGCCTTGTCCCTCCTGATGTGTAGTGGTTCTATGTCTGAGATAATTTCCACAGCAGCCGTGGGTGTGGTACGTAACGCCCCGCATACAAATCTTAGAGCTAGATTTTGTATCCGATCCAGGCTCTCTAGAGCCGTGCGGCTTGCGAAAGCCTGAACCGGGAGGCTGTAGTCAATGGCACCTCTTACACTCCCGAGATAGAGAGCTCTCAAGAGTCTTGCATCGGCTCCCCAGGTAGTGCTGGCAAGTTTTTTGACCAGGCTGAGTTTCGACGTGGCTCGAGCGCCGAGTTCCCGTACATGGTTATGTAGCTGGAGTTTCTGGTCCAGCTTTATTCCCAGATACGTGGGTGATTTGTCCCATTTTAGTGTCTTCCCGCAGATATAAAGATCAATTTCTTCTTTGAGCACTTTCCTACCGTTTGTGAACAATGTGTATACGGTCTTCTCCGCATTCACCACCAATCTCCATTTCCGACCATAGGCCTGTATCTGTGTGAGGTCTTTTTGCAGCCGGCTCTGCAACTGCTGGATGGATTTGCCAGAGCTCCAGATTGCTAAATCATCCGCGAACATTGTGTTCTTTGTTACCAAATGTGACTGCAGGTCGTGCACGTACGCCAGGAACAAGGTGCAGCTCAAGGCCGACCCCTGTGGGAGCCCGTCCTCGAGTGCACGCATGTTCGAAACCTTGTCCTCTACACGGGTGGATATCATACGATTTGATAGAAAAGAGTGTATCCACCGGTGCATGTTGGCTGTTACACCGAGCAGTTGCAACTTGTACAGCTGACCTGCCCTCCAGACTTTATCGTAAGCGTTCTGGAGGGCAAAGAACACCGCGACAGTATGATTCTTCATCTGTAGCTCATTGGTGGTGCTTTGGATAAACTGGATCACTTGATCCATAGGCTGCCTCCCCTTGCGGAAGCCGCCCTGATTGGTAGGGATGCTCTTGGTTCGTTCCAAGAACCAGTAGAGTCTTGCGTTCACCATTCGCTCTGCTACTTTTCCCACACACGATGTGAGGGAAATAGGCCGGTAGCTAGACACCTGGTCACTTGGTTTCCCCTCTTTGGGAATAGGGACAATCACCGCTTTCTGCCACGCCTTTGGCAAGGCGCCTGTTGTCCAGGTTTTGTTGACAAAGTCTAGTAATGTACTTTTTCCCGTTTTGCCCAAATGGGTGAGCATTTCATTACAGACTCTGTCGGGTCCTGGAGCTTTACCTGTTTTGCACTTTCCTAGGGCCGTTTGCAACTCGGCCATTGTAAAGGGTGCCGTGAAAGCCTCTTGGTGTGGGCCCACTCGTTGGGCTCTGCTTCCAGCCTTTCGGAGTTTCCTGATGGTGCGGCTTTCGTCAGTGTCTCTGGCACTTTTGCTCACCCTAGCAAAATGACGGTTAAGCGCTTCCGCGCGCTTAGCACAGCTGGCCTCTGTGCCAGTTGGCGTTTTAAGGGGGCGGATGTTCCGCTGCTTCCCCATGCCAGAGAGGTTATCTAGTAATCGCCAGACCTTCCTTCCGTCCGAGAGGTTGAGGTTTCCACACGTAGTTTCCCACTTGGACTTTTTTGCCCTAAAGACTTCGGCACGGACTTGGGCCGTCAAAAGGTTATACGCTGCTCGAGCTGCAGGTGTTTTCCTCTTTGCGGCTTTCTTCCGTGCTTTCGCTCTTTTCTCCACCAGCGCCTTCAGAGTCTTGTTCCAGTACGGTCTGAAGGTTTGTTTTCCGTTCGTTCTCGGAATTGTTCTCCTTGCCGCCTCGAGAATCCTGCTTATGAGGAGCTCGTACTCCACATTTAGATCGTTCGGTCTTGTTGCATGGGTTTCAGCCAAGCTGGCTTCAACCTCTGTTTCGTATTTAGCCCAGTTTGCTTTACGAAATTGCCAGTGCCTTTTTCGAAGGCGTGCCTTGGTGGTAGCTAACAAAATTCTGAGGAGGATCGGTTTATGATCGCTCCCAACCTCATCCAAGACCTCCAGACTGAGCTTGGACTCAAGGTCCGCTGAAATAAGCGTCAGATCTGGTCGGGACTCCGTACTTAGCCCTGTATGTAATAGTGTGGGCACACTATTTTCGTCTTGTAAGCGAATGAGGTTGGTAGTGAGGCACAGATCCTCCACGTAACGTCCCGATGCTTTACGTTCAACATACCCCCAGTCCGGTGACTGGGCGTTAAAGTCCCCAGCAATTATTTTCCTTTGAAAATTTATATTATCGCCGATCGGGAGACTGATCGGGTTGCGGGGTGTGTTGTAAACGTTGGTTATTTCAAAAAACTGTCTGTTTTTGAAGATTTTGATGGTGAGGGTGTCAGTGCCTTGGCACGACTTCGCCTCAAGCAGTTCCATCGGTATGGAGTTTTTGACTGCTGTGGCCAGACCTCTAAAATTTCTGCACTTGCATTGGTAGAGGGAGTAACCTGTAATGTGAAATTTCTTACCTTTGAGTAGAGTTTCTTGGAAGAGTGCTACGTCCACGTCCCACTCGTGGAGTAGCTTGGTGATCTCTCCTCCCTTCTGTCTTATGCCACAGACATTCAATTGTATAATCGATAGGTAAGTGGGGGGGGGGGGCGACCCTTGGCGCCACGCATGCAATGTTCAGTAATTTTGTCCCCCGTCAGCCTGTCCCCCGACGCTGACGGAAGAGGATTTTGGATTTCCAACCCAGGGGCAGTGATTTCGTCCCCCGCCAGCCTGTCCCCGGACACTAGCGAAGAAGGCAGTGACTGAGTTGCCAGCTCCATGTTTGATTGTCTAATCGTACTACACATACTTGCCATATGACTTGTGAGTCTGGGAAGAACGCTTCCCCCCCTTAAGGACTAGTTTTGCTTCGCTAGTCCCTTTTCCCAAGGGGTCTTTCGGTCAGGACGTTAGGCATTGAGCCGGGTTGTTTGGTTTCAGGTGGTCATCTCCACCCTACTTGTCTGCCACGCCACGTAGAGGCACAACCCTTGTGGACGCCTCCGAGTTTCCTCGAAGACGCGTTCTTCTCGAACCAGCCCACCCACCACTAGAACCACTAGAACCAATAGAACCACAAGAAGCAATAGAACCAATAGAACCACAAGAAGAAATAGAATCATAAGACGCAATAGAACCAATAGAACCACAAGAAGCAATAGAACCAATAGAACCACAAGAAGAAATAGAATCATAAGACGCAATAGAACCAATAGAACCACAAGAAGCAATAGAACCAATAGAACCACAAGAAGAAATAGAATCATAAGACGCAATAGAATCAATAGAACCACAAGAAGCAATAGAACCAATAGAACCAATAGAACCAATAGAACCACAAGAAGCAATAGAACCAATAGAACCAATAGAACCAATAGAACCACAAGAAGCAATAGAACCAATAGAACCAATAGAACCAATAGAACCAATAGAACCAATAGAACCAATAGAACCACAAGAAGCAATAGAACCAATAGAACCACAAGAAGCAATAGAACCAATAGAACCAATAGAACCACAAGAACCAATAGAACCAATAGAACCAATAGAACCAATAGAACCAATAGAACCACAAGAAGCAATAGAACCAATAGAACCAATAGAACCAATAGAACCACAAGAACCAATAGAACCAATAGAACCACAAGAACCAATAGAACCAATAGAACCAATAGAACCAATAGAACCACAAGAACCAATAGAACCAAGAGAACCAATAGAACCAATAGAACCAATAGAACCAATAGAACCAATAGAACCAATAGAACCACAAGAACCAATAGAACCAAGAGAACCAATAGAACCAATAGAACCAATAGAACCAATAGAACCACAAGAACCAATAGAACCACAAGAAGCAATAGAACCAATAGAACCACAAGAACCAATAGAACCAATAGAACCAATAGAACCAATAGAACCACAAGAACCAATAGAACCAAGAGAACCAATAGAACCAATAGAACCAATAGAACCAATAGAACCAATAGAACCAATAGAACCACAAGAACCAATAGAACCAATAGAACCAATAGAACCAATAGAACCAATAGAACCACAAGAACCAATAGAACCAATAGAACCAATAGAACCAATAGAACCACAAGAACCAATAGAACCAAGAGAACCAATAGAACCAATAGAACCAATAGAACCAATAGAACCAATAGAACCAATAGAACCACAAGAAGCAATAGAATCGATAAAGCCAATAGAGCAAATAGAACCAACAGACCCAAATGAACAAATAGAACCTAATAAAAATACCATTGAAAGTAGAACATGGATGTTCAATGTTCTAATTGATGGATGTTCAATGTTCTAATGGTGACCAACAATTTGGAATTATTGAACTTGCAAGAAGTTAATCACTTGAAATACAGACACGATGACCACATACAGACACGATGACCACATACAGACACGATGACCACATACAGACACGATGACCACATACAGACACGATGACCACATACAGACACGATGACCACATACAGACACGATGACCACATACAGACACGATGACCACATACAGACACGATGACCACGTACAGACACGATGACCACATACAGACACGATGACCACGTACTGACACGATGACCACATACAGACACGATGACCACATACAGACACGATGACCACATACAGACACGATGACCACATACAGACACGATGACCACATACAATAGAGATTAATTTCTCCATATTGATAACGGTACTTAACAGCAAGATTCTGGCTAATAGCTTGCCTGCACTATCTCGCCTGCAATTGAGAGCAGTGATATGCAACGTTGTTTGTCGCATGATAGACGGTTTCCTTTACGCTTGTACACGTGAACAATAGATGAATCTAAGAAGTCCTGTGGAATGATCTCTTGCTGTCATATAAGTATGAACAGCTAGTGAAGTCTTTAAGACAGAGCTTTCCTCCTTTCTTTGTACACTTCAGATGGGATTGAGCCATCACCTAGTGCTTTGCTGCTTGATAGAAGGCATACTGTTGGGTCTCAGTTAGGGTAGGGGAGTCTTCCAGTTCTTGATTAAATGGCACCTGTACGAGACGATTTCTTGCTTCATCAGTGATTATTGTTGCTTGATTCAGGATGTTGCTTGATTCAGGATGTTATCAAATTGTTCATCCCCGCGTTCAATAATTATTTTTTTCCTACTCAGATTTCTCATCAGAACTCAGAAGTGGGGACGATCCTGATGAAGTGGGGCCCTGGATACTTTCACATCGGTGTAGAAATCGTTTAGGTCATGTCGGTCCGCAAAGCCGTGGATCTTGTCGGCCTGGTCGCTCAACTATTTAATCTGCAATAGACGCAGTTTCTGCTGCGCCGTTCTTCTTATACTGTGGTACGCATCTTTCATTGGGACTGATCTCGGGTTGTTCTTATACTGTGGTACGCATCTTTCATTGGGACTGACCTCGGGTTGTTCTTATACTGTGGTACGCATCTTTCATTTGGACTGACCTCGGGTTCTTCTTATACTGTGGTACGCATCTTTCATTGGGACTGACCTCGGGTTGTTCTTATACTGTGGTACGCATCTTTCATTGGGACTGACCTCGGGTTCTTCTTATATACTGTGGTACGCATCTTTCATTGGGTCTGACCTCGGGTTGTTCTTATACTGTGGTACGCATCTTTCATTGGGACTGACCTCGGGTTGTTCTTATACTGTGGTACGCATCTTTCATTGGGACTGACCTTGGGTTGTTCTTATACTGTGGTACGCATCTTTCATTTGGACTGACCTCGGGTTTTCTTATACTGTGGTACGCATCTTTCATTAGGTCTGACCTCGGGTTGTTCTTATACTGTGGTACGCATCTTTCATTTGGACTGACCTCGGGTTGTTCTTATACTGTGGTACGCATCTTTCATTTGGACTGACCTCGGGTTGTTCTTATAATGTGGTACGCATCTTTCATTTGGACTGACCTCGGGTTATTTAGGGAAGCGTGGTGGAGATGATGTTGCTTGATGACGTCACAGTTATCATCAAACCAATCCTGATGTTTTTTTGAGCTTGTCCCCAGAAACTCCATGGCGGTGTTGCATAACATCGATCTACGTGATGCCCAGTTTGCTTCCAATAGTGTGGACTCCATGGCGGTGTTGCATACATCGATCTACGTGATGCCCAGTTTGCTTCCAATAGTGTGGACTCCATGGCGGTGTTGCATAACATCGATCTACGTGATGCCCAGTTTGCTTCCAATAGTGTGGACTCCATGGCGGTGTTGCATAACATCGATCTACGTGATGCCCAGTTTGCTTCCAATAGTGTGGACTCCATGGCGGTGTTGCATAACATCGATCTACGTGATGCCCAGTTTGCTTCCAATAGTGTGGACTCCATGGCGGTGTTGCATAACATCGATCTACGTGATGCCCAGTTTGCTTCCAATAGTGTGGACTCCATGGCGGTGTTGCATAACATCGATCTACGTGATGCCCAGTTTGCTTCCAATAGTGTGGACTCCATGGCGGTGTTGCATAACATCGATCTACGTGATGCCCAGTTTGCTTCCAATAGTGTGGACTCCATGCGTTATTCCAGAGCATCCACACAAGCTTGCTCAATGTTGGGGCTTAATATATTTCTTAATATAGACATGATAGACCACATATAGATATAATAAATATAGACATGATAGACCATATATAGATATAATAAATATAGACATGATAGATAACATATAGATATAATAAATATAGACATGATAGACCACATATAATATAATAAATATAGACATGATATACCACATATAGATATAATAAATATAGACATGATATACCACATATAGATATAATAAATAGACATGCTAACGAAAAATTAACTCGCAACAAAGTCGTCATAAACAAGGTCATCGGCTGTAAGATTAACTTAGAGTAAACTAAATGTCAACTTAGAGTAAACTAAATGTCAACTTAGAGTAAACTAAATGTCAACTTAGAGTAAACTAAATGTAAACTTAGAGTAAACTAAATGTCAACTAAAAGTGAACTTAATGTCAAATGTCATTATCAATACAACGTTTTTAAATGTTTCTTTTTTTCTACAGTTTAGTTCATCACATAAATAGTCACATTACATAAATAGTCACATTACATAAATAGTCACATCACATAAATAGTCACATTACATAAATAGTCACATCACATAAATAGTCACATTACATAAATAGTCACATTACATAAATAGTCACATCACATAAATAGTCACATAACATAAATAGTCACATCACATAAATAGTCACATTACATAAATAGTCACATTACATAAATAGTTATATGACAAGTATGCACAGAATTCTTCTCTCTTGAAAGAAACATGTTTTTTAACAGACAACATTTAATACATGTGATGTTTTGATTTTGACAGACTCAAAAAGAAATGTGAGTCGACTAGAGGATGTTGATTTGTGACAACTGTCATTGACAGTTTTCTTCATTAAAATCTCTTTAAGTGGAATAACGGGAGATATTTGGGCATGAGAGAGAATCGAAGATGAAATTGAGATATATATATATATATATATATATATATATATATAGAGAGAGAGAGAGAGAGGGGCGGGTTGATAGAGATAGAGAAAGAGATAGAGAGAAAAAGAAGAAAAGAGAGAAATGTGTAGAGAGAAAGAATGAGAGAGTGAACGAGAGAGAGATAGAGAGAAGCAAAGAGAGAGAGAGATAGAGAGAAGCAAAGAGAGAGAGAGAGATAGAGAGAAGCAAAGAGAGAGAGAGAGATAGAGAGAAGCAAAGAGAGAGAGAGAGATAGAGAGAAGCAAAGAGAGAGAGATAGAGAGAAGCAAAGAGAGAGAGAGAGATAGAGAGAAGCAAAGAGAGAGAGAGAGAGAGAGAGAGAAGCAAAGAGAGAGAGATAGAGAGAAGCAAAGAGAGAGAGAGATAGAGAGAAGCAAAGAGAGAGAGATAGAGAGAAGCAAAGAGAGAGAGAGATAGAGAGAAGCAAAGAGAGAGAGAGAGATAGAGAGAAGCAAAGAGAGAGAGATAGAGAGAAGCAAAGAGAGAGAGAGAGAGAGAGAAGCAAAGAGAGAGAGAGATAGAGAGAAGCAAAGAGAGAGAGAGAGAGATAGAGAGAAGCAAAGAGAGAGAGAGAGATAGAGAGAAGCAAAGAGAGAGAGAGAAAGAGAGAAGCAAAGAGAGAGAGATAGAGAGAGAAGCAAAGAGAAAGAGAGATAGAGAGAATCAAAGAGAGAGAGAGATAGAGAGAAGCAAAGAGAGAGAGAGAGATAGAGAGAAGCAAAGAGAGAGAGAGATAGAGAGAAGCAAAGAGAGAGAGAGATAGAGAGAAGCAAAGAGAGAGAGAGATAGAGAGAAGCAAAGAGAGAGAGAGATAGAGAGAAGCAAAGAGAGAGAGATAGAGAGAAGCAAAGAGAGAGAGAGATAGAGAGAAGCAAAGAGAGAGAGAGAGAAAGAGAGAAGCAAAGAGAGAGAGATAGAGAGAGAAGCAAAGAGAGAGAGAGATAGAGAGAAGCAAAGAGAGAGAGAGATAGAGAGAAGCAAAGAGAGAGAGAGAGATAGAGAGAAGCAAAGAGAGAGAGAGATAGAGAGGCAAAGAGAGAGAGAGTGTGACAGAGAGAGAGAGAAGGTTGGAGAAATGGAGAGATGGAAAGAGCGATGGAGAGAGAGAGAGAGAAAGGAGAAGATAGAGGCAAAGAGATACACAGAGAGAGAGAGAGAGCGCGAGAGAGAGCGAGAGAGAGAAAGAGAGATACGGAGAGCGGGGGATAGAGTAAGATGAAGAGAGAGACAAATAGAGACAGATAGAGAGATAATGAGAGAGTAACAGAGTGAAAGAGACAGATAGAGAGTGAGAGAGGGTGGTGGCAAGGAAGAGTGACTGACAGAGAGAAACTGTCGTCTATTTTGAGTGCCAACGTGAAAAAACTAGTTCCCATTATAAGACCTTGTTCCTGGCGTAGCAGAAGGTTAAAGATCACCACGAGTCGGTCTGAAGACAAAACCATTCATCATTTACAAAGCCACAATCCATCAAAACTTGCCGAGACGTTTTTTCTTAATTAACCTTCCTAGAAAAGAGTGAATGGCGTTTTTGACGAATGAAGACGCCGCCCAAAATGCAACAGCGGAAGCTCAAATACGCCATGTTTGTTGTTCACGTGTCAGAAGTCGGGACGTGTGGCTACTGCCGCACGTGGACGAGCACTAGCGATGGCCGAGCTCTCATTTTTTCGTCGTCGAATCGAGCGCGCGCTTGGCACCTGTCCACTGCCCATGTTGTCCGGCAAGGACACGTGCTGGATCATGGGTCAGGGGGCACCAATCAAACTGGAGGGCGGTTGATAGCGCGTGTGTATGGCACGTACACGTGGCTCTGTGTTGATTGTGAGTACAAGGAGGTGGGCCAGGGCCACCATGGAAGTATTTGGCTCTGTGTTGATTGTTAGTACAAGGAGGTGGGCCAGGGCCACCACGGAAGTATGTGGCTCTGTGTTGATTGTGAGTACAAGGAGGTGGGCCAGGGCCACCATGGAAGTATTTGGCTCTGTGTTGATTGTGAGTACAAGGAGGTGGGCAAGGGCCACCATGGAAGTATTTGACTCTGTGTTGATTGTGAGTACAAGGAGGTGGGCCAGGGCCACCATGGAAGTATTTGGCTCTGTGTTGATTGTGAGTACAAGGAGGTGGGCAAGGGCCACCATGGAAGTATTTGGCACTGTGTTGATTGTGAGTACAAGGAGGTGGGCCAGGGCCACCATGGAAGTATTTGGCTCTGTGTTGATTGTGAGTACAAGGAGTTGGGCCAGGGCCACCATGGAAGTATTTGGCTCTGTGTTGATTGTGAGTACAAGGAAGTGGGCCAGGGCCAACATGGAAGTATGTGGCTCTGTGTTGATTGTGAGTACAACGAGAGCCATAGTTAATGATAATATTATTTTTAGTTGTTTGATCCTGAATTTATCAAAGTATGCAATAATTTTATGGATGTTTGTTAACAAAGCTGAAATTTGTTAACAAAGCTGACATTTGTTAACAAAGCTGACATTTTGAACAGAAATAGCAATTGGTACAGAGCTGACATTTGTTTCAGAGCTTACAAATGGTAGAAAGATGACATTTGGTAGAAAGATGACATTTGGTACACACAGTGTTTCTTTCAGAAATTTCCCCCCCAGGGGGCACTTTTGACGTTGGGGGGGGGGGGGGGCAGTGCCAGTTTTTCAGTGGCTATAGGCGTAGCTAAGGGGTGGCAGATGGGACATATGTCCCCGGGCGCCAGACTAGCGGGGGCATCTAATGGGCATAATGTTAATGGATGAAAATAATAGGTTTCAGAGTTTAGCGGGGGGGGGGGGGGAGGAAGGGGGGGTGTAAAAATAAATTTTGTCCCCTGTCATCAAAGACTTACGTCAGTGACGTAGCAGTGTAGGGGGGCGAACATTTGGTCTTCCCAGTTGTCATTTTTTCTTTAGATAGAGCGGCGGGATTTTACCGACATCTGCAGAGTTTCTATCGAGAAAGGTAGCGTAGCAAAAAAGTTAACCCACCTAGGGTGGCGCTAACACTAGGCACGCCGCTGGGCAGTATATATCAGCACCAAATTCGGCTGTCATGGCAAGTAATTTTTATCGGGAAGTAGGGCAGTAGAAAATGTGTGATTGTTTAACAATCATAAGGTGCATTTTGGAGTATACATGATTCGAATGTTTTGATAAGACTTTCATTTGATCGGGGGAAATAATTTTTCAAGCGTCGGGGGAGGCATTATGGCGACCAGTGCCAGACACAAACTAAATTTCTTCTTCTTTTTCTGTAAATTAAGGGCCCACGATCCTATGAATGTAGATGGGATTTGCAACGTTTCTGTGCCTGGTGTTGATGCGGATATTTCACTGGTAACAAGAGTTACCTAGTGAGGGTATCATGCACTGTATTCAATGTATCTTTAAGACAATGTGTGAAGGGGCATTTCAAACGTTCATATATTTACTGTTAGATTTCTCATAGAAAAATGCTAAGAATACATCAACATACACCAACTATATCTGGACTACAAATCAGGTTATGATAGCATAGACAGGAAATACATGAACGATGCTGTGCTAGAACTTGGAGTCCTTAACAAACTTACCCGACTCATACATATGACGATGGATAACTACAAAAGTAGAATCAAAGTACAGAGGGAGTACTTTAGGGAGTTCCCAATCAATCTGGGCCTCAGACAAGGAAATCCGTGTATCATTTTCAACATCACTTTAGAAAAAAGCATTAGAAACATACGTGTGAGCACCTGAGAGGTGGTACAGAACAACCATAAGGAACTTTATAAAGCCAGCCACTGCAATACCTGGCCTACACAGACGATATAGCGCTACTTGGTAGAAACAGCATGGATGATATAATTAAAACTTTCAGGGAACTTGAAGATGTGACGGTCAAAGCGGGTCTTGATGTAAATAAAGCGAAGGCAATATTTATGATAATGTGAGGAAATACGCACTGATGACTTCATCAATATGAACATCTACGCCTTTGAGAGGGTAGCTACTTTCAAATATCTAGGGGTGACTATAAATAAGCAAGAGGAAATACAATCGGAGGTGCAAGAAAGAATAACAGAATGCAACCGTTCTTATTTCAATTTACAAAAGCTACTTCAAAGCAAAAATCTTGCTAAGGAAACAAAGAAGGCAGTATACACCACTATCACAAGACCAGTAGTGAGACTTGGTTCCTACCAGAAAAGCAGAGAACCTGCTAAATATATGACCCGATGATAGACAATTTTGTATTGGGAATCCATACAAACCAAAAGCTATATCAATTGTACAAATACCCATCCATAGTCACAACAATATAAAAAAAGGCAGACTGCCCTAGGCAGGACACATTGAAAGGATGCCGGATTCTGGAGCAACAAAAACGATCTACAGGCAGAAACCTAGGGGCAGACGGCTCACCGGTCGACCAAGACTGAGATGGGTTGACGATGTAGAGAAGGGCTTACAAAGGTTGGGGTTCGCACATGGAGGTGTAAAGCGATGGATCGATCCCAATGGAAGAATGGGGTGGAGCAGGCCAGGACCCTAAATGGGATGAAGCGCCACTGATGTAAACATTTCAGACATTTGGGTGGGAAGCGCTAGAAATAACGATAATAACAGGACATCACTAACTCTTCCACCAGCACAATATTAAATAAATTCAGTCCGATTGGGAGCCCTTAGGGTATGTTTTTTATCGAGAGATACTCCTTAGCTTAGACTTGCCCCTTAAAACTTTATAGGCCCCGGAAATTTTTTGATAAATTCAAAATGCAAGAGCATTTTTTTTTACATACCATAGTTAAATTTAGTTTCGCATCATTAAACACTTAACTGTAGAGCAACGGGAGAGATGCTAGTTAAGATTTTAGGTGTCATTTGACCTAAGAGCCATCGTGTGAGGTCTGCAACCCACATAGCTGCATGGGGCCTCGTATATTTTAGGGGCTTAAAGTTGGGCTGTACTTGCATTAAATTATCAACTTTTACTGCTAGGTAGGGAAGGAAAAAACCGAAAAGTAGCACGGGTGCCATAAAAAGTCAAGCGACGTCTCTGCTTGACTAAGTGTGGTATGCAAACATTTTTTTTTTAAATTGAAAAGTAATGTATTTTTAAAGTTATTATTTTAAAATATTTTTGGGATCAACAACATAAAAATAATGAATTTACTACAAAATATTTTTAAAATTAAGAAAAAAGAATTCCTTCCAAAAAAAGGTATCCATCACAAAATAGAAATGCTAAAATAGTTTTAAATTTTGAACGAAAAAGAAAAACCAATAACATACGTTTATTTCAAAATATTTCCAAGTTTCACCAAAGTCAAAAAGAAAAAAGCTTTTATAAATCATATGTAACCTACATAATTGTTCAGAAGTCAAGAATTGTTTACAAAAGACTCATATATTTATTAATGTGTGATTTTTTTCCGTATAAAATTAATGTTTCAATTCTCAATCTCAATATTCAGTTGATTGAAATGTTAAGTAAGAAATTTAGACTACTATAATTTGCTTCAGATCATTACAACTTGCCTCTTCGATATTATACTTGAAAACAATTTTTTTACCAATTCCATATAATTTTTTTTTAACTACTACCAAAAATGGCATTTACAAGATAATCGAAATACTCGATTTTTTTTTATTCGTTGTTTAAATATATATTATATTCTTTCTACTGGATTATCATCTTAAAATATTTTTTTTAAATAGTTCAAACAGCTGGGGAAGATTGTTTATTATTATTATATTAACAGAGAAAAGTCATTGGGGATTTAATAAATAAAGACATTTTAAAAAAAATCATTTTACTCTGTTCCCGAAACTGTGTTAAAAAATTAGAAACACTCGATTTAATAATTATGATGAAATGTCCACTATTTGTATGTAACATGTAAATTCCTAATTTTTTGTTTTAAAATTATTATTATTATTATTTTTAAATTTTCATTTTATCTATGTCAGCATACATCTATGGAATCTACTACATTAAAATGTTTGCTAAAAATGATTTTTTAAAGCATAATGCTATTATACAATATAATTTGAAAACAGATTGCACATGTTTATTTCTTAGCAAGAACTATATTTAATTTACAGACATTTATATCGATGAAAAGGTAGTTTAAATACAGGGTTATTAAAAAGTCTTTCAACTTGTGCAGCTGCAAAATGAAATTAAATAAAAGATACCGATATATGCGAATCAGAAAAAGTAAGATTTAGCTTATGATCAGGAGCGGCCAATTTTCAAAACAATACCATATTTATAATCGATTTCTGCGAGCCTGTAACAAGATTAACCTGAACGCTATGGATCATCAATATATATCGAACAAAGCGATATTTTATTTGTTCCAATAATTGTAATCGATTAAAGGCACACATTTCAATAACTTTTAAAAATTTTATAAAAATTAAATTTAGAGTAGTTTTTTTTTTAATTATTATTTTTTCTTACACATTTTCCCCCGGGTGGCACTTGACTTGCTCCGGGGGGGGGCAGTGCCCCCCCCCCGAGGTATGCCTGAAAGAAACACTGGGTACACAGATGACATTTACAGCCAAGTCATACAATAACAAGTGCTCAATCAAATATTGGTCGCTGGATTTCTTTGACAGTAAGTGAGGCTTGATCTTCACTGGCCCAGATCACTGTGAAATTGAACAGATCTGTCACAGATCACTGTGAAATAGACCAGATCTGTCACAGATCACTGTGAAATGACTAGATCTGTCACAGATCACTGTGAAATATACCAGATCTGTCACAGATCACTGTGACATTGAACAGATCTGTCACAGATCAATGTGAAATTGACCAGATCTTTCAACTGAACAGATCCGTCACATATCCCTGTAATAGACCAGATATGTCACAGACCACTGTGCAAATGACTATATCTGTCACAGATCACAATGCTATTGAACAGATCAGTCACAGATCCCTGTGCAATTGACCAGATGTGACACAGATCACTGTGCAATGGATCATACCTATCATAGTTCAATGGGAGATGGCCCCACATTTGACATAGTTCATGGGTAGATTGACATATATCTGACATAGTTTATGGGGAGATTGACATATATCTGACATCTCTTTTTTGGGGGGAGACTGGCCTACTTATATCCAGTATGACACGTGTTATCAGCAATCCAATAGGACACTTGTTATCAGCCATCCAGTATGACACTTGTTATCAGACATCCAGTAGGCCACTTGTTATCAGTCATACAGTATGACACGTGTTATCAGCAATCCAATAGGACACTTGTTATCAGCCATCCAGTAGGACACTTGTTATCATCCATCCAGTAGGACACTTGTTATCAGCCATCCAGTAGGACACTTGTTATCAGCCATCCAGTAGGACACTTGTTATCAGCCATCCAGTAGGACACTTGTTATCAGCAATCCAATAGGACACTTGTTATCAGCCATCCAGTAGGACACTTGTTATCAGCCATCCAGTAGGACACTTGTTTTCGACCGTCCAGTAGGACACTTGTTATCGACCGTCCAGTAGGACAGTTTTTATTGACCATCTAGTGGGACACTAGTTTTTTTGCAGTAGGACAGTTGTTAACGACCGTCCAAAAGTCACTTGTTATCGACGTCCAGTAGGACACTTGTTATTGACATCCAAAATTCACTGCACAGATTTTTGGACGGCCGCCAAACAAAGAGAACACCCCGCTTGATAAGAACAATCAGGGGCGCATTTTTCTCTTAACATCACGCCCTCAGGTGGGACGGGTGTGGGGGAGATATCGGTAGGGGGCCCGTGATAAGAGGCGCGAGGATCACCGTGTGTACACTACGTCGTCAAGGTAACGGATGCCATATTTGGGGAGAAATCAGTGTTTATATTATCTGTTTGTTAAGTGATATGTGGCGTAGCGAATTCAGTGTTTCTTTTGGGCATCACTCCCAATAGGCAATGCCCGCTCCATAAGGCAACGCCCCGCCCCCCGCCCCCCGAGGAGAACAATGTTTACAACAACACGAAAAGCTTTTAAAATTAATTGATCAACAATATTTGAAAGAGTGAATTGTGACGTCACCACATAAGAACAGGGAAATAATCGAACCAATGAAATATTGGAAATTAAATATCGCTATGATCGATATATTTGATGAATTATTGAAATGGTCGAACCAAAGAAATAGTCAGACCAGTAATGTATCGATCTGGTCGATAATCAAGTTACATTTATTGATTCTATAACTATGAAATCTTCTTAAATGATATGGTGTTATTTTCAATGTAGTTCATAATCAATAATTTTTTTTATTAAAATCTGTTAAGTAATAAAACGAAATTTTTTATACAAATTAATATTTTATCAAAATTGTTTATTTATGTTTTATTTTTCTATTTTTGTAATTCAATATTTTAATTGTGTTGGCTATCAGATGGGTTACGTTGGCGGCTAAGTTGGCGGCTAAGTTGACAGCGAAGTAAAAATAAAATTTGTAATTTGTAAACTTTTATTTTCAAAGAGCTATTCGTTTTTATGAACAGACTAATGAACTATCAACCAAACCTTATGGCAAGCAAACATTTGACCGTATCCGGAAATTTGATCGAAAGAAATTTGATCGACGGAAAATTGATCGACGGAAATTTGGTCGAATCGTTTTTTTTTATTTATACGTTAAAATTTTGCGTCAAATTTCTTTTTGAACGCATTATTTTGTTTTACTATATAGTATAGAGCGTTCAAAAAGAAATTTGACGAAAATTTTAACGTCTCGACCGAAAAAAAGATTCGACAAAATTACCGTCGATCAATTTTCCGTCGACGAAATTTCTTTCGATCAAATTTCCGGTAACCACATTTGACACACAAGTCAAGGGAGGAAGGGGGGGGGGGGGCTTAATGTTTTCTTATTATGACCCAAAATAAAGCTGTCAACACAAAGGTCACAATGTGACGTCTACATCAACTTCACCAGCTCGGCTTGAAAAGAAGAAAAAGCAAAGATTATTAAAGTTCCAAAGGATTAATTGATTAATTAATCAATGTCAAAAGCTAATATGTTTTGAAAGCAAAATATAAACAGCATAATGACTGTGTCTCTGTGTCTCTGTGTCTCTGTGTCTCTGTGCCTCTGTGCCTCTGTGTCTCTGTGCCTCTGTGCCTCTGTGCCTCTGTGTCTCTGTGTCTCTGTGTCTCTGTGTCTCTGTGCCTCTGTGTCTCTGTGTCTCTGTGTCTCTGTGTCTCTGTGCCTCTGTGTCTCTGTGCCTCTGTGTCTCTGTGCCTCTGTGTCTCTGTGTCTCTGTGTCTCTGTGTCTCTGTGCCTCTGTGTCTCTGTGTCTCTGTGCCTCTGTGTCTCTGTGCCTCTGTGTCTCTGTGCCTCTGTGTCTCTGTGTCTCTGTGTCTCTGTGCCTCACTGTCAATGTTGAGACTTTTTTAAGACTGTGGTAGCCCCTGTCAATATTAAGACTGTGGTTATAGCCACTGTCAATGTTAAAACTGTGGTAGCCAATGTCAATGTTAAGACTGTGGTAACCACTGTCAATGTTAAGACTGTGGTAGCCGCTGTCAATGTTAAGACTGTGGTAGCCGCTGTCAATGTTAAGACTGGGGCAGCCGCTGTCCATGTTAAGACTGTGGTAGCCATTCAATGATCTTAATAATTGTTTATTTACCTCCCGCTACTCGAAGGTTCTCAACATATAATGTAAGTAATTCATAATGTTAGCGATCTAGTTGGTGAAGGTTCTCAAAATAAAATTTTAGGGATTAACTGTTAAGCAGCTTTGTACGAGGGTTACTGGAAGGTTAGGGAGATAACTCCATCTCCTAGGTAACCGGCACGCGACATCGCCACTCATGACGCCAACTCACGTGCAGCCATCTGGCAGTTATCTTTGAGTGTTAGCACACAGCACTCGTCTGATCTTATCTAGTCACAAACATTCATGGTTTGGAAGCCATACTGGGCCCAATAAGTATACATGGGACCCAATACGTACACGATGGTCCAAATATGTACACACGTGGCCCAATATGTACACGATGGTCCAAATATGTACACACGTGGCCCAATATGTACACACGTGGCCCAATATGTACACACATGGCCCAATATCTACACGATGGTCCAAATATGTACACACGTGGCCCAATATGTACACAATGGTCCAAATATGTACACATGTGGCCCAATATGTACACGATGGTCCAAATATGTACACACGTGGCCCAATATGTACACACATGGCCCAATATGTACACGATGGTCCAAATATGTACACACGTGGCCCAATATGTACACAATGGTCCAAATATGTACACACGTGGCCCAATATGTACACGATGGTCCAAATATGTACACACGTGGCCCAATATGTACACACGTGGCCCAGTTTATGACTGCCATAGACGGCCAATTCATTACCTGCCATAGACGGCCAATTCATTACCTGCCATAGACGGCCAATTCATTACTTTCCATAAATGGTCAGTTCATTACCTGCCATAGAAGGTCAACTTCCACCTCCATTACACGGTCAGTTCATTACCTGCCATAGACGGTCAATTCATTACCTGCAATAGATGGCAAATTCATTACCTGTCATAGACGGCCAATTCATTTCCTGCTATAGACGGCCAATTCATTACTTTCCATAACCGGTCAGTTCATTACCTGACATAGAAGGTCAGTTCATTACCTGCCATAGAAGGTCAGTTCATTACCTGCTATAGATGGTCAGTTCAATAGCTGCCATAGAAGGTAAGTTCTTTACCTGCCATAGATGGTCAGCTCATTACCTGCTATAGATGGTCAGTTCAATAGCTGCCATAGAAGGTAAGTTCTTTACCTGCCATAGATGGTCAGCTCATTACCTGCTATAGATGGTCAGTTCAATAGCTGCCATAGAAGGTCAGTTCATTACCTGCCATGAAGGTCAGTTCATTACCTGCCATGAAGGTCAGTTCATTACCTGCCATAGAAGGTCAGTTCATTACCTGCCATATAAGGTCAGTTCAATACCTGCCATAGAAGGTCAGTTGATTACCTGCCATAGAAGGTTAGTTCAATACCTGCCATAGAAGGTCAGTTCTTTACCTGACATAGAAGGTCAGTTCATTACCTGCCATAGATGGTCAGCTCATTACCTGCTATAGATGGTCAGTTCAATAGCTGCCATAGAAGGTCAGTTCATTACCTGCCATGAAGGTCAGTTCATTACCTGCCATGAAGGTCAGTTCATTACCTGCCATAGAAGGTCAGTTCATTACCTGCCATATAAGGTCAGTTCAATACCTGCCATAGAAGGTCAGTTGATTACCTGCTATAGAAGGTTAGTTCAATACCTGCCATAGAAGGTCAGTTCATCACCTGTCATAGAGGGTCAGTTCAATACCTGCCATAGAAGATCAGTTCATTACCTGCCATAGATGGTCAGTTCATTACCTGCTATAAACGGTTGGTCAGAGCAATAAATAGTGTTACAAAAATAGCCCATGTCATAGACGTCATCAATGCTAGTCATGTCACACATACACTGAATGAGGTCAACAACGCTAGGCATGTGACACATCTACTGAATGACGTCACCAACGCTAGTCACATGACACATCTAATAATTGACTTCATGAGAAACTCCGTGAAAGCGTTATTTCTTTGTTGCTATAGTCTATCCATAACAGTCTATCCACAAATGTCTATCCAAAATAGTCTATCCACAAAATTGTATCCACAACAGTGTATCCACAATAGTTTATCCACAATATTTTTAATTTCTTAACTTCCAATGTACCGAAGGGGAATTATGTATGTTAGTTATAATTTATTTCTTTGAGCCACTCCATCTAGCTCACTGGCTCCTTAGTAAAAGAAATCATCTGTCTCTGAAGGTCATAGAACAGTCCTTGGAGTCATATTACTATCTCTGAAGGTCATAGTACAGTCCTTGGAGTCATATTACTATCTCTGAAGGTCATAGTGCAGTCCTAGGAGTCATATTACTATCTCTGAAGGGCATAGTACAGTCCTTGGAGGGATATTACTATCTCTGAAGGTCATAGTACTGCCCTTGCAGTCATATTACTATCTCTGAAGGTCATAGTACTGCGCTTGGAGTCATATTACTATCTCTGAAGGTCATAGTACTGCGCTTGGAGTCATATTACTATCTCTGAAGGTCATAGTACTGCCCTTGGGGTCATATTACTATCTCTGAAGGTCATAGTACTGCCCTTGGAGTCATATTACTATCTATGAAGGTCATAGTACTGCCCTTGGGGTCATCTTACTATCTCTGAAGTTCATAGTACTGCCCTTGGGGTCATACTACTATCTCTGAAAGTGATAGTACTGCCCTTGGAGTCATATTACTATATCTGAAGGTCATAGTACTGCCCTTGGAGTCATATTACTATCTGTGAAGGTCATAGTACTGCCCTTGGGGTCATCTTACTATCTCTGAAGTTCATAGTACTGCCCTTGGGGTCATATTACTATCTCTGAAAGTGATAGTACTGCCCTTGGAGTCATATTACTATCTCTGAAGGTCATAGTACTGCCCTTGGGGGTCATAGCACGAAGGGAGAGTTTTTAGATACCATATGCCATTATATTTTGTCCCTGATGTATTTTGTCTCTGAGATATTTTGTCCCTGATGTATTTTGTCTCTGAGATATTTTGTCCCTGATGTATTTTGTCTCTGAGATATTTTGTCCCTGATGTATTTTGTCTCTGAGATATTTTGTCCCTGATGTATTTTGTCTATGAGATATTTTGTCCCTGATGTATTTTGTCTCTGAGATATTTTGTCCCTGATGAATTTTGTCTCTGAGATATTTTGTCCCTGATGTATTTTGTCTCTGAGATATTTTTTCCCTGATGTATTTTGTCTCTGGGATATTTTGTCCCTGATGTATTTTGTTATTGAGATATTTCGTCACTGAGCTTTTTTTGTCACTGACATCTGTTCGCTCATGCATGAAAGCCGTTATTCCACCCCAGGTGAGCGCGAGCTCCGTGTACGAGAAGAACGCGTCACGCCTGATTAATTCCGGCCATTATTCCAGCTCGTTCTGGCCAGACGTGCAGCGGTCAGGGAATACCCACAACAGAGAATCCTTTAATTTCTTATCAGCTATTGATGAGTCCACCTCATCGATGCCACCGTCCCGGGGGGGCGGGAGGGGCGGGGGACAGGGGGATATGATCTCCGACAATGATACGTTGTGCCACAGTCCCGGAGCCGAGATGGTTTCCTGAATATTTTATGATATCTGCCGACACGGACCCTGGCGGTAATGTTTCGCTGTTAGCCCCAGGGTCTGGAACCGTCGGGTGGAACCAACTCTGTGGCAGGCCAAACAACAAAGGGAGTAAAATCTTGCTGCCAGAAGGGGGGGCGGGGACCAACTCTCGAGAAGGGATCGGGTCGAAGATCGGAAAACCTTGGGATCGTTGCTAAGATCTGAGAACCGCAAATGGAAGGGGATTATCCCGGTGACAGGTAGATTATCGAAGTCACGTGATTAGATTTCTGATGTGTTGTCAATTATGACAGTTGTCAGTCATCTGAGGACTGGTTTTTACACATTTGAGGGGGGGGGGGCGTTTGTAGACAAGTGAGTAAGGGGTGACAAAGAGGATTACATCAAAATAAGAATATAAGATGGCAGACAGGACGGAGCCAGTTTTTGACACTGGGATGAACTGACATGGACGAGTATTTGACACTTCCATTTACTGACATGGTCCAGTATTTGACACTTCCATTTACCGACATGGTCCAGTATTTGACACTTCAATTTACTGACAAGGTCCTGTATTTGACACTTCCATTTACTGACATGGTCCAGTATTTGACACTTCAATTTACTGACATGATCCAGTAGTTGACACTTCCATTTACTGACATGGTCTAGTATTTGACACTTCAATTTACTGACATGATCCAGTAGTTGACACTTCCATTTACTGACATGGTCCAGTATTTGACACTTCAGTTTACTGACATGGTCTAGTATTTGACACTTCAGTTTACTGACATGGTCTAGTATTTGACACTTCAATTTACTGACATGGTGTAGTATTTGACACTTCAGTTTACTGACATGGTCTAGTATTTGACACTTCCATTTACTGACATGGTCTAGTATTTGACACTTCAGTTTACTGACATGGTCTAGTATTTGACACTTCAATTTACTGACATGGTTTAGTATTTGACACTTCAGTTTACTGACATGGTCTAGTATTTGACACTTCAGTTTACTGACATGGTCCAGTATTTGACACTTCAGTTTACTGACATGGTCTAGTATTTGACACTTCAGTTTACTGACATGATCCAGTAGTTGATCAAATGATTATGGTTATAAAATATCAACTGATTGGTGACATCTTTTTGTAATTTCTTCTGGGTTGTGAGCTTACAGCTAGGGCACTTACTGCTAAGGCACTTACAGCTAGTTCACTGACAGCTAGGGCACTTATTGCTAGGCCCTTACAGCTAGGGCACTTACTGCTAGGGCACTTACAGCTAGTGCACTGACATCTAGGGCACTTATTGCTAGGCCCTTACAGCTAGGGCACTTACTGCTAGGGCACTTACAGCTAGTGCACTGACAGCTAGGGCACTTATTGCTAGGCACTTACAGCTAGGGCACTTACAGCTAGGGCACTTACAGCTAGGGCACTTACAGCTAGGGCACTTACAGCTAGGGCACTTACAGCTAGGGCACTTATTGCTAGGCACTTACAGCTAGGGCACTTACAGCTAGGGCACTTACAGCTAGGGCACTTACAGCTAGGGCACTTACAGCTAGGGCACTTACAGCTAGGGCACTTACAGCTAGGTCACTGGGTATTATTAAGAGAAACGGCGCCCTGTCATTACACAACCATGAAGGGATACAAGTGCTGTCACGTGACACGTCTTGTAGCTACATGCTTGGCCACGCGTACGTGTCCATGTTGTCCGATAACTTCATCCTCTGGCGGCCATTTCCTTGACCTGACGTCACGAGTTATTAGCTTGGGATATTATCAATAGGAGTTCTTGGTTGGCGAGGGCAATATTATTGAGTGTTGTATTTCTCTTACAAAGGAATGGCAGCAGATGTCAAACTGATACAAAGAAATGTCAGCAGATGTCAAACTGATACAAAGAAATGTCAGCAGATGTCAAACTGACAAAGAAATTTCAGCAGATGTCAAACTGATACAAAGAAATGTCAGCAGATGTCAAACTGATACAAAGAAATGTTAGCAGATGTCAAACTGACAAAGAAATTTCAGCAGATGTCAAACTGATACAAAGAAATGTCAGCAGCTGTCAAACTGATACAAAGGAGTGTCAGCAGGTGTCAAACTTGAAAATCTTTCTTTTCACTTTCTCTCCCTCTCTCAAACCTTTTATCTCCCTCTCTCAAACCTTTTATCTCCCTCTCTCTAACCTACTATCTCTCTTCCTCTCCTTCTCTCTGTTCCCCACAATGTTTCTCTCTCTTTCTCTCCTTCTCTCTGTTCCCCCACAATGTCTCTCTCTCTTTCTCTCCTTCTCTCTGTTCCCCCACAATGTCTCTCTCTCTTCCTCTCCTTCTCTCTGTTCCCCCACAATGTCTCTCTCTCTTCCTCTCCTTCTCTCTGTTCCCCCACAATGTCTCTCTCTCTTCCTCTCCTTCTCTCTGTTCCCCCACAATGTCTCTCTCTCTTCCTCTCCTTCTCTCTGTTCCCCCACAATGTCTCTCCCTCTTTCTCTCCTTCTCTCTGTTCCCCCACAATGTCTCTCCCTCTTTCTCTCCTTCTCTCTGTTCCCCCACAATGTCTCTCCCTTTTTCTCTCCTTCTCTCTGTTCCCCCACAATGTCTCTCTCTCTTTCTCTCCTTCTCTCTGTTCCCCCACAATGTCTCTCCCTCTTTCTCTACCTCTCTTCACTGTCACTGTTTTCGTTATGTCCGTTAAAATATTTTATTCTATGTTTAGCCAGATCTCTGTAACAATATGTTGTTAACATTAACATCTCTCTATCATTAAACTAGGTTTTTCACATTATCTTCTCTCTATCATTAACAATAGCTTGTTAACATTATTTTCTCTCTCTTCTTCTGTTGTGTCAGATTTTCTTCTCTCCCCCCAAGCTACCAATCCTAGACACTTGATTACTTTTTCTTGTCCATGCCTCAATGCCCAGACATGTGATTACCTTTCTCTTGTCCATGCCTCAATGACCAGACATGTGATTACCTTTCTCTTTCCATGCCTCAATGACCAGACATGTGATAACCTTTCTCTTTCCATGCCTCAATGACCAGACACGTGATTACCTTTCCTTGTCCATGCCATAATTACCAGACATGTGATTACCTTTCCTTGTCCATGCCATAATTACCAGACACGTGATTACCTTTCCTTGTCCATGCCTCATTGACCCGACACTTGTATATTTCCGAGCCTCTGATAGCACCTGACCATAATATATCATATATTGTTTCACTATATCTGACAATAATATATCATACGTTGTTTCACTATATCTGACAATAATATATCATATGTTTTTCACTATATATGTGGAAATGAGCGAAACAAAGTTTGGAAAAATCTGAGAAAAATGACGCAACATAACAACCTTGGTGTTGGCAAGATGCCTTCTTCGGCGAACAAACAATTAGCTGCAATGTAGTATCTGATAGGACAAAAGAAGATTGTGTTCATTTGGTGAAATTACCTCTTTCCCGGAACCACATCGCCGCACGGCATCAAACCTCTTTCCCGGAACCACATCGCCGCACGGCATCAAACCTCTTTCCCGGAACCACATCGCCGCACGGCATCAAACCTCTTTCCCGGAACCACATCGCCGCACGGCATCAAACCTCTTTCCCGGAACCACATCGCCGCACGGCATCAAACCTCTTTCCCGGAACCACATCGCCGCACGGCATCAAACCTCTTTCCCGGAACCACATCGCCGCACGGCATCAAACCTCTTTCCCGGAACCACATCGCCGCACGGCATCAATCCTCTTTCCCGGAACCACATCGCCGCACGGCATCAAACCTCTTTCCCGGAACCACATCGCCGCACGGCATCACACATATACTGTCCACTCCTCTATTTCTTTTTCATTTTCTTTAATTTTCTTACTTGAATTTTGAAAATGAATAATTTCAGATCAACTTCACCTGAATTCGTTTATTCTCCTGTAATCTTTTGGTCTCATGTATGTTTAGCTTTTACACAACTTCCGGTCTCTATCATATTCAAATATTAAATTAATATGAATTGGTTATATTTATCATGAAATGATTACATTTATCACGAAGTGGTTATATTTATCATGAAGCGTTTATATTTATCATGAAGTGGTTATATTTATCATGAAAAGGTTATATTTATCATGAAGTGGTTATATTTATCATCAAATGGTTATATATATATATATCATGAAATGGTTTTATTTATCATGAAATGGTTATATTTATCATGAAGTGGTTACATCTCTTCCCTCTGCTGATTAGGCATGTAAATTTACGATGGCCACCTAGGCGATGCAAAGATCAAGAGAACTTAACTCTTCAGGCGATGCAAGCAAGCATCAGGACAGCGTAACACATTTATATCTCATCTTCTCCTCTGCTCCGCTAGCAGCCCCCCCCCCCTCCCGGGGGGTTCTGCGACACCACTTATCTCCTCATTGCTTGCTATCAGCAGTGGGTCATCTCCAATGTTTAGAACAAGCCAGGGTGCCAGGGCGCAGTGGTTGAAATGTTTGATAGACGCCATCAACCGTTCATTGCGTTTCCTTTTATGAAACAATTTGTGGAGAATCTCTCACTTCCGTTCTATCAAAACTAATTCTGCTGAATTTGCGCATTTTTATTTTCTTCTCAGAAAATTAAATTGAGGGAACATATTTGTTATCTAACAATTTTTTTGTAAATGTCTCACATTATGTGGCTTTAACTTCATGTGGCTCTCTTGCCTCATGGGGCTATTTTACATTATGGCTCTCTTGCCTCATGGAGCTATCTTACATTATGGCTCTCTTGCATCATGTGGCTCTCTTGCATCATGGAGCTATCTTACATTATGGCTCTCTTGCATCATGGAGCTATCTTACATTATGGCTCTCTTGCATCATGGAGCTATCTTACATTATGGCTCTCTTGCATCATGGAGCTATCTTACATTATGGCTCTCTTGCATCATGGAGCTATCTTACATTATGGCTCTCTTGCATCATGGAGCTATCTTACATTATGGCTCTCTTGCATCATGGAGCTATCTTACATTATGGCTCTCTTGCATCATGGAGCTATCTTACATTATGGCTCTCTTGCATCATGGGGCTATCTTACATTATGGCTCTCTTGCATCATGGGGCTATCTTACATTATGGCTCTCTTGCATCATGGGGCTATCTTACTTTATGGCTCTCTTGCATCATGGGGCTATCTTACATTATGGCTCTCTTGCATCATGGAGCTATCTTACATTATGGCTCTCTTTCATCATGGGGCTATCTTACATTATGGCTCTCTTGCATCATGGAGCTATCTTACATTATGGCTCTCTTGCATCATGGGGCTATCTTACATTATGGCTCTCTTTCATCATGAGGCTATCTTACATTATGGCTCTCTTCCATCATGGGGCTATCTTACATTATGGCTCTCTTGCATCATGGGGCTATCTTACATTATGGCTCTCTTCTATCATGGGGCTATCTTACATTATGGCTCTCTTCCATCATGGGGCTATCTTACATTATGGCTCTCTTGAATCCCATGACTCTCTTTTTGAACTAAAGCATAACGTTGTAAATCACATGGAAAGGTATTGAAGGGGTTCTTGTTATTAAGCAGCCATTTTGATTTCTTGTAGGTCAGCAGCCATTTTGATTTCTTCTGGGTTAGCGGCCCTTTTTATTAAACATAGGTTAATGTTGCAATCCGCATATAATTGGTTTCTTTCATCAAATTCTCCGACACGTCCACACGTCATAATCAGACAGAAATGAAAACAAGGCCTTTGCTATCAGCAATGTACAATGTTAATCCAGAAACATCTATCTAACTAACTTAGTTAAGAAAATCAGCAGACCATCGAGCCAAGGCTCATAAAGTCTTCCCCAGCACACCTCCACCGCCCCCAACTGGCATTCAACCACTGCCCCAGTGGTCTCTATTCCAGTCAGGCCGCGAAGCGGCATGCCGAGGGCTCCCCGCCCCTGAGACGGCCCCACCCACCCTTCCACTCGATTGACTATGCGAGTGAGGCCGCATCAGAGAAGGGACGCCTGGCCAGCCGGGGTGATGCTTACACAGCAACCGGGCCGGACTTCCTTGGGCTGGGGTGGATACAATTTACGTCTCTAAAGCCCCCCCTTCCCACCCCGGGGGGACTCGTAGGTGTTAACAGACGCCCTCTAATAGGGTTTACGTGGTTTTCTGCGGCATGACTAATTCACACCGCAGCTGGGAGATGACAAAAAGAGAGGTTGCCTAGGAGCAGTACCCTCAAGTCTGCATATTTTGAATCATCGGCTAGGGTGGCCACACGCCTTCGCCTCATATCCATGCGGCAACTGTAATCATATCCTGACCTGTTTCTACGTTATTTTCGACTGCACTTGGTAGGAAACCATGCAGCCGTGCTCTTTCTAACGCAGTTTCCGTGCGTTACCTTTGCCTTTCGGCGCGGGTCCCCTACACGGTGATCATGTCCCCCGGGTAACGTTTCAGGGGGTTCGTGGCAAACGCCTCTTTATCGACATGCCATTTTTGGGACGGACATGCCGACTAGAGCCCCGGGGGGGGGGGGGGGGAGAAACATCTATCAGACGGTTCAATGAATCAAACACATTTAGAACACAGCTCGCTATCAAACTGTACAATGAACCAAACACATGTAGAACACAGCTCGCTATCAAACTGTACAATGAACCAAACACATGTAGAACACAGCTCGCTATCAAACTGTACAATGAACCAAACACATGTAGAACACAGCTCGCTATCAGACTGTACAATGAATCAAACACATGTAGAACACAGCTCGCTATCAAACTGTACAATGAACCAAACACATGTAGAACACAGCTCGCTATCAAACTGTACAATGAACCAAACACATGTAGAACACAGCTCGCTATCAAACTGTACAATGAACCAAACACATGTAGAACACAGCTCGCTATCAGACTGTACAATGAACCAAACACATTTAGAACACAGCTCGCTATCAAACTGTACAATGAACCAAACACATGTAGAACACAGCTCGCTATCAAACTGTACAATGAACCAAACACATGTAGAACACAGCTCGCTATCAGACTGTACAATGAATCAAACACATTTAGAACACAGCTCGCTATCAAACTGTACAATGAACCAAACACATGTAGAACACAGCTCGCTATCAAACTGTACAATGAACCAAACACATGTAGAACACAGCTCGCTATCAGACTGTACAATGAATCAAACACATTTAGAACACAGCTCGCTATCAAACTGTACAATGAACCAAACACATGTAAAACACAGCTCGCTATCAGACTGTACAATGAACCAAACACATGTAGAACACAGCTCGCTATCAGACTGTACAATGAACCAAACACATGTAGAACACAGCTCGCTATCAGATGCTACAATGAATCAAACACATGTTGAACACAGCTCGCTATCAAACTGTACAATGAATCAAACACATGTTGAACACAGATTGCGACAAATTACACTAAGCTGAAAAGTAGTACCCGAGATGACACTTGGCTGAAAAGATAGTATGCCTCTCAGGTACTACTTTTCAGCTAAGTGCCATTTTAAAATGTATAATTCTTTATTTTCTGTTGTTTTTTGTTCGATAACGAAGGCTTCCTGCCGAGACGTTCGTTGTTCTGTTGCGTTCCTTTTTTCAGGTTTCCGATGTTTTTTTTTGTTTACCTATTTCCTTAATTATGATTCCTTGTAGGTTAGCAGCCATTTTGATTAGTTGCTGGGTATCCCCAACATCCGGATCATCTGATTCCAAATCGACCATTATTTAAACTTTCCTCTTCTGCTTGGTGCCACGCGCCATTTTTTATTTATTGTATATTCTCCGGAACTGTTTTAACTTCCGAGATCATCTTCGCGTGGGAAGGGAGGCAACTGACAACGTTTCACGTTTCGGATAACTTCCCTTTCAAAAAGAACTGCCACCTTCTCCTTGATGACCTCCCCTGATCACATGACCGAGGCTGCGTGGAGTCGTGTCATATTGCAAACAAATAAGCAATTATTTATACTCTCTATCCAACTACTATTGTTTTTCCGGTTTTGGCTTCCACGCCGTGATAACTGATTGCTCTCCCTTCATTTATCGCCGTCCCTTCATTTATCGCCCTTTATCTCGCGACACGCGTCTGCTCCAGGTAGGAGCTCAGACAGGGTATCGAGACAGCCCATTTAGGGTATCGAGAATGTTCATTAGGTAAATCTGTAACCGATTATTTCAAAATACTATTTTGTAGTCTCCTGTTTTATTCCATGACATTACTTTAGATTTTATGTAAGAGGCTGGGTGCAGGGTGGGTGCTGGATGGGTGCAGGATGGGTGCAGGGTGGGTGCTGGATGGGCGCAGGGTGGGTGCAGGGTGGGTGCTGGATGGGTGCAGGATGGGTGCAGGGTGGGTGCTGGATGGGCGCAGGGTGGGTGCAGGATGGGTGCAGGGTGGGTGCTGGATGGGTGCTGCATGGGTGCAGGGTGGGTGGTGGATGGGCGCAGGATTGGTGCAGGATGGGTGCAGGATGGGTGCAGGATGGGTGCAGGGTGGGTGCTGGATGGGTGCAGGGTGGGTGCTGGATGGGTGCTGCATGGGTGCAGGGTGGGTGCTGGATGGGTGCAGGTTCGGTGTAAGTTGAGTTCAGGGTACTTGCAGGGGGGATGCAGGCTTGGTGGAGATTGGGTTATTTTGGGAGTTTGGTTGGTACAGGGTGGCACAGTGTGAGTAAAACGTTGGTACAGGTGGCACAGTGTGAGTAAAACGTTGGTACAGTGTGGGTGAAGTTTGGTTGATGGGTAGGTTCAGAGGGCTGGTACATAATGGGTGCAGGGTTGGTGCATGTGGAAGGAGGGTGGATGGAAGGTAGGATGGAGAGTGGATGGAAGGTGGATGGAGGGTGGATGGAGGGTGGATGGAAGGTGGATGGTGGATAAAGGGTTGATGGAAGGTGGATGTAGGGTGAATGGAAGGTGGATGCAGGATGGATGGAGGATGGATGGAAGGTGGGTGGAAGGTATATGGAGGGTGGATGGAAGGTGGATGGAAGGTGGATGGTGGATGAAGGGTGGATGGAAGGTGGATGTAGGGTGAATGGAAGGTGGATGCAGGATGGATGGAGGATGGATGGAAGGTGGGTGGAAGGTATATGGAGGGTGGATGGAAGGTGGATGGAGGGTGGATGGTAGGTTGATGGAGGGTGGATGGAAGGTGGATGGAAGGTGGATGGAATGTGGATGGAATGTGGATGAAGGGTGGATGTAATGTGGATGGAGGGTGGATGGAGGGTGGATGGAAGGTGGATGGTGGATGTAAGGTGAATGGAAGGTGGATGGAGGATGGTTGGAGGATGGATGGAGGATGGATGGAAGGTGGGTGGAAGGTGGATGGAGGGTGGATGGAAGGTGGATGGTGGATGTAGGGTGAATGGAAGGTGGATGGAGGATGGATGGATGGAGGATGGATGGAAGGTGGGTGGAAGTTATATGGAGGGTGGATGGAAGGTGGATGGAGGGTGGATGGAGGGTGGATGGATGGTGGATGGAGGGTGTTTGGAAGGTGGATGGATGGTGGATGGAGGACCTTTTCACTACAATTACTGTCCTTTCCTGACTTCACTCACACAATGAAGATGTGATCAAATGGTGTGTGGCATTAAGTCTAGGGCCGAATTGTTTTCTTTGTTTAAGTGTAGACCAAACTCAACATTAAATACCATTGACTCCCTGGCCTTTTGACAGGGGGGGGGAGATGTAAATGATAGTAGTGACAACACCCCCCCCCCCCATTTATGTATGGTGTATGTGAATTTTATTGAAATCGAGAGGGCGTTCAGAAACGTGTATGAAATCGGAAGGGACGGGGGCGTGCGGCGTTTCAAAAAGTTTAAGAATCACTGAAACCCACCAAAAACCATAGCTTTAAAAATCCCCCCAAATTAATATTGCCATAATTTAATGTAATGTGGAATTACGATACCATTCAGGTAATTGTCCATAGACATCAGTTCAGTAATGATCTATTTATACATTTAATAATCGTCCATTTATACAGTCAAGTAATCGTCCATTCATACAGTCAAGTAATCGTACATCGATACCATTCAGATAATGACCTATCGATACCAGTCAGGTAATCGCCCCCTAAGATGTTTCTTGGCGAGTCAGCGGGCGATGGCTGCCGGTAAACCCAAACTTAGATTAGAGTCTGAAGTGTGAAGATCTGATGCTCTACACATCACGACAACAGCCAGACAAATGTGAGGCTTGAGTTAATGCTTACGTCGTGTCTGCTATGACTTTCCCCACGCCTAGTTTACGCCAGTCACACCGATTGGTGAACATTTGTTATGACTTGAAAATTGACTTCTCGGAGCTTGACTTCTCATGTTGCGCAAGCGCAGTGAACTCGTGTTAGTGCAAGGCTGCGTTAACAAATTTCTCACTGGCTTTCAGGTTTAGATGTTAACAGTTGCTCTGATTGGACTGGTCAGGTTTAGATGTTAACAGTTGCACTGATTGGACTGGTCAGGTTTAGATGTTAACAGTTGCACTGATTGGACTGGTCAGGTTTAGATGTTAACAGTTGCACTGATTGGACTGGTCAGGTTTAGATGTTAACAGTTGCACTGATTGGACTGGTCAGGTTTAGATGTTAACAGTTGCACTGATTGGACTGGTCAGGTTTAGATGTTAACAGTTGCACTGATTGGACTGGTCAGGTTTAGATGTTAACAGTTGCACTGATTGGACTGGTCAGGTTTAGATGTTAACAGTTGCACTGATTGGACTGGTCAGGTTTAGATGTTAACAGTTGCACTGATTGGCCTGGTCAGGTTTAGATGTTAACAGTTGCACTGATTGGACTGGTCAGGTTTAGATGTTAACAGTTGCACTGATTGGACTGGTCAGGTTTAGATGTTAACAGTTGCACTGATTGGACTGGTCAGGTTTAGATGTTAACAGTTGCACTGATTGGACTGGTCATGTTTAGATGTTAACAGTTGCACTGATTGGACTGATCAGGTTTAGATGTTAACAGTTGCACTGATTGGACTGGTCAGGTTTAGATGTTAACAGTTGCACTGATTGGACTGGTCAGGTTTAGATGCTAACAGTTGCACTGATTGGACTGGTCAGGTTTAGATGTTAACAGTTGCACTGATTGGACTGGTCAGGTTTAGATGTTAACAGTTGCACTGATTGGACTGGTCAGGTTTAGATGTTAACAGTTGCACTGATTGGACTGGTCAGGTTTAGATGTTAACAGTTGCACTGATTGGACTGGTCAGGTTTAGATGTTAACAGTTGCACTGAATGGACTGGTCAAGTTTTGATGTTAACAGTTGCATTAATTGACCTGTTCATGTTTGGATGTACATTTAATGAGTTGGTCAGTTTGAGACCAACATTTATTTTTACCTGGCCAGTCTCAAGTTGTGTGACAGATATCAACAACTCATAGTCTTCCAGTGATGTGACAGATATCAACGACTCATAGTCTTCCTACAGTTGCAACAGTACCAGTGGTTCTAAACATATTTTAAGCGCCGCCCCTCCACAATTTTTCGATTTCAAAACATTTTCCGCGCCCCCTTTCGATTAAAAGAATTCCCCTCTCCCTTCCCGCAAAAGTAGTAGTAATGCCAGGTAAGTTAAACACAAACACATACATGTGTCACTTCATGCCAGGTAAGTTAAACACAAACACATACATGTGTCACTTCATGCTAGGTAAGTTAAACACAAACACATACATGTGTCACTTCATGTCAGGTAAGTTAAACACAAACACATACATGTGTCACTTCATGCCAGGTAAGTTAAACACAAACACATACATGTGTCACTTCATGTCAGGTAAGTTAAACACAAACACATACATGTGTCACTTCATGCCAGATAAGTTAAACACAAACACATACATGTGTCACTTCATGTCAGGTAAGTTAAACACAAACACATACATGTGTCACTTCATGCCAGGTAAGTTAAAAACAAACACATACATGAGTCACTTCATGCCAGGTAAGTTAAACACAAACACATAAATGTGTCACTTCATGCCAGGTAAGTTAAACACAAACACATACATGTGTCACTTCATGTCAGGTAAGTTAAAAACAAACACATACATGTGTCACTTCATGCCAGATAAGTTAAACACAAACACATACATGTGTCACTTCATGCCAGGTAAGTTAAACACAAACACATACATGTGTCACTTCATGTCAGGTAAGTTAAAAACAAACACATACATGTGTCACTTCATGCCAAGTTAGTTAAACACTAACACATACATGTGTCACTTAATGTCAGGTAAGTTAAAAACAAACACATACATGTGTCACTTCATGCCAGGTAAGTTAAACACAAACACATACATGTGTCACTTCATGTCAGGTAAGTTAAAAACAAACACATACATGTGTCACTTCATGCCAGGTAAGTTAAACACAAACACATACATGTGTCACTTCATGCCAGGTAAGTTAAACACAAACACATACATGTGTCACTTCATGCCAGGTAAGTTAAACACAAACACATACATGTGTCACTTCATGTCAGGTAAGTTAAAAACAAACACATACATGTGTCACTTCATGCCAGGTAAGTTAAACACAAACACATACATGTGTCACTTCATGCCAGGTAAGTTAAACACAAACACATACATGTGTCACTTCATGTCAGGTAAGTTAAAAACAAACACATACATGTGTCACTTCATGCCAGGTAAGTTAAACACAAACACATACATGTGTCACTTCATGCCAGGTAAGTTAAACACAAACACATACATGTGTCACTTCATGTCAGGTAAGTTAAAAACAAACACATACATGTGTCACTTCATGCCAAGTTAGTTAAACACAAACACATACATGTGTCACTTAATGTCAGGTAAGTTAAAAACAAACACATACATGTGTCACTTCATGCCAGGTAAGTTAAACACAAACACATACATGTGTCACTTCATGCCAGGTAAGTTAAACACAAACACATACATGTGTCACTTCATGTCAGGTAAGTTAAAAACAAACACATACATGTGTCACTTCATGCCAGGTAAGTTAAACACAAACACATACATGTGTCACTTCATGCCAGGTAAGTTAAACACAAACACATACATGTGTCACTTCATGCCAGGTAAGTTAAACACAAACACATACATGTGTCACTTCATGTCAGGTAAGTTAAAAACAAACACATACATGTGTCACTTCATGCCAGGTAAGTTAAACACAAACACATACATGTGTCATTTCATGCCAGGTTAGTTAAACACAAACACATACATGTGTCACTTCGTGCCAGGTTAGTTAAACACAAACACATACATGTGTCACTTCATGTCAGGTAAGTTAAACACAAACACATAAATGTGTCACTTCATGCCAGGTAAGTTAAACACAAACACATATATGTGTCACTTCTCATTCCAGCAGAACGTTCAATTTCTCCTACTAAAACTTTGTCAAGGTTTAAAACAGAAACTTTATTCAATGTATCCGTTTATAAAACTTCGTGTTCGTTTATAAATTATTTATTCAAAGTTTAAATTGAAAGGGATATGCACAGCCTTGTTTATCAGATGTGACTAATGTGACTGATGTCGCAGGTGTGACGGATGTGACTGATGTGACAGATGTGACTGTTGTGACAGATGTGACTGATGTGACAGGTGTGACAGAAGTGACTGATGTGACAGATTTGACAGATGTGACTGATGTGACAGATGTAACTGACGTGACAGGTGTGACTGATGTGACTGATGTGACAGATGTGACTGATGTGACAGATGTGACTGATGTGACAGATGTGACTGATGTGACAGATGTGACTGATGTGACAGATGTGACTGATGTGACTGATGTGACTGATGTGTCAGATGTAACTGACGTGACAGATGTGACTGATGTGACAGGTGTAACTGACGTGACAGGTGTAACTGACGTGACAGGTGTGACTGATGTGACAGATGTGACTGATGTGACAGATGTGACTGATGTGACAGATGTGACTGATGTGACAGATGTGACTGATGTGACAGATGTAACTGACGTGACAGGTGTGACTGATGTGACAGATGTGACTGATGTGACAGATGTGACTGATGTGACAGATGTGACTGATGTGACGGGTGTGACAGGTGTGACTGGCGTGACACAACACACAACCTGACATCAGCTCTAATTTAAATTTTGTATGTGTTTTTTCCTTCATAAATTACTGGGTCTTCCTACACCCTCATTGCACCACCCCCCCCCCCCCCAACCGTCTATCACTGCCTCGCATGGTCCTGGGGCACCACACCACCCTGGAGAGTTGTGGCTTCCTGAAAGGGTTGGAAGCGTTATTTAAAAACCTAGGGTGATATCTAGAGTGATATCTAGGGTGATATTTAGAGGGATATCTAGGGTGATATCTAGGGTGATATCTAGGATAATATATAGGGTGATATCTAGGGTAATGTATAAGGTGAAATCTAAGGTTATATCTAGGGTGATATCTAGTATAATATCTAAGATGATATCTAGAACGATATCTACAGTGTTATCTAGATTGATATCTAGAATTATATCTAGAGTGATATCTAGAATTATATCTAGAGTGATATCTAAGGGGATATCTTTGTTGATATCTAAGGTTATATCTAAGATGATATATAGGGTGATATCTACAGCGGTGTCTAAGTCGAAATTTCTATAATGATATTTAAGGGAATATCTAGGGTGATATCTACGGGCAAATCTAGAGTGATATATACAGTCGAGGCCCTGTTGGGGTGTGTCTAGCAAAACGTTCCCTTTGTTTACAAAATCTTAGTTATTCAGAACCTTATAGAAGGATCTGGATAAAACGGGAAAGATAAACAATGCGTTAGACGGTTCGAGAGACATTAGTAGGAAATGCCTATAAAAAGGCTGACCGATTGAATGGGTCAGAGAGATTTTCCTTTCCTTTACCACGAGACGTGCTGTGTGTCATTATTTAATACTAGACAGTGCTTTGTTGTGTGTAGTTTTTCCTCCATTGTACCAATTGTGTTCATTGTATTTTCACATACAGTACCGGTACCAGTCATACTGTAAGGTCATAATTTTAATCATATTCTTCTACTTTTGTCATTCATTAAATTCACACATTTAAAAACGTATTATTTGTATTAGCCCTGACTTTGTGTAGCGTTCTATTTGTTATTGTTTTTAAACTTTGGTATCGTCCTTTATTATGGACTGTTGTGAGACGAGCCAATAGATTAAGATAAGAGATAAAATTCTCCATTGACCAGCAGTCCGTAATAGTAGACTTTCAGATGTTCAGAATATTTATTGCAGATATTGAGTGAATAAATGTTCGTACTCTCTGTCGAGACCCCATCCCCTCGCAGTACGCACGCATGCGCACAACCTCCAAAATCGACTACCCCCCACCCCTCCACCATTTTTTCTGTGCATACGTGCTATATGGATGGCCTTGACCGTTCATGGAGATGTCACACCATGTCACACCATGTTACATCACACATAAGCTGTACATCGCTGACTATCTTTTGTTAACTTACGTCCCATCTTTTGTTAACTTACGTCTCATCTTTTGTTAACTTACGTCCTACCTTTTGTCAATATACGACCTGTCTTTTGTTAACTTACGACCTGTCTTTTGTTAACTTACGACTGACCCATTGCTCAGACAGCTAATCAACCTGCTGACACAAAACGTGTTGAATTGACTGCACGGAACTCTATCAAACGCCTCTGACGCGCACCAATGAGCGCCAATCGCACCAGTGCGCAAGTAACCAGCGGTCCACATCAAGCCCTCATCCTGCCCTCAGATCGGAGACTGGAAACCATGATATCCATCTTCACCGCCAGCACACCGAGGACATGAACGCAGTGACTCGCTACGTGATATCGTCACCGAAATCTACGACAATTTGAGAAACTTAAAACGAAATACCGCCCCTTTGAACTTGTGCGACTGAAGGCCCTAGTTTAAACTTAAAGGAAATCTAGACATTCATATTTCAGACATAAGGCCCTCGTTCGGCCAGTTGGCAAAGGAAAATTGTCTCCTATCTTTCATAAAATCAGTCAAGTTTAATGCTGGCGAGAAATATAAAAATAGCAGGGATTTCTACACATAAGAGAAAACAAAAGCCTCGTCAAAGGCGTCCTTAACAGGATGTGATCCGCACCGTTTATCAGAGGTCTGTGGGAGAGCTCGGGACAAGTCATCCAAAAGTTACAATAAACACCGTCACGGCTACAGGATCCCAGCAGTCCCCAAACAGCAACTTGGGATACCAAACCAAATAGTCACCAAACACAATCTTCGGTCAAACAACGCCAGTAGTCACCAAACACCGTCATAGTTATAGGATCCCAGATGTCATCAAACACCAATCAGGATTATAGGATCCCAGATGTACCAATCATTGCCTAGGTCTGACAGTTACATATTGAAACCATTATAGAGTTCAACTATAGATACAGTTGTAAGAGTTTAACTAAAAAAAAAAGTCACGGAAACGAAATCACGGAGACAAAGTTACGGAGACAAAGTCACAGAAACAAAGTCACAGAAACAAAGTCACAGAAACAAAGTCACAGAAACGAAGTCACGGAGACAAAGTCACCGTGATTATTTTGCACAGTCTTAGGTGCCTGTGTTGATGTGTTGTACTTTTTTTAAAACTGTAATTTTTAGCTGTTAAGTCCACATAAATATTTTTTAACGTATTATAGATTGAAAGTACATGGAAGCAAGGGACGATACATTAGGATCGATACATTAGGATCGATACATTAGGATCGATACATTAGGATCGTGGTTTGACTCTAGCTTGATGGGGTTAACCAAGTGCATGTGTTATATTTTTTAAGTGGATACATTTTATAATTCACAACTTGAAAAAATAAAGTATTCATTCGTAATCCATTTGTTATCTTCTGAGAGTTCGAGTGTTATCTTCGGATAGTTCTGTTGTTATCTTCTCATAGTTCTGTTGTTATCTTCTGATGGTTCTATTGTTATCTTCTGATAGTTCTGTTGTTATCTTCTGATGGTTCTGTTGTTATCTTCTGATGGTTCTATTGTTATCTTCTGATGGTTCTATTGTTATCTTCTGATGGTTCTGTTGTTATCTTCTGATGGTTCTATTGTTATCTTCTGATGGTTCTGTTGTTATGTTCTGATGGTTCTATTGTTATCTTCTGATGGTTCTGTGGTTATCTTCTGATGGTTCTGTTGTTATCTTCTGGTGGTTCTGTTGTTATCTTCTGATGGTTCTGTTGTTATCTTCTGATGGTTCGATTGTTATGCATGAAGCCCACGTTAGTTAACATTTGAGTAACAATACATTGTAATAAGTGATGGTAGTAGGTGATGGTATTAAGTGATGGTATTAAGTAATGGTAGTAAGTGATGGTAGTATATGATATAGCATTTGATGGTAGTATGGGATGGTAGTAAGTGATTCTAGTATGTGATGGTAGTAAGTGATGGTAGTATATGATGTAGCTTGTGATGGTAGTATGTGATGGTAGTATCGGATGGTAGTAAGTGATTCTAGTATGAGTTGGTAGTATGTGATGGTAGTATGTAATGATAGTATGTGATGGTAGTATGTAATGATAGTATGTGATGGTAGTATGTGATGGTAGTATGTGATGATAGTATGTGATTCTAGTATGTGATGGTAGTATATGATGGTAGTATGTGATGGTAGTATTTAAAAAGAATCTGCCACTTATCTCCCTCCACCTAGTATCCAAGGAAAGCATTGGGTAATTCATGGTTGTACTAGTTAGTGACAACACCACCAAGACAAAGCACGAGTGGTCTCAATGTGGTCAATGGTCTCAATGTGGTCAACGGTCTCAATGTCGTCAATGGTCTCAATGTGGTCAATGGTCTCAATGTGGTCAATGGTCTCAATGTGGTCAATGGTCTCAATGTGGTCGATGGTCTCAATGTGGTCGATGGTCTCAATGTGGTCAATGGTCTCAATGTGGTCAATGGGGTCAATGGGGTCAATGGTCTCAATGTGGTCAATGGTCTCAATGTGGTCAATGGTCTCAATGTGGTCAATGGTCTCAATGGGGTCAATGGTCTCAATGTCGTCAGTGGTGTCAATGGTCTCAATGTGGTCAATGGTCTCAATGTGGTCAATGGTATCAATGTGGTCAATGGTCTCAATGTGGTCAATGGTCTCAATGTGGTCAATGGTCTCAATGTGGTCAATGGTCTCAATGTGGTCAATGGTCTCAATGTGGTCAATGGTCTCACTGTGGTCAATGGTCTCAATGTGGTCAATGGTCTCAATGGTGTCAATGGTCTCAATGTGGTCAATAGTCTCAATGTGGTCAATGGTCTCAATGTGGTCAATGGTCTCAATGTGGTCAATGGTCTCAATGTGGTCATTGTGGTGTTGGACAGACAGGTAAACCAAATTCATTTGTTCCCCGTGGCGTATCTAAGGTTGGTGTCTGCCAGTGCGGTAAACTTATGGTGTCACCCCCAGTGGCGTATCTAGGGTTGGTGTCTGCAGGTGCGGTAAACTCATGGTGTCACCCCCACGCCCCGAATTCCACAATGGATTTTCTCATGTTAAAACAAGTCCACAGCGTGACAATGACAAGTATACAGCGTGACAATGACAAGTCCACAGCGTGACAATGACAAGTCCACAGCGTGACAATGACAATGACAAGTCCACAGCGTGACAATGACAATGACAAGTCCACAGCGTGACAATGACAAGTATACAGCGTGACAATGACAAGTCCACAGCGTGACAATGACAAGTCCACAGCGTGACAATGACAAGTCCACAGCGTGACAATGACAAGTCCACAGCGTGACAATGACAAGTCCACAGCGTGACAATGACAAGTTCACAGCGTGACAATGACAAGTCCACAGCGTGACAATGACAAGAAACTAAAAACAAATCAATAGAAGGTCAGGAGGTCAATGTATTTAAGAACTGTAACAACGTTATGTTATTGTTAGTTTCACATGACATTTACTTTATTTAAAAGTTTCCTTTCCTAGTCTTCAAAGCTGTAAACCTGTCAATCACGTGATCAAACCTGTCTATCACGTGATCAAACCTGTCAATCACTTGATCAAAATCAACATCCTTTACTGTATCACACTCATCACATTGATAGTAGATCCAGAACAGAAAGCTGTACTTAAAGAGGGTACAGTACTATAAAATATGAGGGCGGTACAGTTCTATAAGATATAAATAGCGTACAGTGTTGTTCGACCGTCAAATCGACTAGGACCATCCAGTCATCCGGTTAGGGGGGTGGGTTACGGTGGGTTCGTAGGTGGCGTGCCAATCCTATACGTGCTCGGAATAGTCTGTGGCACCGCGGGCAGGGGATAGTTGGTGCAGTCGTGAATTTAATAATGTTCTTTCGGGCTGCCTGCGTGTCTCAATGGTGGCCATCCTACTGGCTTCATAAGATTTAGCCCCTATCTTGACCACTGATCTCCACCTGACTCTGTCCTGAGCTGTCTGCTCCCATTTAGTAGTGTAGATGCTTAAGGCCTTTAGTGCCACTTTCAGTGAGTCTTTGTAACGTTTTTTTGGACCTCCTTGGGAGCGCTTGCCTGTCGTGAGCTCACCATAGAATATTTGTTTAGGGAGCCGGTGATCTTCCATACGGGCAACGTGTCCCATCCAACGGAGTTGATACTGCATCAGGGTGGTGAAGATACTAGGTAGGTTCGCTCTAGCGAGAACCTCTGTGTCAGGAACTTTGTCTTGCCACCTGATGCCGAGGAGTTTCCTGAGGCTGGTTGTGTGAAAATGGTTCAGTTTTTTGGCGTGACGCTGGTAGACTGTACACGTTTCACATCCGTAGAGCAATGTCGAGAGGATTGCTGCGCTATAGACCTTGATCTTCGTTTCCCGTCTGATACCTCTCCTATCCCAAACAGTGCTGCGGAGCCTGCCACATATGGCACTAGCTTTTGCAAGTCTGGAATTCATTTCATCATCAATGATGACAGATCTGGAGAGGGTGCTGCCCAAGTAAGTAAATTTATCCACCGCGTTAAGACGCTGTCCGCTGATGATGATGTTGGGTTTAGCCTAGGGCCTACTGGGAGCTGGCTGATACAATACCTCAGTCTTCTTCGCGTTGATTGTTAGTCCAAAGTTGTTGCAGGCCTCAGAAAAGATATCAACGCTTTGCTGCATGGCAGCTTCAGAGTCAGCATTGAGGGCACAATCGTCCGCAAACAGAAACTCGTTGATGGTGGTATGTTTGACCTTTGTTTTAGCTTGAAGCCTCTTTAGGTTGAAGACCGATCCATCGGTGCGGAAACGGATTGGCAAGCCCGTGGTGGAGTCCCTGAACGCATCAGACAGCATTGCAGAATACATAATACTGAAGAGCGTGGGAGCCAGGACACAACCCTGCTTCACACCATTTGTGACAGGGAATGCTTGAGATGACTGACCGTTGTCCTGTACTCTGGCCATCATGCCATCATGCAGCTGACGGATGATGTTGGTGAATTTTTCAGGGCATCCGTACTTCTTCATGATTTTCCACAGGCCACCTCTATTGACCCTGTCAAAAGCCTTATTCAGGTCAATAAATGTGGAATATAGGTCCATGTTTTGCTCCTGACATTTCTCTTGGAGCTGCCTATCAGCAAACACCATATCGATAGTTCCTCGTTCTTTTCGGAAACCACATTGACTTTCGGGTAGGAGACCTCGCTCCAGATGTGCATTTAGGCGGTTCAGAAGGGCTCGGGCCAAGATCTTGCCCGCGATGGACAGCAGTGAAATTCCGCGGTGATTGTCGCATGCCTGGCGGTTTCCTTTGTGTTTGTACAGGTGGATAATGGAGGCACCTTTGAGGTCCTGTGGTACAGTTTCCGTCTGCCAGATGATCTGGAATAGACGCAATAGCTTATCCGTCAACGCTGGTCCACCCTCTTTGTAGATTTCGGCAGGAATCATGTCGGAGCCAGGTACTTTACCATTGGACATTTGACGGATTGCTGTCTGTATCTCGACCGAAGTTGGGACAGCGTCCAGTGACTTTGTTGGGACCTGGGGCAATCTTTCAATAGCCTCATCATTAATGATGGAAGGCGTATTCAGCACACTATTAAAGTGTTCCGCTGATCTTTTCAAGATTTTTTCCTTGTCTGTGATGAGGGTAGAACCGTCTGCACTAAGGAGAGGGGAAGAACCTGAGGTGGTAACTCCATAGATTTCTCTCAGGCCACTGTAGAAGTTTTTCATGTCTTTTTTGTCTGCAAAGCCTTGAATCTCATCAGCTTTCGCATTCAACCAGGAGTCTTGCGTCTGGTGCAGTTGTAATTGGACCTTGCTGCGGATGTTCCTCAATGCAGCTGTCTTTGCTGCTGACATTGGGTCATGGAGGGCTTTGTACGCCCGACGTTTTTGCTCAAGTAACATTTGGATTGCTGTGTTGTTTTCATCAAACCAATCCCTGTGTTTTCTGATAGAGGGTCCGAGGCGCTCAGCGGCTGTGTTATACACCGTCTCACGAAGTGTGGTCCACGCTGCTTCCGCGTCCTGGTTGTTCAGTGTTATGGAATCAAGGCGTTCATCCAGGGTGTCAACAAAGGTTTGTCTTACATCAGGGATCTTCAGCTTACTGATGTTGAGGCGTTTCGGAGCTTTGGTGGCCTGAGGTCGTCTCTTAGGTTGGATGTGAATTTTCAACTTTGAGACGATGAGGCGGTGATCCGTCCAGCATTCTGCGCCGCACATGGCCTTAGTCACTCTCACATCATGCCGGTCCCTATTTCTGACGATGACATAATCTATTAGGTGCCAGATTTTAGAACGGGGTTGCATCCAGGAGGTCCTGTTGCGCGTAGGCAGGTTAAATGTGTTGTTTGTTATTAGAAGGCCGTGTTCTACACAGGTCTGTAGTAGCAGTTGGCCGTTGCTGTTGCACTTTCCAACACCATACTTCCCCAACACTCCTCCACAGGAGGTGTAGTCACTGCCGACACGTGCATTGAAATCTCCAAGAATTATGAGTTTGTCAGCAGTCGGTGTGGAGGAGATGACAATGTTCAGGTCCTCATAAGACTTATCTATGGATTCTTCTGTGTTTGTCATGGTGGGTGCATAGGCACTGACTAAAGTGGCAGCCTTCCTTCCATGGCAGAGGGGGAGTTTCAACGTCATGAGTCGGTCATTGATTCCCTCTGGAGAGCTGGAGAGCTTGCTCGCAAGAGAGGTTTTGATAGCAAAGCCAACTCCGGCTTCACGCCTTGCGTCAGGGTCTCGTCCACTCCAGAAGAAAGAATAGCCAGCAAGCCTTTCCGTGAGTTCACCTTTGCCAGAGAGTCTGGTTTCACTTAGGGCGGCGATGTCTATGTTGTATCTGGCTAGTTCATGAGCAATGAGCGCCGTGCGACGTTGAGGTCTGTTTGTCGAGTCCCTGTCAAGCAGTGTGCGGATGTTCCACGTGGCAATTTTAAGTGAAATGGAGTTTATCTTTGATTTTCGACCGCAAAAATTGGGTCCCCGTCGACCCTGTTTAGCCTGCCAGGTTGTGAAGGAGCAGGGAATGTTCTGGGCTCCTATTCTAGTCCCTTCCTCATGCATTTGGGAGAGCGTGCCCGTCGCCACATGATTTGGGATGATGGGAAATAGATGACTGATGACTTGCGCGGATGACTTTGTTTAAAATGAGGAAGAGTTGCGCAGCGTCAACCTCACTCTCTCGTCCGGACTCACCGTGTCCAGTGCCAAGACTAAGTCAAGACGACTGGAGATGGGTATGGATGCAGTGGATGACCAAGATGATCTACGTGCCTCATCTTGCTCTACACACTCCACGGTGCGTTGCTGTAATCACCTTCTCCTCCGTTGAACCCAAATGGTCTCCTCCGCAGGATCGGACGACGTCCAGGCTTCGCATGCAATTGGTAGGCAGTCCCAAATCACCGAGGGTTTGAGGCCCAACAGCTACCCTCGCCTGGTTTAGCCGGCTAGAGGAAGCCGTTGCCCAGGGTGTGGACGCTGTTGCATGCTAACAGCTGCTGTGTTGCACAGATGACAATTTAGTTGCAGGAGGGAACAAGGCGGACAAACTGTTCCTAGGCCTAAGAGCACAACGTTTTCCCCCTTGAGGGGTACTACCGCTGCCTGTACAACCCATTGAGGGGTACTACCTCTTCCTGTATAACGCATTGTAAAAATACGTAAGTGAAACAAAAAAAAAATTTCAACCAGAGTCTTAAGTATATTTTCTTCACAAATGACGATCTCCAATATCCAAATTTTTAAAAATTAATAACTCCTTCCTTTTTTGTACTTGTTGTTATTACACCGCCATCTTGAAGCCGTATGATAGGGTGTATAGGTCAGATGGCCGGGATAGGGTTGTATATTGAAGAATCAATGTTTTATATTTGTTTTATCAATACTAAAGACTAGCACTTGGCTGCACGCCCCAACGCATACAGCTTTGTGCTCTTGTTGTTATTTACCGCTATGATTGTCGTAGCCGGAAGTTTCGTTTTACCGTCTTATTAAATGATAATACTTATCCGAAAACATACTTTCTGATTTGGCCTAAGTTTTAAGTTCAGTTTCCACAAATTTGACTATTTCTTCTAATTAATTTCGTGTATAAATTTCAAAATTTCTCGCTTTTAGTGCTATTGTTATTTCTTATTCGGCCATTTTGTTTCTAGCCGGAAGTACAGTACTATAAGATATAAAGACAGTACAGTTGTATAGAATATGAAGGCTGTACAGTTCAATAAGATATAAAGAGGGTACAATCCTATAAAATATGAGGGCGGTACAGTTCTATACGATATAAAGAGGGTACAGTTCTATAAGATATAAAGAGGGCACAGTTCTATAAGATATAAAGAGGGTACCGTTCTAAAAGTTATAAAGAGGGTACAGTTCTATAAGTTATAAAGAGGGTACAGTTCTATAAGATATAAAGAAATGCAGGCAATCGACCTTAGAGATTCAGTTCAGCTTAGCGCGTGCCAACGGAATGTAAACACGTGGTCAAAGATGGCGCCAGCGGGTGATCTCCCCTTCTTATAAGCTAACTCCGTGTGCGGAAGAGTTCTCTAAAGGATTTAAATTGTTGTCAAAACCATAAAATCTGTTTAATCAACTTCCTTGTCAGTATCTGTCAGACATGTCATTTGCGGTCTTGGCAACATGGCATTTCACACACAACATCCTCACCAGACGGCACTGTCTCATAGTTAGCTGATATTGTTATTCTATAACTGGAACTTTATGCTTACTCATTTGTACATGTGATGCCTTACTCATGTGCACATTTGATGCCGTACTCATGTGCACATAAGAAGCTGTACTCATGTGTTCAAATTGTGCCAAAGCTTCCTTAAACCCATTAGTTTTCAGACCTTACATGATCTTTGTGATATAAAATCGAGTATTCCGATTGAGTTTCACCCATAAATATACCAAATATCGCATAATTTATTTCTCCTTAACATGATACATGTATGCAATATGTCCCCTTAAAATACTCTAATGTATTCATTATGTCCCCTTTACATGCTCTATGCATGCATTACGTCCCTTGAACATGTTCTATGCATGCATCATGTCCCTTTATCGTTCAAAGTATCAGCCCATAACACATATTTTTATACTAAAACGGACACAATTCGTCTGAACAATTACAACGGACACACATCATCTCAGTACTAACAACCGACACACATCATCTCAATGCTAACAACGGAAAGGGGCGATCAACAAGAAACCCAGCTCTGAGACTCTTCATGTTCTCAGATTGAGAAAGTTATTTCTTAGATCCAAACTATCCAGCAGAAGTGTGTACAAGTGCGTACAGGGGCTGAGATGGCAAGGGAGACAAAACACATCACTTATAAAACCTGTAAATAGAATTATAAACGTCAAAGCTCGTTACCACCCTTGTCGAGTAGGTTACACTTCCAGAGAGAGGTCTACGGCTATTGAATATCTAGGTCACTGAAGCCAGCACTTGAACACGAAAGTTAAATCAGACGCCATTGGAAACAGTTGAAATTTGCACTATCTCCAATTAAAGCAGGTTTTAGCCACATTAAGATTTGTTAAAATGCCATTCGTTGAAACTGAAAGCTCGGGCCAACATGATGAATGACTCACGACTACAGCAGACGTGAAGCTGGACTACAGCAGACGAGGCGTCACATCTAAATATGTCGGTGCCAATTTTGGGACGCCATGATGGAACGCTATAAATTAATTTGAAACATTGAAACAAAATCCAACACGGTATCCACAAAGATCTTATAAGCTACACAATACTGTACCGTGGTTAAAAGATCTTATAAGCTACACAAGACTACCGTGGTTAAAAGATCTTATAAGCTACACAAGACTGTACCGTGGTTAAAATATTTTATAAGCTACACAAGACTGTACCGTGGTAAAAAGATTTCTATCCGGTATACAAGACTGCATGTTGGTACCTGTACAATGTTGAAGAAGTTATAATGTTGTAAAAAAGTACAAAGATGAAAAGGAATCTACACACACACACAGCAAAAGTAAGTAAACAAATCTCTGTATAGGAAAAAAATCTCTCATGTCTCTCCTCTCGCTCAATCTCTCTAGGCGTATATATAGCCTGTTTCATAGAGAGTTCTCGAACAGCCTTACATATTGTTTTCCTTACAAATTTCTCCAGATTTTTCTACAGAATTCTAAGGATACAGACTATTAATTCTATTTAGTTGTAAACATGGTCAAAAGAGGCTATTTTTAGCTAGCCACAGCCTAAATGCGGTTCCAAGCTTGGGGTCAGCTAGAGTTCATTCACGGGGAAAGTTGACGTGAACACGTCGACTACATAACAGCCAGGTATCTAGAGAAGGAAAGAATCGAGTAATGGTGAGGATCAAGTGCAGCGTTTTCCCAAGCTGGGTTGCGGACCGGTACTGGCTCACGACTGCGAATACCGGGCCGCCAAAAGATTAATTTTTTTTTGATATTTGTGTTTTCGTCAGAGTTTTGTTTGAACTTCTCTCATTCAGTTCATTCAGTTCAACTTTTAGCTTCATTCAGTCAACTTTTAGGTTCATTCAGTTCAATTTTTCGGTTCATTTGGTTCGTTCAGTTCAACTCTTAGGTTCATTCAGTTGATCTTATAGCATCAAGAGGTGATGAATTGATGCTTTTAACTGACTTTTGACAACTTCTAAAAGTGTCATCTAAGGAAACCAGAATACTAATCTAGTTTCGTCTAGACTTGTGGAGATGGTAGACTTGTGCAGATGGTAGACTTGTGTAGATGGTAGACTTGTGGATATTTTAGACTTGTGGAGATGGTAGACTTGTGTAGAAGGTAGACTTGTGGAGATTGTAGTTTTGTGGAGATGGTATTTCTGTGGAGATGGTAGACTTGGGGAGAGATTATAGAGTTTTTTTTAAAATTCCCTGTACTTCGATGACAATTTAAACTTGAATGTGTTTTCATACCTGACAGCATACATGATAAACGTTATGTTATGAATCATATCTATAAATAGAACAAGATCACGGTAAATAAAGGATGGAAAAGCTGATCTAGAGAATTAAAGATTTAACTATCGGTCAGGTATATAGGCCATTAAAGAATTAAGTATCGGTTAGGTCTCTAAAGAATCAAAGAATCGAGTATTCACCATGTATCTTAGAAATTCATAGTATCTGAGCTGCTCACCAAATGGTACATGTGAATGACGCGATGATACCACCTCTGATACAAGCTGTGATACAAGCTATAATACAAGCTTTTGATTGCAACATCCATATCATTTTAAGGGGACATATTGCCCACAGAAAGTTTTTTTAAAAGGTAAATAAATGCTCTACTTTGCTACCAGTGATTTAATTTTTTGTGTTGTATCCATTATTTTTATATAACTGTCATGTCATTTGTGTAACATTAATTAATTCTATATAACTGTAAAGTCATTTGTGTTATATTAATTAATTCTATATAACTGTAACATCATTTGAGGGAACACGGGAACACGTGACTGAGAAGGAACACAAAGGAATGGTGTGGGCTCACCACAACAGCTCATCTCAACACATTTAAACACTTTTGAACACATTTAAACACTTTTGAACACATTTAAACACTTTTGAACACATTTTAACACAGCTCCTCTAATTTCAACACATTTCAACGCTAATTAAATCTGACATTTCTCCATTCAATTTAATCTTCGAAATATTCTAAATGTCAGTGGTAACATTAGCAGCAGAGATGATTATAACTTGGGGCGTGGGGTGGGTGGCTGGAACCTAACATGGATGGTTGGTTTCCAACCCAGGGGATTTGTTGGGTTGGAACATTTTTGGTTTGGAACACGTGACGGTTGTGGGTTTGGAACTCATAAGTTTGCTTGGGTTGCACTACAAATCATTGGTGGGGTTGGAACACAAAGGCCGGGTTGCGTTGAGATCGAAAGGGTTTGATGGGTTGGTAGCCAAAGGGTTGGTTGGGTTGGAACCCATAAAGTATTTGAGAAGTAACTCAAGAGGTGGTCGGGTTGTAACACAATGGTGTGTTCGGGTTGTAACACAATGGTGTGGTCGGGTTGTAACACAATGGTGTGGTCTGGTTGTAAGACAATGGTGGGGTCTGGTTGTAACACAATGGTGTGGTCTTGTTGTAACACAATGGTGTGGTATTGTTGTAACACAATGGTGTGGTCTTGTTGTAACACAATGGTGTGGTATTGTTGTAACACAATGGTGTGGTCTTGTTGTAACACAATGGTGTGGTCTGGTTGTAACACAATGGTGTGGTCTTGTTGTAACACAATGATGTGGTCTTGTTGTAACACAATTGTGTGGTCTTGTTGTAACACAATGGTGTGGTATGGTTGTAACACAATGATGTGATATGGTTGTAACACAATGGTGTGGTATGGTTGTAACACAATAGTGTGGTATGGTTGTAACACAATGGTATGGTATGGTTGTAACACAATGGTGTGGTATGGTTGTAACACAATGGTGTGGTATGGTTGTAACATAATGGTGTGATCTTGTTGTAACACAATGGTGTGGTATGGTTGTAACACAATGGTATGGTATGGTTGTAACACAATGGTGTGGTATGGTTGTAACACAATGGTTTGGTATGGTTGTAACACAATGGTGTGATCTTGTTGTAACACAATGGTGTGATCTTGTTGTAACACAATGGTGTGGTATGGTTGTAACAGAATGGTGTGGTCTTGTTGTAACACAATGGTCTGGTGGGGTTAGAACACAATGGTGTGGTCTTGTTGCAACACAATGGTGTGGTATGGTTGTAACAGAATGGTGTGGTCTTGTTGTAACACAATGATGTGGTGGGGTTAGAACACAATGGTGTGGTCTTGTTGTAACACAATGGTGTGGTGGGGTTAGAACACAATGGTGTGATCTTGTAACACAATGGTGTGGTGGGGTTAGAACACAATGGTGTGGTGGGGTTAGAACACAATGGTGTGGTGGGGTTAGAACACAATGGTGTGGTGGGGTTAGAACACAATGGTGTGGTGGGGTTAGAACACAATGGTGTGGTGGGGTTAGAACACAATGGTGTGGTGGGGTTAGAACACAATGGTGTGGTGGGGTTAGAACACAATGGTGTGGTGGGGTTAGAACACAATGGTGTGGTGGGGTTAGAACACAATGGTGTGGTGGGGTTAGAACACAATGGTGTGGTGGGGTTAGAACACAATGGTGTGGTGGGGTTAGAACACAATGGTGTGGTGGGTTAGAACATAATGGTGTGGTGTGGTTAGAACACAATGGTGTGGTGGGGTTAGAACACAATGGTGTGGTGGGGTTAGAACACAATGGCTTTGTCGGGTCTCTATATGCGGTCACTAGTTTGTCTATGAATTATCTTCAATTTGTCTCTAGCTCAGTGACTGCCATCTTGTTTTGAACGCAGTAGCTACCATCTCGTCTTTAACCATCCAACCGAGTGGCTACTATCCTATGCCCCCGACGTGCCACGCGGGCAGTGGACAGTCTTGTCCAGGTCTGGCCCGGGGCGTGCAGTTTCACAAGCCTATCGCCATTACTCACGTCGCCTCGGTCTCCCTGGAAATCTAGCCGCCTCGGTAACTCATTGGGTCAACATCCCGTCTGATACCCGTGAGCTCTAAACAAACAGCCGGGGCGCGTGCATCACGTCCCTCATCATCCCCATGTTATCCCGGCGCCCGGTGCTCATGGCAAAATAAAACCCAGGCCCGCGTCTGCTGATCGCGTGTGCAAAATATGCGCTCTTTTTTGATGGGCCTGATGACAAGAAAGAACTGAAATTTGCGCAAGTCGTTTCGTTTGTTCGTTTGTTTGTTCGTTTGTTGGTACATATTTTGAGATCCGGTCAGTTTCAGTCAAACTGTGACGTCAGGAAACGTCAACAGATAAGATTATGGACAAAATGATGGACGGACTAATGGATGTCAGTGTGTCCAACTCTTTCATAACCAGTGTGTCCAACGCTTTCATAAATAGTGTGTCAGTATGTCAACTCTTTCATAACCAGTGTTTCAGTTAGACCTATTGGAAAGCCAGTAGAGGAATAAATAGGAGGGGGTGAAGTGTTGTTGAGATAAATGCTTTAGCATGAGAAATAATGGAGAATGGGTATTTTAGTGAAATGATGGAGGGGTGATGTTTTTAGTGAAATGATGGAGAAGTGGTTTGTTGGTGAAATGATGGAGAAGTAGTGCTTTTAATGAAATGATGGAGAAGTGGTGCTTTTAATGAAATGATGGAGAAGTGGTGTTTTTAATGAAATGATGGACAAGTGGTGCTTTTAATGAAATGATGCAGAAGTGGTTTGTTGGTGAAATGATGGAGAAGTGGTTTTGTTAGTGAAACAAAGAAAGAGTATTGGTGTTAGTGAAACAAAGGTGTGATGTTCTTAGTGAAACAAGGTAGGACACGTCACTGATACGTCAAAGTCACGTCACAGACACATCACAGACACGTCACTGACACGTCAAAGTCACGTCACAGACACATCACAGACAAATCACAGAAATATCACAGATACGTCACAGACACATAACAGACACGTCACGTACATATCACATGCACGTCACAGACTTGTCACAAACGTGTCGCAGACACCTCACTGACACATCACAGACACATCACTGACACGTCACAGACACATCACTGACACGTCACAGACACATTACTGACACTTCACAGACACGTCACTTACACGTCACAGACACTTCAGAGAGTAGACTAAAATGCCGCAAAGAGTAAACTGCTAAATCTGGCGGCAACACACTCACACACATATACACACATATATAGATACATATATACACAAACACACACACATGTATATGTATATATAAATACATACACTCATACACACACACATACACACATATACATACACACTCACATACACACACACATACACACACACATATATACACACATACATACACACATATATAGACATACACACATACACACACATAAACACATATATAGATATTTTCTACAATGTTGATAATTATTAACGTAAGGCAACCCCCCCTTCTCCCCCTCCCTTACGCCATAATTAGTGCATGCTCCCTTAAGTCATGATTTCAACCATTAAAACGTAAGTATTTTCTTGTCTATAACGTGTCTTCTTTCTTGCTGTCTCTCTTCCCCCCACCCCCTTTATTTGTCTCTACCAAAACTTACCCCCACCCCTGAGATCCCTCCCATAACTCTATATGTCCTTCTTCATCTTTCATTTCTCTCTCTCGTTACATCTTCTCCTCCTCTATCTTGTCTGGGTAGTCATAGCAACGGCGGAAGTTATGTTCCGGGGAGAGAAGTCGTGACAAGAGTGGCTAATTACTCCCTACTCAATCCTAGGACTGCTGGAGCACACCCTCCATTTCAGTGATCACCGGAAGTCAAAGAGCTGTGCTCTCTATCAAGGAATTGTCTGGGTACTAATGTATTGTCTGGGTACTAAGGTATTGTCTTAATACTAATGTATTTTCTGGGTACTAATATATTGCCTTGGTACTGATGGGAAATGGGTAATACAAAGTAAGGTCAAACCTGAAAAAAGGAACGCAACAAAACAACGAACGTATTGGCCGGAAGCCTTCGTCAGCGAACAAGCAACAGATAGACAATATCTTTTAGGTAAAATTATATAAATATATATAAGTTAAGATAAACCAGATAAATATGAAGAGATTTTAACTCTTATAAAATAATTGTACGAAATAAAACAGATCGGAATGAATAATTTATGTATGAGAATTGTGATGGTCATTTTTGTTGCCTACAAACTTGTGATGGTCATTTTTGTTGCCTACAAACTTGTGATGGTCATTTTTGTTGCCTAAAAATTTGTGATGGTTATTTTTGTTGCCTACAAACTTGTGATGGTCATTATTGTTGCCTAAAAATTTGTGATGATCGTTTCTGTTGCCTACAAACTTGTGATGATCGTTTTTGTTGCCTACAAACTTTTGATGGTCATTTTTGTTGCCTACAAACTTGTGATGGTCATTTTTTTTTACTACAAACTTATGATGGTCATTTTGTTGCCTACAAACTTGTGATGATCGTTTTTGTTGCCTACAAACTTGTGATGGTCATTTTGGTTGCCTACAAACTTGTGATGATCATTTTTGTTGCCTACAAACTTATGATGGTCATTTCTGTTGCCTACAAACTTCATGTTTTTTGTCTTTTTTTTTTACCTTAGGGTAAACTGTCAAATCTTATTGAGAAATAACTTTTTTATAAATCGATGTATTAATTTAAAAATAATAAATAAATAAATAAATATTTTTTTAAACTTCATAAGGGTTGAGAAAATTCTCATAAACAAAACATACATACATACATACATACATACATACATACATACATACCTACATACATACATACATACATACATACACACATACATACATACATACAGACAGACAGACAGACAGACAGACAGACAGAGGGACAGACACACCCAGACAGACAGACAGATAGGCCGACAGACATCAGTAATCATGTTCTAATAAAATCGTTTCGAACTTGGTGAAAATTAAAGAATTATTAAAACCTATTTTATACGTCATCAAGATAAAATTACATAGAGCTTTATCCGTGGTCCAGGGAGACGCCCCTGTCACTGGGTCGTTGGATTTTAGTTATCACCTACCTTAACATAGGAGACCCTACCAGTGGGTCGGGGGGTCCAAAGGAAGCTCTGACCCTACCAATGGGTCGTGGGGTCATTAGGATGCTCTGACCCTACCAGTGGGTCGTGGCGTCTATATGAAGCTCTGACCCTACCAGTGTGTCGTGGGGTCCAAAGGAAGCTCTGACCCTACCAGTGGGTCGTGGGGTCCATAATGAGCTCTAACCCTACCGGTGGGTCGTGGGGTCATTAGGATGCTCTGACCCTACCGGTGGGTCGTGGGGTCCATAGGAAGCTCTGAACAAACACCATACGAAATTTTAAAAGTAGTTTGATCAAATGTCGGCTTAGAGAGACCCAGTGATGACGTCATATACATGTACATTTGGCTCAACATCCCCCACCCCCTACCGGATGTTAGTCAATTTGTAAATGTTTTTGAAATCTATTTATATCAGCAGGCTTGCAAAATTATTTCACTGCATTCGTATGTGTGTTAGGCTTGTATGTATGTTTGTTAGGTATGTGTGAATGACTGTGTGTGTCAATATGTATGTCATGAGTTTTAGTTGTGTGTGTTTGATGTGTGTATGTGTGTCAGACGTGTGTGTTTAATGTGTGTATGTGTGTCAGACGTGTGTGTTCAATGTGTTTGTGTGTCAGACGTGTGTGTTTAATATGTGTGTCAGGTGTGTGTGTTTAATGTGTGTATGTGTGTCAGGTGTACGTTTATGGAGTCTGTATTTATGTAAATGGTTATTTAGAACAAAGATTTAATACTTATGAATTATGGGTAGGAAGTTCCTTTCTTCGCGGCCATTCAATGACCCCGCCCCCTCTCCTATTACCCCACGCCTCGTTTCTCCTCTCATCACGTCCGCCCTCTATACAGCTCGGAAATGATAGGATACTAGACGCAAATAAGGGTCCCCTGAACCGCTGGGGCAAGTCCAATAAACCTGTGATAGTCATCACGTGGGCGTCACCAGGTCGGTAATTTGGCGGGTAAGTCGAGCAAATGACGTTTGGGATGGGGCCGCTGATGATAGGCCTTGGGGCCGCCACTCCAGACAGATGTCCCCATCGTCCTGACCAGACAACTCATAAAAATCATCCCCGTATTTACTTCTTGTTCTAGCATCGGCGCCCCCTCCTCCCCCCCACCATCCACCTACACTAATTGTTATTTTGAGCTCTTATTGCAGGGTGCGTGTGCAGCCGCGGCCGCGGAACAGGGGGCGGCGAGGGGTGGGGTGCAATTCGTGACAATACAATCATTGACTTCATCTACGACAGCGGTTCTCAACGCGTGGGTCGCGACCCCTTTGGGGTCGAATGACCCTTTCCAAGGGGGTTGCCTAAGACCATCGGAAAACACATATACTCTACAGTTATGAAGTAGCAACGAAAATAATATTGTGGTTGGGGTCGCAACAACATGAGGCACTGTTTTAAAGTGTCGCGGCATTAGGAAGGTTGAGAACCACTGATCTACGATATGTGTGTCAGGTGTGTGTCTATTCTATTGTTAAAAAAAATTGTTTTTTTAACTTTTAAAAATATTTTGTTCGAATTGAAATTTTTGGACACATTATTTATAAACAAAAACCCAAACTCATCACTCTCTTACAGTAACGAAAAATATTTACAATTTTATGAAATCGTCTCACGCATGTAGCGATCTGTCAATTGTGTTTTTGTTAGCAGACGTTCAGAGAGATTTATCTCCCGTAGCCACACTCTCCCAGCTAGACCGGAAACTGTTATCTGAAAGCAATTAACACGTGTGATTATAGTGTTGAGAGTTGAGGTCCAGGTACCCCACCAACTCGACCCCCGGGTCCCCCACTGACTCTGCCCCCAGGTAGCCCTCGTATCTTCTTCTCGTTTCTTGTTCAGGTGCCAGACACGAGCTGATCTTTACGCAGGTCACCCGTCGCCATCAGTCGGCGTCTGGTGTCATGGTTATACCTGGTTATACCTGGTTATATCTGGTTATACCTGGTTATATCTGGTTATACCTGGTTATATCTGGTTATACCTGTTTATATCTGGTTATACCTGGTTATACCTGGTATCTCAATAATACCATTACAACTTGTTAATGTGATTATCAATATGTAAAACCATTGAACCGTTTAACCGTTAATTTTTTTAACATTCTAACCATTTAACCATTCAACCATTATAGAACATAGAACATAAAACAACACCAAGAGCTGAAACAAATGGGCACAATGTGGATCAAAGTAGTACTAATGGATGAGATAGTGATGAGATAGTGGAATATAGAACTATTCTAATCTACAGACAGTTACTGTCAGCCACTGACAGATATTGACAGCCACTGAAAAATACTGACACCTATTGACAGCCACTGACATATACTGACAGCTATTGACAGCCAATGAAAGATACTGACAGCCATTGACAACAACTGACAGATACTGACACTTATTATTGACAGTAACTGACATATACGGACAGCTATTGACAGCCACTGACAGATACTGACAGCTATAAACAGACACTGACAGATATGGACAGCTACTGAATGTTCCTAAAAATTGACCGGATTCTTGTTATTTTCTATAAATAGCTCTTACAAATGCCAAAACATAAATTGCTGTCTTACCTGTGATCAAATTGCTTCCTAACATAATCTCAAACCAGAGGCGTAGTTAAGGATTGAGCCGCTTAAAAATTCGTGCGACCCTCACATACGAACAACAGTGCATTATCTTGAAAATGTCGCACCTCGATTTTAGCAAAAAGTTCCGCCCATGGCGAACCGTCACCCTAGCACCCCCCCCCCCCCACCTTTTTCTACGCTGGTGTCCAAACGCTCCTTGAGGTAATTCCACACCACCTTCCCACCCCAAAGCTGGTGAACATATTCCCGACCACAACGGCCCTCCCAAAAAAACTCTTGACCCTCCATAAACCACATGAGACCCCCTGATCTAATCTCTTTGATGAATGACAAGTAAAGGTCTTTCTGACGTCATTGAACTTGCGATGATGCAAACAAAAAAAGGGGGGGGGGGGTGGCGTTATAAGACTTCAGGGTTTGAGAGTGTAGCTGGACACATGCCCACCCCCTGGTGTTAGCACGTGCCTCCTTGTGGCTATCGCCGTCCCCCACCCCTGCTGTAAGCACGTGCCTTCTCGTAGTTACCCCCCCCCCCGCCCCCACCTCATCTAGCACTTAACAGATTGATAAAAGCATCCAGTCCGACAATTTGTTCCCAACTGAGTGAACTCTGACCCCACACTAGTACACGTCCATTTAGCCATGTAAGAAAAACTGGCCCTTTGATCAGCTGTATGCCCAGGCTTCGTGCCACGGGCAGGGCTGCCATTAACATCAAAGCATGCTTATCCCGGCTACAGACTGACAGCATGCTTATCATGGTTACAGACTTATATCATGCTTATCATGGCTACAGTCTTATAGCAGGCTTATCATGACTACAGCCTTATAGCGTGCTTATCATAGCTACAGGCTTATAGCGGGCTTATCGTGGCTACAGGCTTATAGCGTGCTTATCGTGGCTACATACTTATAGCATGCTTATCATGGTTACAGACGTATAGCAAGCTTATCACGGCTACAGACTTATTGCATGCTTATCTCGGCTACGTCAAGCCATTGTAATTCCAGAAATTGGTGTATATGTCGAGATTTTACCAGCAGTTGGGGTATATGTTGAGATGGTTCCAGCAGTTGGGGTATATGTTGAGATGGTACCAGCAGTTGGGGTATACGTTGAGATGGTACCAGCAGTTGGGGTATATGTTGAGATGCTTTCAGCAGTTGGGGTATATGTCGAGATGGTACCAGCAGTTGGGGTATGTTGATGAGATTCCATTATATTTTAGGGCATATGGCTGAGAGGTAAATCGTTGGAATCAGAGGCTGGGGTATTAGTTTGAGATGGTGTGTAATTTAGGGTTGCTGTTTGAGTTGGAAAAAAAATCGGAAGATTACAAATTGACCCACATGTCACGTGACATATGTCACATGACACTATGATGACACAATTCATTTACCGTGTTATTCTTGGCGTTATTTCTGGCATTATGTGTGCATTATTGTTGGAGATTGTTGATATAAAATAGGTTGTCAGGTATACAGCGGGTTGACAAGCTGTGTATAAGGTTGCCACAGGTGTAAAGAAGGTTGACAGGTTGTACAGGGGGTTGTCGGGTACAGGGTATGAAGCTTCCTATGGTCCTACATTCCTTTGATGTCGACATTTGATTTTTTTTTTTTGTAAGTTGCCACCAAGATAACTTGTCGCTAGCTCAGGGTTCGCTGCACGCATGGGTGACTCCACACTGTTCAATACGATAGCATGTCCGGATAGTTGAACATGTGTGTGGGTCGCTTGGGTGACTCCACACTGTTCACTACGGCAGCATGTCCGGATAGTTGAGATTGTGCGTGGTTCAGATTAGGACAGCCGCGTACGAAGCCTGGAGATTAGTCTTATCTCTCTCCACATGGCAGATCAAATGAGACCCTCCGACGTCAAGTGAGAACCTCCGACGTCAGGCACCTCGTCCAATGAAGTTCAGCTGGTTCACCACCCCCTCCCCCACCCACGTGACTTTATGCTAACTTAATCATGCATCGAGGACAAATAAAATCAAAATAAACAAAATAACAGACTTTAAAATTGTTTTGCTAAAATTTGTAATGTCTAAACTTGTTACGTCAGTTTTTTTTGCATTTAGATGTGTTACATATGTTGATCAAGTAAATGTTCATTTAGATGTGTTACATATGTTGATCAAGTAAATGTTCATTTAGATGGGTTACATATTTTGATCAAGTAAATGTTCATTTAGATGTGTTACATATGTTGATCAAGTAAATGTTCATTTAGATTGTTACATATGTTGATCAAGTAAATGTTCATTTAGATGGGTTACATATGTTGATCAAGTAAATGTTCATTTAGATGGGTTACATATTTTGATCAAGTAAATGTTCATTTAGATGGGTTACATATGTTGATCAAGTAAATGTTCATTTAGATGGGTTACATATGTTGATCAAGTAAATGTTCATTTAGATTTGTTACATATGTTGATCAAGTAAATGTTCATTTAGATGGGTTACATATGTTGATCAAGTAAATGTTCATTTAGATGTGTTAAATATGTTGATCAAGTAAATGTTCATTTAGATTGTTACATATGTTGATCAAGTAAATGTTCATTTAGATGTGTTACATATGTTGATCAAGTAAATGTTCATTTAGATGTGTTACATATGTTGATCAAGTAAATGTTCATTTAGATGGGTTACATATGTTGATCAAGTAAATGTTCATTTAGATGGGTTACATATGTTGATCAAGTAAATGTTCATTTAGATGGGTTACATATGTTGATCAAGTAAATGTTCATTTAGATGTGTTACATATGTTGATCAAGTAAATGTTTCTTTTATAACAATTATATCATGGGATGACGAGTATATTATCTTGATATTGACTACAGTGATAAAGACAGACACGTGTGGATGTCTTATTATACGTGACTTAGCTGGAGTGTTTATATTATTCCCTGGGGTATCCATCATCCACAAAGTACATTAAACTTCATCCACTTCCATAATCCTCATCGCGTATGTTTGTTTTTGTCTGTCTTTTCATTCAGATGACCAACACTGCCCCCCCCCCCTCCTGGACCAGAGATGTCAGTCAACAAACTGACCCACTCAGCTGGTCCGCAGTTGTTCTTGACCACTGGTCAAGTTACCGTTGAGTATATTTACTTCGTCTTGTCACTTGAGCATCGTCGGGGCATGGCGCCATGGCAGGACAGGGCGCACTGGTATGAAATGGCACCCTGTGTTAACTAGAAAGCTGATAGTCCCTGTTGGAGGCAAATAAACTTAATGAAATCTGAACAAGGTTCTCAATTTTCTCTCCATGTTCCCCTAGACAACTATTTTATTTCCCCATGTTCCCCTAGACATCTATTTTATTTCCCCATGTTTCCCCAAGACATCTATTTTATTTCCCCAAGTTCCCTTATACATCTATTTTATTTCCTATGTTCCCCTCAGACGTCTATTTCATGTGACCATGTTCCCCTAGACATCTAATTTATTTTGCCATGTTTCCTTCATACAGCTATTTTATTTTCCCATGTTCCTCTCAGATATCTATTTTATTTCCCCACGTTCCCCTCAGACATGTATTTTGTTTCGCCATATTCATTTTATTTCTCCATGTTCCCCTTACATATATATTTTATTTTCCCATTTTCACCAAGACATCTAGTTTATTTCCCCATGTTCCCCTCAGACATCTATTTTATTTCCCCATGTTCCCCTCAGACATCTATTTTATTTCCCCATGTTCCCCTCAGACATCTATTTTATTTTCCCATATTCCCCTCAGACATCTATTTTATTTTCCCATGTTTCTCCTATACGTCAATCCATATAATCCAAGGTCAACATATTGATATATCCATGTTATAATTTTCGATTTCAGCTAACGACAAAAGAGGCACACATATAGGAGAACCATTCCTTTTAAGGGCACCATGGCTTTTAGGGGGGCCATTCCTTTTAGGGGCACCATTCCTTTAGGGGCATCATTTCTTTTAGGGACACCATTCCTTTTAGGGGCACCATTCCCTTTATGGGCACCATTCCTTTTAGGGGCACCATTCCTTTTAGGGGCACCGTTCATTTTATAGGCGAAATTGCTTTTATCGGGTTAAGCAACACCGTATCCGTTTTGTGGTAGGGTTGGGGGGGGGGGCCTGATATGATCTTGAACATTGGCTTATTTAGGTTTAGTGCCCCCCTAAGTGGGCCAAGATTTTTTCCGCCCTCCTGCTTCGAAAAATACCTCTGCTGTTTACCGACAATGCCGTCCATCCATATAAGGAAAAGAGTGAGGCCCGGGACGGACAGTTCTTCTCCCCCCTCTCCCCACACAACTATGATGGTTTGCCTCCGCCACGTCGCCACCGCCGGGAAGTTTCGCGGACAGCCAACCTGACGACATTGCAAACCTGACCACATTGCCAACCTGACGACATTGCCAACCTGACGACTTTGCCAACCTGACGACATTGCCACCCTGTCCACATTGCCAACCTGACAACATTGCCAACCCGACGACATTGCCAACCTGACGACATTGCCAACCTGACGACATTGCCAACCTGACCACATTGCCAACCTGACGATATTGCCAACCTGACGACATTGCCAACCCGACGACATTGCCAACCTGACGACATTGCCAACCTGACGACATTGCCAACCTGACGACATTGCCAACCTGACAACATTGCCAATCTGACGACATTGCCACCCTGACCACATTGCCAACCTGACCACATTGCCAACCTGACCACATTGCCAACCTGACCACATTGCCAACCTGACGACATTGCCAACCTGACCACATTGCCAACCTGACCACATTGCCAACCTGACCACATTTCCAACATGACCACATTGCCAACCTGACGACATTGCCAACCTGACAACATTGCCAACCTGACCACATTGCCAACCTGACCACATTGCCAACCTACCACATTGCCAACCTGACGACATTGCCAACCTGACCACATTGCCAATCCGACAACATTGCCAACCTGACGACATTGCCAACCTGACCGCATTGCCAACCCGACGACATTGCCAACCTGACCACATTTCCAACCTGACGACATTGCCAACCTGACCACATTTCCAACCTGACCACATTGCCAACCTGATGATATTGCCAACCTGACCACATTGCCAACCTGACGACATTGCCAACCTGACGACATTGCCAACCTGACCACATTGCCAACCTGACCACATTGCCAACCTGACGACATTGCCAAAGAAATGTTTTAAATAAAAAAAGTGGTAATTTAAATACACAGGTAATGATACAAATGTGGTAGTGACATCTGTCTATGTGACATCTGTCTATGTGTCATCTCTCTATGTGACATCTGTCTATGTGACATATGTCTACGGGACATCTATCTATGTGACATCTATCTATGTGGTTTTTGTCGGAAATTTGTCTTTTCAAATTTTTGTTTTTTAAAATGTTTTCATTTTTAAATTATAGCAAAAATTATAAGTGAAAAATTCAATTCTGAAAGCATTTTGTCAATGCCCTGAGCACAGATCCCATGACCTAAGCAAAGTTTCCATGACCTTAGCACAGATCCCATGACCTGAGCACAGATCTCATGACCTGAGCACTGATCCCGTGACCTGAGCACAGATCCCATGACCTTAGCACAGATCCCATGACCTGAGCACAGATCCCGTGACCTGAGCACAGATCCCATGACCTTAGCACAGATCCCATGACCTGAGCACAGATCCCATGACCTGAGTACAGATCCCATGACCTGAGCACAGATCCCATGACCTTAGCACAGATCCCATGCACGCTTCACTTTGTGATAGACAAACACATTGTTTGCTGATCTGACTTCACTTGTATCACAGAACTCCTAATATACAGGGTGGGCCACATAAAACCGGTAAACAAACATTATATTTTACACAATCATCGATGTGGCCCATCCATTATGGTGTACCGGTTTCATGTGGCCCATCCATTATGGTGTACCGGTTTCATGTGGCCCATCTGGTATATGTCAGATTATATCAAACTATTTTAACTCAATATATTTCAATTCTTGAATCCTCAGCTTTGCCACCTCTTTGTTCACATTATCACTTTTAATTTATAGCTTTCTCATGGCCCCTTCCCCCCCAGGCTCCCCCAACCCTCCCTTTGTCCCGCCCTTCCTACGCCTCAGATCTTGAACGTATTTGTATTGACATGATGTCACTAATACTGGTCATCTCAGTGGTTATCTCGGTGGTCATCTCGGTGGTCATCTCGGTTGTCATCTGGGTGGTCATCTCGGTTGTCATCTCGGTGGTCATCTCAGTGTTCATCTCAATGGTCATCTCGGTGGTCATTTCGGTGGTCATCTCAATGGTAATCTCGGTGGTCATCTCGGTGGTCATCTCGGTGGTCATCTCGGTGGTCATCTCAATGGTCATCTTGGTGGTCCTCTCGGTGGTCATCTCAGTGGTCATCTCAATGGTCATCTCGGTGGTCATCTCGTTGGTCATCTCAGTGGTCATCTCAATGGTCATCTCAATGGTCATCTTGGTGGTCATCTCGGTGGTCATCTTGGTGGTCATCTCGTTGGTCATCTCGGTGGTCATCTCAATGGTCATCTCGGTGGTAATCTAGGTGTCATCTCGGGGGTCATCTCGGTGGTCATCTCAATGGTCATCTCGGTCGTCATCTCGGTGGTGATCTAGGTGTCATCTCGGGGGTCATCTCCATACATTACAAGATATCGAGTTATTGAGAGAGAAAGAAAACGGCATCGAAACAACGCAACTGGTCATCTTTGACTAAGACTGGAATCATCAAAGGGGAGGATGTTGAGAGACTGTCGTCTGCTGTCATTTGCTGACAGCTGGGATGAATAGAATAAAGAGAACAAGGACAGCTAATTGGGTCAGTGAATGTTCAACACTTTTTCATTTGTCAGTCGTACTTTTTAACTAGCAAACTCAACGATTACCGATTATTCGGCCTGAAATTAATTAACTAACCGATACCGAATAATCTGTCGGCGCTGAATGATGTATTCAGTTTGTAAGGATACATTTTAGGCAATTCATGATACTATGTCCTAATTTATCATTATATTTATTGGTGGTATCAGTGGTATCATAGAAGCAGTAATTTAGCTTACCGGAACGGTAAAAATTTATGATGAAAATAAGTGGGTCAAGAAATAAGTGCAGTTCTTCTTCTTCTATATATTGAGGGCCCACGATCAATTTATTGATCATTATGGCTCCTATGAATGTTGATGGGATTTGCAATGTTTCTGTGCCTGGTGTTGATGAGGATATTTCACTGGTTACAAGAGTAACTGTGTGAGGGTATCATGCACTGGGGGTTATCATGTTAGTACACTTGGTATGAATCAAATACTATCTTAACAATGTTTCTGTGCCTGGTGTTGATGAGGATATTTCACTGGTTACAAGAGTAACTGTGTGAGGGTATCATGCACTGGGGGTTATCATGTTAGTACACCTGGTATGAATCAAATACTCTCTTAACAATGTTTCTGTGCCTGGTGTTGATGAGGATATTTCACTGGTTACAAGAGTAACTGTGTGAGGGTATCATGCACTGGGGGTTATCATGTTAGTACACCTGGTATGAATCAAATATTCTCTTAACAATGTTTCTCAATTTCCCTGGATTTCTTTTTTTTTTTTATTATTATTCCGTAGATTTTATGTATCTCTAAATATTTTGGTCCGTTAAGATTCTCTACTTTATTTTTCATAGTACCAATATTTATATTCTTTTACTTCCTGTAACCCTACTTCCGGCAACAAAAGGAAATCTCTAAATTACTGTGATCTGATACTTGTCCTACTTCTTTTTGTCTTGTTTTCTGACGAAGGCTCTAAGCCGAAACGTCCAAATCTTTTGTCCTGTCTATGAATTCAAGTTTAGCATACTTTGTTCTTATATTTCATTTACACAACTTGAATGCAGTCCATCAATTATAATCTTTTAAACAAAATAGTTAGCGAATCAGGCGTTCTCACATATTAACCACCAAATATCTCCCCCCCCCCCCGGTATCTTTAGTGGTGGGGGTAACCAAAATTTCGACTACCTCCGAAGGTCTCAATTCAGCACTCGATATTATCCAATGATCGCCGTCTAGATGTTATCCAATGATCATGGTCTAGATCAGTGGTTCTCAATTTTCTTAATGCCGCGACCCTTTAATACAGTTCCTCATGTTGCGGCGACCCCCAGACACTTTTCGTTGCTGCTTCATAACTGTAGAGTATATGTGTTTTCCGATGATCTTGGGCGACCCCTGTGAAAGGGTAGTTCGACACCCAAAGGGGCAGGGCCGGATTAAGCCATTTTAGTGCCCAAGGCACAAACCCACATGGGTGCCCCTTCTGCCCGGATCTTTCACTGACCGTGACCGCTGGTATGTTCAATATTATGCAAAGAAAAAAGTTGTTAACAAATATGTTTGTAGTTTGTACCCCTATCACTTATATAAAACCTACAATTAAGTATTTCTGTATTAAAATTAATAGTTAATAAATTTTGAAATAATAATAGACAAAAATACTTTATTTTTTATTAGATGAAAAAATCAAAAAGATATTGTCATTTATATTTTAAAGTTTTTTTTTCTAGATTTACATCTAGCAAAGTCTTTGAGGGTATCGTCAAAGTTAATTTTGCGCAACACATCTGCCTCGATCATAAGCAGAGATAGGGAATCGAGCCTTTCTTGTTTCATTGTTGATATATTTGGATTTTGTGTACGTTTCAACTGAGAAAAAGAGCGCTCAGTTGAACAGTTAGTAACCATTAATGTTAAAAATATTAGCAAGGCGATTTCAACATTTGGAAAGACACACTCGATCTTGTCTCTAACTATTACTTTGTATAATTCTCCATGATTGAACATGTTGTTTTCCGATTTTGATGCAGGAAACTTGTGGTGAATATATGAATGAAACTGTTGTAGTTCAGTACATAAATTATTGTATCAGATCATTAGGATAAGCATTTATTAGTTCGTCACAACACTGAGACGTTTGTGATAGTTATACATCGACCAAACAAGAAAATCGAACTGCTATATACTTGTCCTCGTCTACTACTTTCTGTCTCAAGTTTGTCAACAATAGCGTATAATGTAGATATTCGAAATTTGTCTATGGTATTCAGAGATACCTCAGGGACATCACCATCAATGACCACTGTCGTTCGTTTACGATTACGGGTCAAAGTTGACTTATAATCTACACCTGGTGTTATTATTTGTGCAGCTTCTTCAAATCGTTCACATTCATTCCTAGATTTATGCAAGTGATCTGCCAGTGAAGAATACAAATCAGCACACGTTTTCAAGTTCACATGCTCATTTTGTAGAGCTTGACTAACCCTGTGAAAATGCTGTAATACCTCTTCCCAAAAAACAAACATGAAAGAAAATTCTAATTCTTGCATCTTCTTTGCAATGTTTTCTGCTTGTCTTCTGGTGTCTCCTTTCTGTGACTGATCTTCTTGTATACATTCTAATGCTTTTAAAATCTGAGGATGAGACTTTAGGATAGCTTCAGTTGCAACAGCATGTGCTTCCCATCTGGTATCGGAAAGATACTTTACCAGCGTTTCATTCACAAGGCATCTTTTCAGAATCTTCCATCTGTTGGTTGAAGCTGAGAAAAAAGTATAGATCAGTTGCACTGTATGGAAGAAGTTTACTGCCTCTAAACAGGAGTCAACGACACTTCTGCCTACAAGATTTAGTGAATGGGCAGCACAGGAGGGTATGTATATAGCAAACTCATTTTCCTCTCGAATTTTTTTTTTTTGCATACCCTTTTAGCACCCGGACATATTAGCTGCATTATCGTAGGATTGACCTCTGCATTTCGAAAAATCAATTTGTAAACTTCACGTAAGTACTGCAGCACTTGCTTAGCCATATCTTCACCGGTGTGATTTTGCAGCTCCAAGAAAGTCAAAAAGCGTTCAATGGGCTCTCCATCTGCTACATATAGAAGAACAACGCTTAACTGATCTATATGTGAAATATCGGGTGTTGAGTCTACTGACAAGCTGAAATAACCGGAAGCCTTTACTTCATCTACAATTACTTCACTGACTTTTTTGGAAATAATTTCAATCAGCTCTTCACATATAGTTTTGGATAAATAAGAAGAATTTCCCTTTCCAGAATTTCCATATTTCGCAATGTGTGATGCTAAAAATGGATCAAACTGACTGACCAACTCCAGCAACCCTAAATAATTTCCATTTTGTACAGATCCAAATTTTTCATTTTCCCCTCTAAAAGCCAGACCGCGCTCAGCTATAGTACAAATAACCGCTACTGCTCCCCTCAAAACATGTTCCCAGTAACTATACTCTTCATTTATTTCCTCTTCTAGCTTTTGTAGTAGACCGGAGCCTTGTCGACGACTCAGGTATATTCACATGCAGTCTTTATGAGTAGCGCTTTGTTCGTGATTATCAACATAAATGTTATTTTTCCAGTCACTGAACCCATTTTTATCAGTTTCTGTGTCTATTACTAAGGGGTTCCCGGTCAAATTAATTAATTAATGTTATTATTTTAATATAATTTATTGAAAATATAAAAATGGTTTAAATTTTTTTTATAAAACTTCCCAAAATTTTTAAAATTCGAATACGACCGCATTATTTTTTTACAAGCCGAGTGAGTCCGCATGGTCCGCATTTTACTCATAACCATTTCTTATGAGTTTTTTAAATTTTTTATGCGCTTAATTTTTAAGCAATCAAGATTGTACCAAACTTGAATGTGAATTTTTATTATAATGTATTTTTTCATTTTCATAGCAATTGTCAATTTCCAGTTGTTTCTGGACTTAAATTTGTTCCAAAAAAAATTTCTTGAGGATTTGTTGTGCCCCCAAACGCTTGGTGCCCAAGGCACGTGACTTGTTTGCCTAGAGGTTAATCCGGCCCTGCAAAGGGGTCGCGACCCACAGGTTGAGAACCGCTGGTCTAGATGTTATCCAAAGTCCGTGATATCAGACTATCACACATATACACTGTTTCAGAAAGTTGTGTACCAAAGAATCTAAGGATACACTGAAATCATCATCTCGACTTTCTCCTTGTCTGAGACTCCTTGGAGAAATCGGTCTATCTGGCCTACATTTCCGCCTTTACATGACGATATCTATTCAGACAATTTCATGAATCGCTATGATAAGGTGCGGTCCCCACCGCCATACCAAAGTGACGTGGCTGTTGCATACCACAGGTTCTCGCTGGTCATGTCGGACACACCGTTCATTCCTACACGTCATCGCTGGGAGGCTCGTCTACTCGTGGGTCTGGTTTTGTCGTCTCACTCATGTTACTGATACTCCTCTCGCTCGGCACTCGTGTTCCTGATATGCCATCACTCGCACTGCCATTACTCGGGACAAGACAACTGAATTATTCATCAGACATCTTTCACACGACCGTAAACAAAAATATTGATAGATTCACACGAAAATTCTTATTTAGATAAATGGTATGGAATGCAACTAGTGAATGCACATAATATTAGTGAACATATGTAACTAGTAAAAAGGTAGATGACTGGTGAAGAACTAGATTACTGGTTAAAGATCGATAACTAGTTAACAAGTATAGATAGCTAATTGTGCCCTCAAAATATAGAAGAATTAACATAGATAGAAATAACGTTAAATTCGTTAACTCATTTTTCAAATTGATAGTTCACATATTTAATTGACATCATCTGCCTTCCTGCCATCCTGTATGTCTGCCTGCGTGTCTTTCATCTGCCTGCGTGTCTTTCATCTGCCTGTCTGTGTTTCTGTCATCTGTCTGTCAGTCAGCCTGTCAACCTATTAGTCTGTCTGATTTATTTACATTTTGATACATTGTCCGTCCTTCGCATGCGAAGTTGACCAAGGTTTGAGTAGTAGCCATGAATTGAATAGTAGCCGTGAATTGAGTAGTAGCCGTGAATTGAGTACGAGCCGTGACTTGAGTAGTAGCCGTGAATTTAGTTGTAGCCGTGAATTGATTAGTAGCCGTGAATTGAGTAGTAGCCGTGAATTTAGTAGTAGCCGTGAATTAAGTAGTAGCCATGAATTGAGTAGTAGCCGTGAATTGAGTAGTAGCCGTGAATTTAGTAGTAGCCGTGAATTGAGTAGTAGCCGTGAATTGAGTAGTTGCCGTGAATTGAGTAGTAGCCGTGAATTTAGCAGTAGCCGTGAATTTAGTAGTAGCCGTGAATTGAGTAGTAGCCATAAATTGAGTTTTATTTTTTTAAAGTGAAGGAGAGTTGCTCAGTTCGTCAGCCTCACTCTCCTTTGAATATTTGATCCAATGGGAGGAGGACTTCGACAAGACGAAAGGAAATAGACCAGAATGCGGTAAATGACCACCAGAGTGTCTTGTGTGTCTCACTGTGCTCTTTATGTGTTCTAGGTCGCAGGAGTTGTCGTCATTGTGTCAGTGTCATACCCCATGAAGGACTCCATCTCCGTATGATTTTAAAGTTTGCGTTCCCTAAACTAAATTGATGCATAAGAGGTAGACGCTGGTAAAAGTTAACGTAAGCTATGTTTGAAGATACAATGAAATATTGTGGTGATAATTAGATCGAAAGTCTAACCACTACTGCCGATGTTGATAGAGTAGTATGTGAATAGAAGTAAGTATGTTTTTGCTTCTTGAGTGAATGTCATATGTCATCTAATTAAGTGTCATGTGATCAAAAATGTCATTAATAAAATGTCGTCCGATTAATCAAAAGTTTAAGTTATATAAACAAGTATGCATAATTAAAATTCTTCTCTTCGTTACACGGTTACACGGATACAAGGTTGATACATTATGGATACAGGTTGGATACATTTCATAATCCTTGTCACGTGGGCTTAATCGTGTCACAGCTCTCGTGCCCGGAGCAGACGTCCATACTGTCGCTATGTAGCTGATGAGTTGACCACACCCGACACTGTTGTTCCCCAACACTGTAACGGTGGAAGCACTCCCGTCCTATCAACTTACTTCATTTGCATAAAGCCACGCGCTCCGCTTCAGTGGTAGCGATAAATTTATGCAGGTTTAATGGAGTTAATTGGTTGGGTGGGAATGTTGCTTTCCTGTTTTTAATTGCCTGGCTCCCTCGCTCTGTTTATGGGTACTTGCCCTCGCAAAGCCTTCGTCTTGCTGTTAACATAGCGGTGAGATGGCGACTCATTTCTCTAGTCACCAAGTTACAACCAAAAATTTATATTTTTCAATATTTTATTGCTCATAAAAAAATATAATTTGTATATCTATATTTCAGGATCAATATGTCAGGTTCTGTTACATCGTCCACTTGTGATATCACTTACAAGCTAATTGACCGGCTTTGGCAAAGTGACAACTGGCTGCCACTGGACGCCAGCGGCCAAGCCGGCACTTAGCTCAGAGTATCAGTTACCTGGTCCATCAAACATGCCGTGCGTTTTGTTCAGAATGGGACATTTTGAAGCAGATGTCCCCCTAATACATGTTAATTCAACACCTACTGAGGCACGTTTTGGGTCCAGATAATTGGTGTGCATGTAATTGGTGTGAAAATAATTTGATTGCAATCTCTCCTCAGATATGAAACAAATAATCCGACTTTTAATGGAGTTAAAATGTAGATATACAAATATCATTTGATAGATATAACGCTATTAAATGACAGTATGCGACACAAACAGAAATGAAACTTTTGAACGCATGGGTTTGTTAACAGTGCAGCGACTAAGTGTTCCAGTTGTTAAACGGAAGATAACTTCGGCCGTTTTAGCTGGAAATGGGTTTTTCGGCGGTAAATTAAGTTTCATGGGTGACCATTATTTTAACCATTATTTTGAACACTGTTTTGACCATTATTTTGACCATCAGTAAGTGGTAGTGAATGTGGACTGAGTTCATAGGTAAACAGACTCTACTCCCATGTCTTACACTCCTTACTCCCATGTCTTACATTCCTTACTCCCATGTCTTACATTATCTACTCACATGTTTTACATTCTCTACTCCCATGTCTTACACTCTCTACTCCCATGTCTTACATTCTCTACTCCCATGTCTTACACTCTATACTCCGATGTCTTACACTCTCTACTCCCATCTCATACATTCTCTATTTCCATGTCTTACATTCTCTACTCCCATGTCTTACACTCTCTACTCCCATGTCTTACACTCCTTACTCCCATGTCTTACATTATCTACTCACATGTCTTACATTCTCTACTCCCATGTCTTACACTCTCTACTCCCATGTCTTACATTCTCTACTCCCATGTCTTACACTCCTTACTCCCATGTCTTACACTCTCTACTCCCATCTCATACATTCTCTATTCCCATGTCTTACATTCTCTACTCCCATGTCTTAACTCTCTTCTCCCATGTCTTACATTCTCTACTCCCATGTCTTACACTCTCTACTCCCATGTCTTACATTCTCTACTCCCATGTCTTACATTGTCTACTCCCATGTCTTACATTCTCTACTCCCAGGTCTTACATTCTCTACTCGTATGTCTTACACTCTCTACTCCCATGTCTTACACTCCTTACTCCCATGTCTTACATTCTCTACTCCCATGTCTTACATTCTCTACTCCCATGTCTTAAACTCCTTACTCCCATGTCTTACAATCTCTACTCCCATGTGTTACATTCTCTACTCCCATGTCTTACATTCTCTACTCCCATGTCTTACACTCCTTACTCCCATGTCTTACAATCTCTACTCCCATGTCTTACACTCTCTACTCCCATGTCTTACATTCTCTACTCCCATGTCTTACACTCCTTACTCCCATGTCTTACACTCTCTACTCCCATGTCTTACAATCTCTACTCCCATGTCTTACAATCTCTACTACCATGTCTTACATTCTCTACTCCCATGTCTTACATTCTCTACTCCCATGTCTTACAATCTCTACTCCCATGTCTTACATTCTCTACTTCCATGTCTTACATTCTGTACTCCCATATCTTACATTCTCTACTCCCATGTCTTACAATCTCTACTCCCATGTCTTACATTCTCTACTTCCATGTCTTACATTCTCTACTCCCATGTCTTACACTCCTTACTCCCATGACTTACACTCTCTACTCCCATGTCTTACACTCCTTACTCCCATGTCTTGCACTCTCTACTCCCATGTCTTACATTCTCTACTCCCATGTCTTACACTCTCTACTCCCATGTCTTACACGCCTCACTCCCATGTCTTACACTCTCTACTCCCATGTCTTACATTCTCTACTCCCATGTCTTACATTCTCTACTCCCATGTCTTACATTCTCTACTCCCATGTCTTACACTCCTTACTCCCATGTCTTACACTCTCTACTTCCATCTCATACATTCTTTATTCCCATGTCTTACATTCTCTACTCCCATGTCTTAACTCTCTTCTCCCATGTCTTACACTCTCTACTCCCATGTCTTAACTCTCTACTCCCATGTCTTACACTAAGTGTTCCAGTTGTTAAACGGAAGATAACTTCGGCCGTTTTAGCTGGAAATGGGTTTTTCGGCGGTAAATTAAGTTTCATGGGTGACCATTATTTTAACCATTATTTTGAACACTGTTTTGACCATTATTTTGACCATCAGTAAGTGGTAGTGAATGTGGACTGAGTTCATAGGTAAACAGACTCTACTCCCATGTCTTACACTCCTTACTCCCATGTCTTACATTCCTTACTCCCATGTCTTACATTATCTACTCACATGTTTTACATTCTCTACTCCCATGTCTTACACTCTCTACTCCCATGTCTTACATTCTCTACTCCCATGTCTTACACTCTATACTCCGATGTCTTACACTCTTTACTCCCATGTCTTACATTCTCTACTCCCATGTCTTACATTCTCTACTCCCATGTCTTAAACTCCTTAATCCCATGTCTTGCACTCTCTACTCCCATGTCTTACACTCTCTACTCCCATGTCTTACACTCCTTTCTCCCATGTCTTACATTATCTACTCACATGTCTTACATTCTCTACTCCCATGTCTTACACTCTCTACTCCCATGTCTTACATTCTCTACTCCCATGTCTTACACTCTCTACTCCCATGTCTTACATTCTCTACTCCCATGTCTTACACTCTATACTCCGATGTCTTACACTCTCTACTCCCATGTCTTACATTCTCTACTCCCATGTCTTACATTCTCTACTCCCATGTCTTAAACTCCTTAGTCACATGTCTTGCACTCTCTACTACCATGTCTTACACTCTCTACTCCCATGTCTTACACTCCTTACTCCCATGTCTTACATTCCTTACTCCCATGTCTTACACTCTCTACTCCCATGTCTTACACTCTCTAATACTATGTCTTACATTCTCTACTCCCATGTCTTACACTCCTTACTCCCATGTCTTACACTCTCTACTCCCATGTCTTACACTCTCTACTCCCATGTCTTACACGCCTCACTCCCATGTCTTACACTCTCTACTCCCATGTCTTACATTCTCTACTCCCATGTCTTACATTCTCTACTCCCATGTCTTACATTCTCTACTCCCACGTCTTACACTCCTTACTCCCATGTCTTACACTCTCTACTCCCATCTCATACATTCTCTATTCCCATGTCTTACATTCTCTACTCATATGTCTTAACTCTCTTCTCCCATGTCTTACACTCTCTACTCCCATGTCTTAACTCTCTACTCCCATGTCTTACACTCTCTACTCCCATGTCTTACACTCTCTACTCCCATGTCTTACATTCTCTACTCCCATGTCTTACATTCTCTACTCCCATGTCTTACATTCTCTACTCCCATGTCTTACACGCCTCACTCCCATGTCTTACATTGTCTACTCCCATGTCTTACATTCTCTACTCCCAGGTCTTACATTCTCTACTCGTATGTCTTACACTCTCTACTCCCATGTCTTAAACTCCTTACTCCCATGTCTTACATTCTATACTCCCATGTCTTACACTCTCTACTCCCATGTCTTACACTACTTACTCCCAGGTCTTACATTATCTACTCCCATGTCTTACAATCTCTACTCCCATGTGTTACATTCTCTACTCCCATGTCTTACATTCTCTACTCCCATGTCTTAACTCTCTACTCCCATGTCTTACACTCTCTACTCCCATGTCTTACACTCTCTACTCCCATGTCTTACACTCTCTACTCCCATAACTTACATTCTGTACTCCCATGTCTTACATTCTCTACTCCCATGTCTTACAATCTCTACTCCCATGTCTTACATTCTCTACTTCCATGTCTTACATTCTGTACTCCCATATCTTACATTCTCTACTCCCATGTCTTACAATCTCTACTCCCATGTCTTACATTCTCTACTTCCATGTCTTACATTCTCTACTCCCATGTCTTACACTCCTTACTCCCATGACTTACACTCTCTACTCCCATGTCTTACACTCCTTACTCCCATGTCTTACACTCTCTACTCCCATGTCTTACATTCTCTACTCCCATGTCTTACATTCTCTACTCACATGTCTTACACTCTCTACTCCCATGTTTTACATTCTCTACTCCCATGTCTTAACTCTCTTCTCCCATGTCTTACATTCTCTACTCCCATGTCTTACACTCTCTACTCCCATGTCATAACTCTCTTCTCCCATGTCTTGCATTCTCTACTCCCATGTCTTACACTCTCTACTCCCATGTCTTAACTCTCTACTCCCATGTCTTACACTCTCTACTCCCATGTCTTACACTCTCTACTCCCATGTCTTACATTCTCTACTCCCATGTCTTACACTCCTTACTCCCATGTCTTACACTCTCTACTCCCATGTCTTACACTCTCTACTCCCATGTCTTACACGCCTCACTCCCATGTCTTACACTCTCTACTCCCATGTCTTACATTCTCTACTCCCATGTCTTACATTCTCTACTCCCATGTCTTACATTCTCTACTTCCATGTCTTACACTCTCTACTCCCATGTCTTAACTCTCTTCTCCCATGTCTTACATTCTCTACTCCCATGTCTTACATTCTGTACTCCCATGTCTTACATTCTCTACTCCCATGTCTTACAATCTCTACTCCCATGTCTTACATTCTCTACTTCCATGTCTTACATTCTCTACTCCCATGTCTTACACTCCTTACTCCCATGTCTTACACTCTCTACTCCCATGACTTACACTCCTTACTCCCATGTCTTACACTCTCTACTCCCATGTCTTACATTCTCTACTCCCATGTCTTACATTCTCTACTCACATGTCTTACATTCTCTACTCCCATGTCTTACATTCTCTACTCCCATGTCTTAACTCTCTTCTCCCATGTCTTACATTCTCTACTCCCATGTCTTACACTCTCTACTCCCATGTCATAACTCTCTTCTCCCATGTCTTGCATTCTCTACTCCCATGTCTTACACTCTCTACTCCCATGTCTTAACTCTCTACTCCCATGTCTTACACTCTCTACTCCCATGTCTTACACTCTCTACTCCCATGTCTTAACTCTCTACTCCCATGTCTTACACTCTCTACTCCCATGTCTTACACTCTCTACTCCCATGTCTTACATTCTCTACTCCCATGTCTTACACTCTCTACTCCCATGTCTTACATTCTCTACTCGTATGTCTTACACTCTCTACTCCCATGTCTTACATTCTCTACTCCCATGTCTTACACTCTCTACTCCCATGTCTTACACTCTTTACTCCCATGTCTTACACTCTCTAATCCCATGTCTTAGATTCTCTAATCCCATGTCTTACATTCTCTACTCCCATGTCTTACACTCCTTACTCCTATGTCTTACACGCTCTAATCCCATGTCTTAACTCTCTTCTCTCATGTCTTAACTCTCTTCTCCCATGTCTTAACTCTCTACACCCATGTTTACACTCTGTGCTCCCATGCCTTAAACTCCTTACTCTTAGGGTACTAATATATTCTCACTAGCACTGTAGAGTACTAAGATGTTCCCAATGGTACCGTTATGGTACTAATATATTCTCAATGGTACTTTTCTGACACTAAGATGTTGTCAATTGTTTATTTATTGCGCTAAGATGTTGTCAAATATTTGAGACCTTGAACAGCAAAGACCTTGCACAGACCTTGCACTAGCAGAGAGCTTGCACCAGCAGAGACCTTGCACCAGCAGAGACCTTGCACCAGCTGAGACCTTGCACCATTAGAGACCTTGCACCAGCAGAGACCTTACACAAGCAGAGACCTTTCACCAGCAGAGACCTTGCACCAGCAGAGACCTTACACAGCAGAGACCTTGCACCAGCAGAGACCTTGCACCAGCAGAGACCTTGCACCAGCAGAGACCTTGCACCAGCAGAGACCTTGCACCAGAAGAGACCTTGCACCAGAAGAGACCTTGCACCAGCAGAGACCTTGCACCATCAGAGACATTGCACCAGCAGAGACTTTGCACCAGCAGAGACCTTGCAACAGCAGCGACCTTGCACCAGCAGAACCTTGCACCAGCAGAGACCTTGCACCAGCATAGACCTTGCACAGCAGAGACCTTGCACCAACAGAGACCTTGCACCAGCAGAGATGTTGCACCAGCAGAGACATTGCACCAGCAGAGACCTTGCACCAGCAGAGACCTTGCAACAACAGCGACCTTGCACCAGCAGAAACCTTGCACCAGCAGAGACCTTGCACCAGCAGAGACCTTGCACAGTAGAGGCTTTGCACCAGCAGAGACTTTGCACCAACAGAGACTTTGCACCAGCAGAGACCTTGCACAGTAGAGACCTTGCACCAGCAGAGACCTTGCACCAACAGAGACCTTGCACCAGCAGAGACCTTGCACCAACAGAGACCTTGCACCAGCAGAGACCTTGCACCAACAGAGACCTTGCACCAGCAGAGACTTTGCACCAACAGAGACCTTGCACCAGCAGAGACCTTGCACAGGAGAGACCTTGCACCAGCAGAGACCTTGCACCAACAGAGACCTTGCACCAGCAGAGACCTTGCACCAGCATAGACCTTGCACCAGCAGAGACCTTGCACCAGCCAGGCGCAGGAAAAACCTTTAAAGCACATAAAACATCAGTGTGTTTCCAAGTTGTAGAAAAGCTCACTAATTTAGGCAGCACAATCTCCAGGTCTGCAACAATAGATCACGAGATCAATAACCGAATTTCCCAATCAAATGTTGCATTCAGAAGGCTCCGCAGAGTGTTTGAGAGGGAAAGGACTTCAGTCTAGTCACTAAACTGAAACGTACATAGGACAATCTTATTAACATCTCTCCTATATGCTAGCTAGACGTGGACAGTGTACAAGAGTTATGCTAGCTAGAAGTGGACAGTATACTATAGTCATGCTAGCTAGACGTGGACAGTGTACAGCAGACATGCTAGCTAGACGTGGACAGTGTACAACAGTCATGCTAGCTAGACGTGGACAGTGTACAAGAGTCATGCTAGCTAGACGTGGACAGTGTACAACAGTCATGCTAGCTAGACGTGGACAGTGTACAACAGTCATGCTAGCTAGACGTGGACAGTGTACAACAGTCATGCTAGCTAGACGTGGACAGTGTACAACAGTCATGCTAGCTAGACGTGGACAGTGTACAACATTCATGCTAGCTAGACGTGGACAGTGTACAAGAGTCATGCTAGCTAGACGCGGCCAGTGTACTACAGTCATGCTAGCTAGACGTGGACAGTGTACAGCAGACATGCTAGCTAGACGTGGACAGTGTACAACAGTCATGCTAGCTAGACGTGGACAGTGTACAAGAGTCATGCTAGCTAGACGTGGACAGTGTACAACAGTCATGCTAGCTAGACGTGGACAGTGTACAACAGTCATGCTAGCTAGATGTGGACAGTGTACAACAGTCATGCTAGCTAGACGTGGACAGTGTACAACAGTCATGCTAGCTAGACGTGGACAGTGTACAAGAGTCATGCTAGCTAGACGTGGACAGTGTACAAGAGTCATGCTAGCTAGACGTGGACAGTGTACAAGAGTCATGCTAGCTAGACGTGGACAGTGTACAACATTCATGCTAGCTAGACGTGGACAGTGTACAAGAGTCATGCTAGCTAGACGTGGACAGTGTACAACAGTCATGCTAGCTAGACGTGGACAGTGTACAACAGACATGCTAGCTAGACGTGGACAGTGTACAAAAGACATGCTAGCTAGACGTGGACAGTGTACAAGAGTCATGCTAGTTAGACGTGGACAGTGTACTACAGTCATGCTAGCTAGACGTGGACAGTGTACAACAGTCATGCTAGCTAGAAGTGGACAGTGTACAGCAGTCATGCTAGCTAGACGTGGACAGTGTACAACAGGCATGCTAGAAAGCTAAACCATCTCCACCTACGCTGTCTATAGCAGGACAGAGTCCCTGATAAAGAGGTCCTACAGCAGGCTGGTAGGACAGAGTCCCTGATAAAGAGGTCCTACAACAGGCAGTGTCAGCATCTACAAGCTCCACTGTAGGGATACTGTAAGGATGGGTAGTCTTATAGCTCTAAGCTGGCCTCTAATGTGGCACTATGATGTTGTGTATGGCACTAAGATGTACCCAATGGTACACATAGGGGCACTAAGATGTTCTGAATGGTACTCAAATGACATTTATATATACTCTTTAGCACTGTTTGGTACTAAGATGTACTTTGTGGCACTGTAAGGCACCAAGAACTGTTCGACTACTGTTGCCCTTAAGCACTTCTCTAAAGTACTTTACGATATTTAATGACACCACGATGTACTTCAGGGTACTTCGTGGTAAACAGCACAGCTATCAGACCATTCTTCTCCATTATTATTGCACCTCACATCATTTGCATATTTACCTGCGTTATTTGTCTCACACCCCCCCCCCCCCACCAAACAATGATTTGCCTCAGTGCCCCACCGTCACAGCCGTACAAACTCTGCGTCATAGAAATTATGAGATTTGGCTGTTATAACTGGAGTCGATCAATACTTCAGTCATTCTGTTCTGAGAACAAGTCCCGCGTACACAAGCAGAGCCATTCATGTGTGGCGACCGTACTCATTCAACCGTGGATGCATTTGATTCCAGCCTTCAGTCATACATTCCTTGATTTATTTGATTTCTCACTTCGGTTCTTCATTCTCAGAAGACTCTACGCACCTCTTTACGTGTGTAACGTCTGACGTCATGCGCGATGACTCTAGGCACCTCTTTACGTGTGTAACGTCTGACGTCATGCGCGTGATTTTAAACTTTACACTCGGTGTCGTTTATTACACCTGTACATGTTTAAGTCCTTTATACCTCTATAAACGTGTTCATAATGTTTGTCAAGTATTTTAGAGCCCGTTGTGCACTCGAAGTTACCATAACTAGTGAATCGAGTGTTTTAGACCAATGTGTTACCATAACTAGTGAACTTAGTCTGATAGACCAATGTGTTACCATAACTAGTGAACCTAGTCTGTTAGACTTCTATAAAAGCATTGTTGTAAGACTGCACATATTTTACCGGTAAAAGTCCTTAAAATTAGACTATTTGTCGTCGCAGAAAATTGTACTCTTATTTTGTTCCGGTCATACCTATCCCATCAGTCGGACAACTGTCCTATTTAGTTCTGGTCACACCTATCCCAGCCGTCAGACATATTTTCCTATTTTGTTCTGGTCACACTTATCCCAGCTGTCAGACAAATTGTCCTATTTTGTTCCGGTCACACCTATACCAGCCGTCAGACAAATTGTCCTATTTTGTTCCGGTCACACCTATCCCAGCCGTCAGACAAATTGTCCTATTTTGTTCCGGTCATACCTATCCCAGCCGTCAGACAAATTGTCCTATTTTGTTCTGGTCATACCTATCCCAGCCGTCAGACAAATTGTCCTATTTTGTTCTGGTCATACCTATCCCAGCCGTCAGACAAAACATCCTATTTTGTTCTGGTCATACCTATCCCAGCCGTCAGACAAAGCGTCCTATTTTGTTCTGGTCATACCTATCCCAGCCGTCAGACAAATTGTCCTATTTTGTTCCGGTCACACCTATTCCAGCCGTCAGACAAAGCGTCCTATTTTGTTCCGGTCACACCTATCCCAGCCGTCAGACAATGCGTCCTATTTTGTTCTGGTCATACCTATCCCAGCCGTCAGACAAATTGTCCTATTTTGTTCTGGTCATACCTATCCCAGCCGTCAGACAAAGCGTCCTATTTTGTTCTGGTCATACCTATCCCAGCCGTCAGACAAATTGTCCTATTTTGTTCTGGTCATACCTATCCCAGCCGTCAGACAAAGCGTCCTATTTTGTTCTGGTCATACCTATCCCAGCCGTCAGACAAATTGTCCTATTTTGTTCCGGTCACACCTATCCCAGCCGTCAGACAAATTGTCCTATTTTGTTCTGGTCATACCTATCCCAGCCGTCAGACAAAGCGTCCTATTATTTCTTAGCCTCCCACTGAGCACAAAACTCTCCTAACAAAACACATTATCTTTTCAAATAAGCCATCATTGGCTGCTGTCCCTTGTCTCATCCTTCATGCTAGCTATTAATGCGCCCCATCTCTGTCGCTCGTTCAGGCACCCTTACCCACCGTGCCACTCACCCAGCTTTCTGGTTAGAACCGGGTGGTGTTATGAATAGCACCACCACCCCTTCCCTTTAAAACATTTCTCACCATTAAAATAAATAATTTGAACAACGTAGCCCATTTCATTTAATTTGCTCTAAAATATTAAAGGCTGGTGGGGATGGGGTGGGATGGTGGTTATTAAAGGCTGGTGGGGATGGGGTGGGATGGTGGTCTGGTTGGTTGAGGTGGGGGGGGGCAATTTGTCACATCTCCATTGACGTGCCCCCATAACAACTTTGTATCAATTAGAAGTCAAATTGATCTATCGCTGTGAGGCTTGATTGCTACAAATAGATCTCATGTGACCTGTGGCATTCACTGCGGCGGTTAATGAAATAAAAGCCGAGGCCTGACCCAACTTGGAGGCTGTTAATGCGACTGAGGGCCGCGCGCCTCGCTAGGGATGTGTGGGGCGCTGGAGGAGAAACATTGGCGTGCTGACACTAACGAATAGACGGACAGAGTGAGATCTAAGGCAAGGGGATGGGGGGCTGAGGGGGTTGATGTGATGGGGAATGGGGGGAATAGGGTGCGGATAAGGTAGGAATGAGGTGTGGGATGGGGTGTGAGATGGGTAGGGGCTAAGGGCGTGGAGGGATTTGGCTTCGGATGGGGGTGGAGTTGTAGAAACTTTGGCGTGCTTCCCCTTATGGATGGATCGACCGGGTGGGGCTGTGGACTTGACCCATATTTAGCTCACCCTTGAAATGCCCCTCTACTTGGCCACGCCCTCTACTTGACCACGCCCTCTACTTGACCACGCCCTCTACTTGACCACGCCCTCTACTTGACCACGCCCTCTACTTGGCCACGCCCCATACTTGACCACGCCCCCTTACTTGGCCGCGCCTCTCTACTTGGCCGCGCCCCTCTACTTGACCGCGTCCCTCTTCTTGGACCCGCCCTTTACTTGGCCATGCTCCTTTTCCTCTTCTTGGGATATACTTTTTTTTTAAGTATTATATGAAAGCGAATCCTCATCCTAACAGTGACAGATACCCTTATCCTAACAGTGACAGATGTCCTCATCCTAACAGTGACAGATGTCCTCATCCTAACAGTGACAGATGTTCTCATCCTAACAGTGACAGATGTTTGATTAGTGTGCTGAAACATTTTAGATCTAAAATTTGATGTGACGTAATATAAAACAGGTGAACGATTCTGACTGTGACCTTGACCTAGAAAATAAACAATTCTAACAAATGTTTAATGACCACTAGCCATGATTTTGCTGTATAGCCCCACTATGCTTAGGCCCATTATGTTTAGACCCACCATATACAGTCCCACTATAAATATTCTACATAGACAGGCCAACTTATTATAGCCCCACCATGTATAATCCTCCCTGTATAGGGCCATCATGTATAGGCACATCATGTATAGGCCCACCATATATAGACCACCATATATAGGCAAACCATAGATAGGCCCACCATGTATAGGGCCACCCTGTATAGGCCCTAGGCCCATCTTGTATAAGCCCACCATAGATAGGCCCACCATATATTGATTAACCATTATAGGCCCACCATAGATAGGCCCACCATAGGCCCATCATGTATAGGACCACCAAAGATAGGCCCACCATAGGCCCACCATGTATAGGAACACCAAATATATGCCCACCTTAGACAGTCCCATCCTGTATAGAACCACCCAAGATAGGCCCACCATAAATAGGTCCACCATGTATAGACCACCCTCTACAGCCCATCATATTTAGGCCTACTATGTATAGGCCCACCATAAGTACTCTACATAGAATGGCCCACTTATAATAGACCCACCATATATTGGCCTACCATTATAGGACCACCATAGATAGGACCACCATAGACAGAACCGACATTTATAGGCCCACCAAAGACAGGCCCGCCATTTATAGGCCCACCGTAGATAGAACTACCATGTATAGGCCCACCGTAGATAGGACCACAATAGATAGACCCAGCATGTATAGACCACCATAGATAGGCCCACCATAGATAGGCCCACAATAGATAGGCCCACCATAGATAGGCCCATCATAGATAGGCCCACCATGTACAGACCACCAGGTATAGGCCCACCATAGACAGGACCACCAGGATCTAGAGTTCTACATTTATGACAGTTGTTAGAATTCGCTATTCGTGGAAAGCTCTGGTGTCACTAGAACACGAGGTCAAAGGTCACCGGATGACCACTGGTCTGATCTCACTTGAACTAAGAGGTCAAAGGTCATCCGACAAGAACCAGTTTGGTCTCACTTCAACGATGAGGCCAAAGGACATCCGACGAAGCATGACGGCGAGCAGAATCGAGGTATTCTCCATTTGTCCGCTCAGGTGTCATGACATTGCCGCACGTGGGCCAAAGTGGGCCAAAGTGGACCGTTTGATGGCAGAGTTACGCACCGGTCTGCAGAACTGATTTACTGAAGCATTCTACGACTTTGAAGATCTCTGGGCAGCGTCGGATTGGCGGTGCTCCGCGGAGTTGAGGATTTTGTTTTGTTTTAAATTCTTGTTCTGCTAAACTGGTTTTGTTTTGGCCAGGGGCGAGGCTCGGTATGAAATATGTGATCAAAGGTGGCAGTGAATCGTTACAGGCCCACGGATGACTGACGAGGGACGTGGTGGGAGCTGCAGGTCCACGGATGACTGGCGAGTCACGTGACGGGAGTAGGCACGCGTGAAGGTGCACGTGCATCTCAAGATGGCGGTCTTTCACACGGGTCGGTCCCGGCAGTCCTCACGCAGAGAATCAAATCACCATCATGGCCGACGGTCACATGCTGAGTTGCCATGGACGCTTTGTCAGGCGCCAGGAGCGAGCACGGCCAGCACGCGACAGGGGGAAAGAAAAAACGCGCGACTGGAAACTCGAATGTATTCCCACCGGAAGTTGAGACCGAGTGACCTGTCTTTGTTTCACCTGCGAGAAAAGCGGGTGCCCACGCGTACCTTTGTGGGACGAGTCCCAACAATGGCGGGCGGCGTTTGGTCTTCTATTTCCCTGCCGTAATTGTCCCTACATTCGCCTGTTTAGGCCCTCACAATGCCGGTAATTCGCCTCGGTGTTCCAGGGAGAGCTGAGGTAAATGCCTCTAATGAATGTACTGTCAATTAATACTGGGTATTGCTGGGCGGGGAGAGAGGGGCTTAGAGCAAGGTGAAGTTTTCGTGATGGGTGGGGTTTTGGGTAGGTGAAGTTTTCGGTGGTGAGGTGGGGTTTTGGGTAGGTGAAGTATTCGGTGGTGGGGTTTTGGGTAGGTGAAGTATTCGGTGGTGGGGTTTTGGGTAGTTGAAGTATTCGGTGGTGGCGCCCATGAATACAAACAAGCGAAGAAGGAAGAAATGAAATCTCCGGTTCGATGACGTCAGGTAGACAACTGCAATGAATATAGTAGGTACTAGCAATTCGTCCCGTCAAACTGCAATGAATATAGTAAGTACTAGCAATTCGTCCCGTCAAACTGAAATAAATATAGTAAGTACTAGTAATTCGTCCCGTCAAACTGCAATGAATATAGTAAGTATTAGCAATTCGTCCCGTCAAACTGCAATGAATATAGTAAGTACTAGCAATTCGTCCCGTCAAACTGCAACGAATATAGTAATTACTAGCAATTCGTCCGGTCAAAGCTAGGGATTTCATACCTGATACCAAATAGCATTTATGTTAAAATATAGCATCCATGCCAACAAATAGCATCCAAGCCAATAAATAGCATCCACATTTAAAGATAATTCAAATAATGATCGTATGATGTATTGCAAGCAATTACATTTAAAAATCTTTAAAATGAAGAAGTAGATAAGTTGTATTATTATTATTATTATAATTAGTTGTCTTATATAGCGCGGTACCCCAGCCTGGGGCTGGGCTCACCGCGCTGTACAAAAAATATTAGAAAAAGAGACATAATCGTGACAATAACATAAAATACATGTATCTAATAAAGAACAGCTGTATAAAGACAAGACAAAAACTAATGCATATTCACCCCATCCACATCAGAACTTTTACATGTCAAGCCATGGACGGCGGCCAGCAGCATCGTTTATCAGATGTGGGGAATCAGTTGGGGTAGCAGAGTTTAAAGAGATGGGTTTTGAGTGCAGTTTTGAAGGCTGTGATGATTGATATATTGCGGATGTGTAGTGGAAGAGAATTCCATTTTTTGGGGGCACAGTAAGAGAAAGATCTTTCACCGTATGTTTTTGTGCGAGTCTTCGGGACAGAAAGAATACGGCCGTCTGCGGAGGAGCGAAGCTGTCGAAGGGGTGAATAGACAGAGAGAAGTTCGGTTAGATAGGAAGGGCAGGAATTCGAGAAAAAGTTGTGGCAGAGAACAAAGAGTTTATAGTCAATCCGTGCTTGTACAGGGAGCAAATGAAGTGAATGAAGTAGTGGTGTGACGTGATCACGTTTTTTTGCCTTTAAAACTAGTCTAGCAGCTGAGTTTTGAAGCGTTTGTAGTTTTTCTATGAAGTGTTTGGTGAACCTGACAGAAGAGAGTTGCAATAGTCAAGACGAGAGAGAACAAGAGCATAGACTAGGGTTTTTGTTGCACTAACTGTGAGGTAGTGGCGGATGGAGCTGATCTGACGGATAGCCGTGTATGCAGAGCGACAAATGTGAGATAAAAGTTTATAGAGAGACATGTTAGATAGAATATAACCAAGATTCCTAGTGGAGGATGTAAACTGTATGTCTGAGATACCTACTTGAAATGAGGTGAGGAGAGCTGCGTTAGAGGATGATTTGTGATCGTGAATAAGACGTGCTTCCGTTTTGTCATCGTTAAGTTTCAACTTGCTGAGTGTCATCCATGACTTGACATCAGCAATGCTCTCCTGCAAAGTCCGGACAGCTGAATCGACAAGAGAGGGATGGGTATGCTTGTATAGTTGCGTGTCATCCGCGAATGACTGGCTCTCCACAGCATGCCTCTCTAGCAAAAGGAGCAGTGGCCTGGTATACATTGTAAATGCCTAAAACGGACCCCTGTGGCACGCCATACACCAAGTCAGCACTGTCGGAGAGACAGCCATCGACAGCGACCGCCTGCGTTCTATTGAAGAGACAGCCATCGACAGCGACCACCTGCGTTCTATTGGAGAGACAGCCATCGACAGCGACCGCCTGCGTTCTATTGGAGAGACAGGCATCAACAGCGACCGCCTGCGTTCTATTGGAAAGGTAGGACCTAAGCCAAGCCAAACAAGTATTGTGATATGTGATGACAAGTAGATGACCAGTAGTAGACAAGCATAGTGCTAGATAAGCATAGTGCTAGACACAACTAGTGCTAGGCACACCCAGTGCTAGACACACATCGTGCTACAGACACTTTCTCTTAGACAAACCTAGTGCTAGACACACCTAGTGCTAGACACACATTTTCTTAGACACACCTAGTGCTAGACACATCTAGTGCTAGACACACATTTTCTTAGACAAACCTAGTGCTAGACACATCTAGTGCTAGACACACATTTTCTTAGACACATCTAGTGCTAGACACACATTTTCTTAGACACATCTAGTGCTAGACACACATTTTCTTAGACACATCTAGTGCTAGACACACATTTTCTTAGACACATCTAGTGCTAGACACACATTTTCTTAGACACATCTAGTGCTAGACAGTCCTAGTGCTAGACACACCTAGTGCTAGACAAGATAAATATATTTGTAGAAAGTCGCGACCAAAAAAAAGCTAAAAATTTAAAAAAATAAATACATACACTCAAATCTAAGCTGTAAAAATAACGAATTTCCGTATGTTAAAAAATGATCTTGACCTTTCACCTGTTGCCCATTTAACAGCAAGCACCACAGTCGCGTACTTCCTACTTTGATCCAATAAATTGAACAACCAAACAAAGAAAGAGTTGCATTTTTTAAATTACAAAACGGATTTCATCACTGTCGTCTGTCGTCAGACATGACCTAACGTCTGCCGTCAGACATGACCTAACGCCCGTTAGTTTCGTTTCACAAAGAAGCCGTCGCCATGGCATCGCGAAAAGCCATCTTGTTTATACGGCTGAGAGCGTCGACTTCCGTGCATTCTCAGGGTCATAAATTTCAAGATGGTGGCGGGGCCATGTGGCCAGGTGTGGGCGTGACAGTAACGGGACATACACGTGATCTCATTCCACGCCATTTACAAGCAACACATAAGACACACGTGATCTCATTCCAGGTCGTTTACAAGCTACACATAAGACACATATAGTATCATGCCAGGCCGTCTACAGCGACACATATATTGCTTAAGAATGCATACAGATCTAAGATATTTTAGACCATGTGGAGAATTATAAGCGGTGCAGCTGCTACTGAATAGTATGGCATGATGGGTAGCCGATAGTGCATATAATGAACGTTATCCGGCACTGCATAGAATGGCAGACAGCCGGTACTGCATCTTATGATCGTGAGCTGGTACTGAATAGATTGCCTTTCGAAGTTAGGTCAAGTATTTGGTTTTGTGTAAGTGTGAGGGTGAGTGTGAGGCTGGGCGAGAGGCTGAGTGTGAGGCTGGGCGTGAGTCTGAGTATGAGGGTGGATGTGAAGGTGGGTGTGTGGGTGGTTTCACAACGAACTTTTTCTTCTAAACCAACCATCACTAAAGGAATAATTAATATACTGGTCAAAGTAATGATACAGTAACATAGATTGCGTGACATCTCTGCTGTCTGTCTGATATCAATTCTGTCTGCCTGTCATCTCTTCTGTCTGCCTGTCATCTCTTCTGTCTGCCTGTCATCTCTACTGTATGTCTGTTATCTCTCCTGTCTGCCTGCCATCTCTTCTGTATGTCTGTCATCTCTCCTGTCTGCCTGCCATCGATCCTGTATGCCTGTCATCTCTCCTGTCTGCCTGCCATCTATCCTGTCTGCCTGTCATCTCTCCTGTCTGCCTGCCATCTCTCCTGTCTGCCTGCCATCTCTCCTGTCTGCCTGTCATCTCTCCTATCTGTCTGATATCTCTCCTGTCTGTCTAATATCTCCTCTGTCTTCCTATCATCTCGTCTGTCTGCCTGTCATCTTTCCTGTCTGCTTGCCATCTCTCCTGTCTGCCTGCCATCTCTCCTGTCTGCCTGTCATCTCTCCTGTCTGCCTGCCATCAATCCTGTTCTGCCTGCCATCGATCCTGTCTGCCTGCCATCGATCCTTTTCTGCCTGACATCTATCCTCTCTGCCTATCATCTCTCCTGTCTGCCTGCTATCACTCCTGTTCTGCTTGCCATCTATCCTCTCTGTCTATCATCTCTCCTGTCTGCCTGCTATCTCTCCCGTCTGCCTGCTATCTCTCCTGTCTGCCTGCCATCTCTCCTGTCTGCCTGCCATCTTTCCAGTCTGCCTGCTATAGCCTGATTATTGAAGCATATGAAGTGTTAATCCTGGCTAATCCGCGATAAAAAAAACCCAGAAGATTTACAGAATGGAGGAGTTGCTCGTGGTGACAAGACTCCAATAGTCACTGATATTCTGGTCGTCTACCAGAAGTCAGACTTTCTCTCAGTCGGCCGGCAATCCGATATTCATTATTGTTCGACGTCTTAGTATATGGCTAATCCTCCACGAATACTGCTCACAACTGCATGATGTCCCACGAACACTGCTCACAGCTGCATGATGCCCCACGAACACTGCTCACAGCTGCATAATGCCCCATGAACACTGCTCACAGCTGCATGATGCCCCACGAACACTGCTCACAGCTGCATGATGCCCCACGAACACTGCTCACAGCAGCATGATGCCCCACGAACACTGCTCACAGCTGCATGATGCCCCACGAACACTGCTCACAGCTGCATGATGCCCCACGAACACTGCTCACAGCTGCATGGTGAACTACTTGTCCAATGTTTCCAAAAATTAAACTTCAATTTGGCCGAGGTAAATGTAAATCATTTTGTAGATTACAACAACAAAAGGAATTGTAATATATTTCTATATTTTTGTTTTTATTTCCAAAATAAAATATAGGATCACTATATTATTTAATTCATTCATTTTGGGCAATTCATTTTGATTCATAATTATCATGCTCGTAAATGTTGTCATAGACAAGGTAAATAGTATAGGTGTAAAACAACAACTAGGGGATGGTAATATTTCATTGACATTTTGTTTTAGATTAAAATAAAAATTAGGTGAAACTTAAGCTTATTCAATTCATTCATTTATTGTACTTCATCTTCGTCTTGCTGATAAATGTTGTCCTTCACAACGAAATAAAATGTTACAATATTCCCCCAAAGTAGTCATGCTTATGTACATAAATAAGAGAAAGAGACTAATGAAATCTTTAGTAATATTTTAAAAAAAAAACATTATTTATTTCAATTTTGTTCAGTTATGCATTAAAAAAAAGGCTTTAATTTAAATAATAAGCCTACCTCTACACACACGTGGGTATATAGCACTGTGTCGTATAACAACTATCGAGTAGGCACGTGGGTATATAGCACTGTGTCGTATAACAACTATCGAGTAGGCACGTGGGTATATAGCACTGTGTCGTATAACAACTATCGAGTAGGCACGTGGGTATATAGCACTGTGTCGTATAACAACTATCGAGTAGGCACGTGGGTATAAAGCACTGTGTCGTATAACAACTATCGAGTAGGCACGTGGGTATAAAGCACTGTGTAGTATAACAACTATCGAGTAGGCACGTGGGTATATAGCACTATGTCGTATAACAACTATCGAGTAGGCACGTGGGTATGTAGCACTATGTCGTATAACAACTATCGAGTAGGCACGTGGGTATGTAGCACTATGTCGTATAACAACTATCGAGTAGGCACGTGGGTATGTAGCACTATGTCGTATAACAACTATCGAGTAGCCACGTGGGTATGTAGCACTATGTCGTATAACAACTATCGAGTAGGCACGTGGGTATGTAGCACTGTGTCGTATAACAACTATCGAGTAGGCACGTGGGTATAAAGCACTGTGTCGTATAACAACTATCTAGTAGGCACGTGGGTATATAGCACTGTGTCGTATAACAACTATCGAGTAGGCACGTGGGTATGTAGCACTATGTCGTATAACAACTATCGAGTAGGCACGTGGGTATATAGCACTGTGTCGTATAACAACTATCGAGTAGGCACGTGGGTATGTAGCACTATGTCGTATAACAACTATCGAGTAGGCACGTGGGTATATAGCACTGTGTCGTATAACAACTATCGAGTAGGCACGTGGGTATGTAGCACTATGTCGTATAACAACTATCGAGTAGGCACGTGGGTATGTAGCACTATGTCGTAGAACAACTATCGAGTAGGCACGTGGGTATGTAGCACTGTGTCGTATAACAACTATCGAGTAGGCACGTGGGTATAAAGCACTGTGTCGTATAACAACTATCGAGTAGGCACGTGGGTATGTAGCACTGTGTCGTATAACAGCTATCGAGTAGGCACGTGGGTATAAAGCACTGTGTCGTATAACAACTATCGAGTAGGCACGTGGGTATATAGCACTGTGTCGTATAACAACTATCGAGTAGGCACGTGGGTATGTAGCACTATGTCGTATAACAACTATCGAGTAGGCACGTGGGTATATAGCACTGTGTCGTATAACAACTATCGAGTAGGCACGTGGGTATGTAGCACTGTGTCGTATAACAACTATCGAGTAGCCCGAATGTAATATCATGTAGCACTGTGTCGTATAACAACTATCGAGTAGCCCCAATGTAATATCATATAGCACTGTGTCGTATAACAACTATCGAGTAGCCCGAATGTAATATCATATAGCACTGTGTCGTATAACAACTATCGAGTAGGCACGTGGGTATGTAGCACTGTGTCGTATAACAACTATCGAGTAGGCACGTGGGTATGTAGCACTGTGTCGTATAACAACTATCGAGTAGCCCGAATGTAATATCATGTAGCACTGTGTCGTATAACAACTATCGAGTAGCCCGAATGTAATATCTTGTAGCACTGTGTCGTATAACAACTATCGAGTAGCCCGAATGTAATATCATGTAGCACTGTGTCGTATAACAACTATCGAGTAGCCCGAATGTAATATCATGTAGCACTGTGTCGTATAACAACTATCGAGTAGGCACGTGGGTATGTAGCACTGTGTCGTATAACAACTATCGAGTAGCCCGAATGTAATATCATGTAGCACTGTGTCGTATAACAACTATCAAGTAGCCCGAATGTAATATCATGTAGCACTGTGTCGTATAACAACTATCGAGTAGCCCGAATGTAATATCATGTAGCACTGTGTCGTATAACAACTATCGAGTAGCCCGAATGTAATATCTTGTAGCACTGTGTCGTATAACAACTATCGAGTAGCCCTAATGTAATATCATGTAGCACTGTGTCGTATAACAACTATCGAGTAGCCCGAATGTAATATCTTGTAGCACTGTGTCGTATAACAACTATCGAGTAGCCCGAATGTAATATCTTGTAGCACTGTGTCGTATAACAACTATCGAGTAGCCCGAATGTAATATCATGTAGCACTGTGTCGTATAACAACTATCGAGTAGCCCGAATGTAATATCATGTAGCACTGTGTCGTATAACAACTATCGAGTAGCCCGAATGTAATATCTTGTAGCACTGTGTCGTATAACAACTATCGAGTAGCCCGAATGTAATATCTTGTAGCACTGTGTCGTATAACAACTATCGAGTAGGCACGTGGGTATGTAGCACTGTGTCGTATAACAACTATCGAGTAGCCCGAATGTAATATCATGTAGCACTGTGTCGTATAACAACTATCGAGTAGCCCGAATGTAATATCTTGTAGCACTGTGTCGTATAACAACTATCGAGTAGCCCGAATGTAATATCATGTAGCACTGTGTCGTATAACAACTATCGAGTAGCCCGAATGTAATATCATGTAGCACTGTGTCGTATAACAACTATCGAGTAGGCACGTGGGTATGTAGCACTGTGTCGTATAACAACTATCGAGTAGCCCGAATGTAATATCATGTAGCACTGTGTCGTATAACAACTATCGAGTAGCCCGAATGTAATATCATGTAGCACTGTGTCGTATAACAACTATCGAGTAGCCCGAATGTAATATCATGTAGCACTGTGTCGTATAACAACTATCGAGTAGCCCGAATGTAATATCATGTAGCACTGTGTCGTATAACAACTATCGAGTAGCCCGAATGTAATATCATGTAGCACTGTGTCGTATAACAACTATCGAGTAGCCCGAATGTAATATCATGTAGCACTGTGTCGTATAACAACTATCGAGTAGCCCGAATGTAATATCATGTAGCACTGTGTCGTATAACAACTATCGAGTAGCCCGAATGTAATATCATGTAGCACTGTGTCGTATAACAACTATCGAGTAGCCCGAATGTAATATCATGTAGCACTGTGTCGTATAACAACTATCGAGTAGCCCGAATGTAATATCATGTAGCACTGTGTCGTATAACATTTATCGAGTAGCCCGAATGTAATATCTTGTAGCACTGTGTCGTATAACAACTATCGAGTAGCCCGAATGTAATATCATGTAGCACTGTGTCGTATAACAACTATCGAGTAGCCCGAATGTAATATCTTGTAGCACTGTGTCGTATAACAACTATCGAGTAGCCCGAATGTAATATCTTGTAGCACTGTGTCGTATAACAACTATCGAGTAGCCCGAATGTAATATCTTGTAGCACTGTGTCGTATAACAACTATCGAGTAGGCACGTGGGTATGTAGCACTGTGTCGTATAACAACTATCGAGTAGCCCGAATGTAATATCTTACTAAACATAGCTCAACATTTGTTCAACTTTTGTTTAAACTGGGTCAAATCTAAAATTAGCCGACCAATAATAATTGCGGAAAAACGAACCATTTCACGTCGGCCAATAAGAAAGCGTGTTTCACCTCAAATGTTTGGTTTAGCGGAACAAATAATTCATTGGAGGCAGAGGCGTAGCTAGAGTGTTTGGCGCCCGGGGACAAGATTCATTTTAAAGCGGCATCTTTTCCTTTTTTCAACTCTCAAACCCATTATTTTCATCAATAAAATAATACCAAAACACATTTTGGCGCCCCTAACTAGCTGGCGCCCGGGTACATCTGTACCCCCCTGCCCTCCCTACGCTACGCCTCTGATTCGAGGCTTATGTCTGGACATTTTAGTGGGCCATGTACCCCACCCCTTTCGCCCCCCTCCCCCCCCCTGTCAAAATTTTCTCTTATCCTACCACTTTAAAATAATTTGTAACAGCATTAAATTACTTTTTCTTTCAAATGGTGAAGGCCAAATTATTTTTTAGAAGTTATCGATTACAATTCACGGAATGCCGATTCTTTCTCCAAGCATTTTCGACGTTCGCGAGAACAAGTTTCGATACATCTAAATCTTTCGGTTTCGTCCGAAAGTCTCGCTAAGCTTTTGGTTACGGCTTTGATATCAGCCGAACGTCATTTTTAACTTTCGGTTTGGTTTCGGTTGAAAGTATAAAATCACGGTTTCTACGGTCTCATATGTCTCAGCTGTCTCAACTGTCTAAACTGTCTCTTGTGTCTCCAAATGTCTCCACTGTCACAAATGTCTCTACTGTCTCAACTGTATTTGTTATCTTTAGTTATCAACTGTCTCAAATGTCTCCACTGTCTCCACTGTCTTTGTTATCTTTAGTTGTCAACTGTCTCCACTGTCTCAACTGTCTCCACTGTCTTTCTTTAGTTGTCAGTTGTCTATTTCTATATAATGTTTTCTCTTTTTGTTTTCTCCGGATTTCTTTGAATTGATTTCGTAACTTGAGATATTGTTTGAATTAGGTCCCCTGACAAAAATTAATTGATTGAGTGGCGTCCCATGACAGTGTACTGTTACATATATCTAACAGATAATCATCTCATTTTCCATTCAATTTTTAATTAGTTTTTTTTCTCGGTTGAACCGATGAGGTGGCACTTTAAAGTCAAATTATTTCCCCTTGGGCTCTCACGCCGTTGTTGCTGTTGCTCATTTGACAAATCAATTTCAGATAGAGTCAAATAAGTCGAAAGCCCCATATCAGCGACGCCAGGCCGTCCTTCACAGCGGTTCCAAAAGTGCGCCAGGCGTGTCGTACCAGCAGATCCCAGTTTCTGGTATCACCTCAGACATCTTGATTCCTGGCTGAGAGCCTTGCAGTGGTGGACGTCAAACGTAAGGCAGATTAATCAAAATGAGCCCTAATGACTCTAATGGCATTGACCTGACGGCGGCACTCCCGCGCAAGAGAGCGTGACGGTGTCTTAACTCGCCTTATCCTCGGTGCCCGTATTAAGTTCTTCCTATCTGTAAGACTCCTCTTAATGTGTGAGCTATGGTCGTGAAGACGATGCTTCAATTGGTTTCTGGTGCGGGAAAAGTCTACGACTTAAACCAACCAATGGCGGTTCTGGTTGACGGAGAATGAATTAACCCATGGGAGCACCGGGTTGACAGAGATAAGTGAAATTGGGAGCCGTTGCCAGCAACCATTTCAATAATTAAATGAACTCAACCTCGTCAACTAAGAAATGATAATTTGATAATTTGATCATTTGATAATTTGATCATGTTCTCCAAGTTATATTAGTTTACGTTTTTTTTTTAAAATGAGATATGAGATGAGGTGGGGGGGGGGGGGCGAGGTGTTGGGAGAAAACTGAGTGATGCAAAATAAGATGTGACTAATATGGCTGGTAGAATAAGATGTGACTAATATGGCTGGTAGAATAAGATGTGACTAATATGGCTGGTAGAATAAGATGTGACTAATATGGCTGGTAGCCACGCCCTCACATCAATTCCTGATGCATGTAGCCACGCCCTCACATCAATTCCTGACGCATGTAGCCACGCCCTCACATCAATTCCTGACGCATGTAGCCACGCCCTCAAATCAATTCCTGACGTATGTAGCCACGCCCTCACATCAATTCCTGACGTATGTAGCCACGCCCTCACATTAATTCCTGACGCATATAGCCACGCCCTCACATCAATTCCTGACGCATATAGCCACGCCCTCACATCAATTCCTGACGCATGTAGCCACGCCCTCACATCAATTCCTGACGCATGTAGCCACGCCCTCACATCAATTCCTGGCGCATGTAGCCACGCCCTCACATCTATTCCTGATGCATGTAGCCACGCCCTCACAACAATTCCTGATGCATGTAGCCACGCCCTCACATCAATTTCTGACGCATGTAGCCACGCCCTCACATTTATTCCTGACCTATGTAGCCACGCCCTCACATCAATTCCTGACGCATGTAGCCACGCCCTCACATCAATTCCTGGCGCATGCAGCCACGCCCTCACATCACTTTCTGTTTTTGTTTTCCAACCTACTTCACCTTGCACATGCGCACATCTCGACAAGGACAAATTTCCATTTGGAGGACATTTTACTGAGCCACTTATCTAGACATGTTCAGCAGGACATTTTACTGAGCCACTTATCTAGACATGTTCAGCAGGACATTTTACTGAGCCACTTATCTAGACATGTTCAGCAGGACATTTTACTGAGCCACTTATCTAGACATATTCAGCAGGACATTTTGCTGAGCCACTTATCTAGACATGTTCAGCGGGACATTTTACTGAGCCACTTATCTAGACATATTCAGCAGGACATTTTACTGAGCCACTTATCTAGACATTTTCAGCAGGACATTTTAATTGTCCTCTTATCCACGTGCCACCATCCATCTATTGTTCATGTTTCCTGCCATCCACCGGTGCCAGGGAAACTTGCTTACCTGAAGGTCTAATATTTGCCCTCTGCCATCTTGGATTTCATCGTCAACACACAGACGATCAGTTTAATTACAGATTCAATCACGATTACAAAAGAGCAGCACCGATTCGATTACAAATATCGATATGTCAACGTCAAAACAAGGCGGTATCGCTCACAGTCACGTGGTAGTCGATCATTGAGTAAACTCGAGTACGTGCCATCCCAGCGCAATAGACTCCTGCGGCCCGTGTGTGCTTTAGTAGCGTTTGCATTGTCATTCATCATAATTTTATCGACCATCTCGCATCGATTGTGCATTATCTACCGCCAACACCGTGTGTCCTTTCGTCCACCCTGTTGAAATTGTTAATCAAAGATGTCTGTTTTGATTACAGTTGCCCAGGTTTTTTGGGTGAAGTGTTTGTGTGCTATTGTATGCAATGTAGCCATGCATCTCTCTGCTCTCCCAAACACAATATGGCGGCTGGAAATAATCACCAAAAAATGGTACTAAAAGTAATCAGATCCGGTAGCGCAGGGGGGTGGGCTGGGAATGGGGAATGCGCCCTAGGAGGCGTAAAAGTCTGGTGGCGCCGCTAATCCAAAGACAGTCGTCCGACTCCCGAACGGTTAAAAGAAGATAATCGAATGACGTCATGAACAACAAAGTCACGTGGTTATAACAAAACAACTAATTACAAGGTCACGTGGTTATAGCTTAACACTAAACACCTATAATGTCACTTGGTTATTTCAAAACAGAACACACCGACAGTGTGTCATCTGATTATATCACTGAGTTGTAGATGCCATATGGCTTATTCATTGTGGTGTAGATGTCATCTGATTATGTCACTGAGTTGTAGATGTCAGGTGGCTATTTCATTGTGGTATAGGTGCATGGCTTATTCAGTGTGGTGTAGATGTCCTCTGATTATATCACTGATAACATCTACACTACAAAGATATAACCGTTGGATCGGAAACGTAGCCCGTATGGAGGACCACCGGCTCCCAAGAAGTGCTTGCCTATCGTGGCAAGTTACAAAGACTCACTGAAAGCGATACTGAAGACCTTCAGCATCGGCCCTACTAAATGGATGCAGACAGCTCAGGACAGAGTCAGTTGGAGATCAGCTGTCAAGAATGGGGCTAAATCTTATGAAGCCAGTAGGATAGCCACAACTGAGACACGCAGGCTTTCCCGAAAGAGCAATATTAGATCACCGACTGCAGCAACTATGCCCTGCGCGCCAGAGATTATTATTCCGAGAACGGATCGGATTAGCAAGCCATCTACGAACTCATCGTAACCTTTCCGTCACCCTTCCCCCTAACCAGATGACTGGATGGTCCTAGTCGATGTTGACGGACGAACAACAACAATCACTGAGGCGTAGATGTCATGTGGCTATTTCATTGTGGTGTAGATGCCATGTGGTTACTTCATTGTGGTGTAGATGCTGGCATCGACTCTCTCCACGCCGCTGGATAACCCAAGGGAACATCATGTGGATGATACAGCTGGATAACCCAAGGGAAAATCATGTGGATGATACAGCTTGGCACCAGTGGCGTCGCAGGAGTTGTCGGAATGTTTAATGGTGTCAATTTTATCCGCCTTTCGGGACTCCAGCTCCGGGTTTGAATACAGTTTCCTTCTCTTAGATAAGTTGCCTTCTCTTAGATGAGTTGCCTTCTCTTAGATGAGTTGCCATCCAAGGTTAACGAGTCCCATACACCAGGGGTGCTGGTGATGTCTCATCCCCCCGGGATGCTGGTGATGTCCCATCCACCCGGGGTGCTGGTGATGTTTTTGCTTGACTGGGTTTTGTTTGGGGTTTGAACTCCAAACCATCAACTTGAGATTTGTTCAGTTTAGACCAATGGTCCACCCATCACCCATGTTGTATAGATGACATGTGGATATATCAATGTGGTGTAGATGTCATGTAGTTGTATAATAAGTTTGTCATAATTTGTCATTTTCAGTAGCCGAACTAGCTTCATGTACATCCATCATGCACTGACATTTCTCATACACTGTCTGACATCCATCATACACGTTTTGATAGCCATTATACACTGTCTGACATCCATCTCAAACTACCTGCACATCTATCATGCACCTCCTGAATCCATCATACACTGTGTAGCATACATCATACCTCGTCTGACATCCATCATACCTCGTCTGACATCCATCATACTTCGTCTGACATCCGTCATAACTCGTCTGACATCCATCATACCTCGTCTGACATCCGTCATGCCTCGTCTAACATCCATCATACATCGTCTTGCATCCATCATACCTCGTCTGTCATCAATCATACCTCGTCTGACATCCATCATACCTCGTCTGACATCCGTCATACCTCGTCTGACATCCGTCATACCTCGTCTGACATGCACCATAGACTGCCTAAAACTCAGCTTGGCATGTAGTTCCAATCAAAACAAAACATTATATTTCACTAACCTGACATCGATAGTTCATTTTCGAACTCTTATTCAGACAAAGATTATCAAGGAACAAGTCCTCTCCATTCTTGACTGGCCCTCGACAGTAATGGCCGTTATGAGTTGGCCCAAATCAATGGCTCTCAGAATGTTCGTCACACCCTGCATTCGGCCATCTTGCTGCACTCAAGGACCCTTAAGTCACGTGACAAGGTGATAGCGGGAAAATCTTGCCACACTCTAAGACTCGTTCTGATCTTAGGATTAGCCTTGACCTTCTTCGGTGAGTATGGCCCCGAGATCCTGTATGGACGAATCTATTCGCTGAGCTAGTGGACGTTTCTATCCTTAAGTTTCTTGAAGTTCCCTGAAGTTCCTAATCGTTCCGTTGCCTTGACGTAATACACCTTTCGTTCCCTGACGTCATTACACCTTTCGTTCCCTGACGTCATTACAATTGGTAGTTCCTCGGCGTTGTACCAGTTCAGTTCCTGGTCGTCATTACACCTTCAGCTCATTGACGTCATTACACCTTCAGCTCATTGACGTCATTACACCTTCAACTCATTGACGTCGTTACACCTTCAGCTCATTGACGTTATTATACCTCCAGTTTAATGACGTCCTTATACCATCAGCTCATTGACATCATTACATCCTCAGTTTATTGACGTCATTTCACCTCCAGTTTATTGACTTCATTATACCTCCAGTTTATTGACGTCATTATAATTACTGTTTATTGACGTCCTTATAATTACAGTTTATTGACGTCATTATACCGCCAGTCTATTGACGTCATTACATACCCAGTTTATTGACGTCATTATACCTCCAGTTTATTGACGTCATTATGCCTCAAGTTTATTGGCGTCCTTATAACATCAGCTCATTGACGTCATGTCATCCCTAGTTTATTGACGTCTGCTGTGTAGACGACGTGTGTTTACGTCATGAACTCTAGCTGAAAACAAGCTCGAGAACGCATTTAGGGTGTGGGGAGCTAAAAATAGTCTCCCTTTGACCTCGGCTACAATTAACAAATCTTTGACCTGTATCATAATTCGAATATTGTAGAAAAATCTGGACAGAACTGAAAAGGAAAACGATGCGTAAGGCTGTTCTCGAAAAATGAGTAGAATAGACTATGAAGTCTTGTGGAGACGGATGATGAGAGAGAGGAGCAGATCACTTATCACGAGATACTTGGAGCGTGTGTCATTTCTGCTACGAGCCAGAGCTTTGTTTATTGTGTGTGTGTGTGTGTAAAGTTCGTTTCATCATTTTTCTCCTATTAGCACATTGTGTTTTATGTAACATTTTACCGGTACTAGCCAAACAGTATACTGTAATTCAATAGTTTTAATTATATTTCTTTTGATTTTGTAATTCATTATAATTAAGACATTAAAACTTTTAGATGTAATTAGCCCTGGTTTGAGTATCGTATTCTTTGTTACTGAATTTATCATTTGGTATCGTCTTTTGTTGTGTATTGTTTTAGAACGAGTCATACACTTAAATAAGAGAAATAAATAATAAATAAATTAAATAATTTCTCCATATTGATTACAATACGTAACAACGTCATTATACGTCCAGTTTAATGGTGACATTATACGTTCAGTTTATTGACGTCATTATAATTACAGTTTATTGACGTCATTATATTTACAGTTTATTGACGTCATTATATTTACAGTTTATTGACGTTATTATATTTACAGTTTATTGACGTTATTATATTTACAGTTTATTGACGTTATTATATTTACAGTTTATTGACGTTGGTATACCTCCAATGTCTCGAAATCTGTTTACCACTATTTCTTTGGTGCTATCGGATTACGAAAAGTCAGATACACCTAATGCTAGGACATATATACAGCTCATGCTAGGACATTTATATACCTCGTACTAGGATATCTATATACCTCATACTAGGACATTTATATACATAGTACTAGGACATCTATATACCTCATACTAGAACATTTATATACCTCATACTAGGACATCTATATACCTCGTACTAGGATATCTATATACCTCATACTAGGACATGTGTATACCTCATGATAGGACATCTATATACCTCATACTAAGACATGTCTATACCTCATGATAGGACAGCTATAAACCTCATACTAGGACATCTTGTTCTCATGTGTTAGTCCCTATGAGAAAGGACCTGTGTTTTAATGACCATAAGTAAGGACACATTTCAAGTTCATATAAATAGATACACATGTCCTTATGCGAAAGGACACATGTCCTAATGCGAAAGTACAAATGTCCTAATACGAAAGGACACATGTCCAAATGCGAAAGGACATCTGTCATAATAAAACGGACATATGTCCTAATAAGAAAAAAACACATCTCGTAATATGAAAGGACACATGTCCTAATAAGCCAGGACACATGTCATAATAATAATAAAGGACACATGTTCTAAAAGAAATGACACATGTCCTAATAAGAAAGGACACATGGTCCATAATAAAGGATCCATGTTTAAGTCCTTACTTGAGAGGACACAGGTTTTATTCCTCTAAGAAGGGTCCATTATCCTATATGAAAGGTCCAATGTTTTAGTTCCTATATGAAAGGTCCTATGTTTTAGTTCCTATATGAAAGGTCCAATGTTTTAGTTCCTATATGAAAGGTCCTATGTTATAGTTCCTATATGAAAGGTCCAATGTTTTAGTTTCTATATGAAAGGCCCTATGTTTTAGTTCCTATATGAAAGGTCCTATGTTTTAGTTCCTATATGAAAGGTCCAATGTTTTAGTTCCTATATGAAAGGTCCTATGTTTTAGTCCCTATATGAAAGGTCCAATGTTTTAGTTCCTATATGAAAGGTCCAATGTTTTAGTTCCTATATGAAAGGTCCAATGTTTTAGTTCCTATATGAAAGGTCCTATGTTTTAGTTCCTATATGAAAGGTCCTATGTTTTAGTTCCTATATGAAAGGTCCTATGTTTTAGTTCCTATATGAAAGGTCCTATGTTTTAGTTCCTATATGAAAGGCCCCATGTCTTAACACGTGCTAATGTATTAAACGCAGTGCCGCCATTAGTCAGACATATTGCCCATGTTGCTGTAGTCTTTGATGTGCCCCATGGAAAGCCTCTGTGTTTCTCAGCACGAGACACCTGGCGAGTCGTCAAAACTAATGGACGACTGGGGGGGGGGGGGGGGGGAACAAGGCACCCAGCGCTACAGTCAGGTGGGTTTGGGTGGGGTGTGGGTGGGGTCTGGTTTGGATGGGGGGATGGGGGTAAGAACGCTCAGTTGTTAGAAGATCAAAAGTCTGTTATATTATTGGACAAGTCAGTCATCTGGGTCGGAATGAAGGCGTCATTCATTTGGATTAGAATGATTGTGTCAATCGTATGGATAAGATTGATGGTGTCAATCTTATGGTTTAGAATGATTATGTCAATCAAATGGATTAGAATAATTGTGTCAATCATATGCATTAGAATGATTGTGTCAATCATATGGATTTGACTGATTGTGTCCTTCATATAGATTACAGTGATTGTGTTAATGATCTTGGTTGCAAGTTACGCACTAGTAGAAATCTATGTGTAAGTGTTCAGGCTACGTCATATTAACCCAAGTTCATTCTCTTGTTCAAGGTCATTCTCTTGTTCAAGATTATACACTTTTTCGAGGCCATTTCCTTGTTTAATGGCATTCTCTTGTTCAATGTCATTCTCTTGTTCAAGGTCATGTTCTTGTTCGGGGTCATGCTCTTGTTCAAGGCCATTCTCTTTTTCAAATGTCATTCTCTTGTTCAATGTCATTCTCTTGTTGAATATCATTCTCTTGTTCAGTGTCATTCTCTTGTTCAAGGTCATTCTCTTGTTCAAGGTCATTCTCAATTTCAAGGACATTCTCTTGTTCAAGGTCATTCTCTTGTTCAAGGTCATTCTCTTGTTCAATGTCATTCTCTTGTTCACGGTCATTCTCTTGTTCAAGGTCATTCTCTTGTTCAAGGTCAACGTCCGGAATTTTACTTCATGAAATCAGTGACGACACATTTCTCCCATTCCCTCTTTAAAAACAGAATTTTGGGGGTTGGTGGTGTGGGGGTGTGGTGGTGTGGGGGTTGGTGGTATGGGGGTGTGGTGGTGTGGCTGACAATTTGACAGAATGAGTTGTAAAGAATCTATGTGCCAAGTTTAAGCTCGATAGGTTGACGGAAAGTTGGTCAATGAGCCGTCCGAAGTAACGAAATATAATAAATATTCCTAAATATTATTATTTTCTTACAAGCTTTCCCACCAGTGCTATGACCTTACATTTTGAGCTGTGCAGGTCTGATAGAAAGGATTAAAACGAGAACTTTGATCAACCAAAAATCCAAGACTCTGTTCATAATTACTTACAACTAACACTCAGGAACTCAACAGTTGTTCATACCCAAAAAGTGTTCCAAGAAAGTCTTACTACAGACTAATTTTAAGGAACAACGAAAAACTCAATCAAGGATTTTCCATACTGAAAAGATTATACACGATGAATGAAAAATAAAAATTTATTTATTTGGATCAAAAAAGTATCTTATCTTGAATATCAGAATGAATGGCGGTATCAATGAGAGAATACAAAGAAAAGATAGATGTATGGCTGTATCAATGAGAGAATACAAAGAAAAGATAGATGTATGGCTGAAAAAATGGAAATACTAATGAATAGATACATGGATGACTATACAGAAGATGGATAAATGGATTGATTAATTGATTGAATACTTATTTACCGCTCTGATGTTTGGATGACTATACAGAAGATGCATGAATGGATGACTATAAAGAAGATGGATAAATGGATGACTATAAAGAAGATGGATAAATTGATGACTATACGGAGGGCTAGGAGACTAAAAGGGAAACGTTAGAAATATATCCATTCCATATCATCAGCCTCCCTTCCTTCATTGCCACCTCCACCCCCAGTAACCCCCCAAGATCTCCCCTACCCCCAACACCCCATTCACTAAATCTCCGTCCGCCATTCGTGGCCAGCGAATCAGGACTCGTCCAGGGACACCCACAGCCCGTCCCGACCCTTCGTTCTGCCGAGGGCAAATCGGAATAGAAAGAGTTTCCACATAAATAATAGATCAGTCTTGGAGAGCCGTCCGTCCGTCCTCGAGTCTGGCTTCTTGCTCTTCCACATCAATGCGAGGAGGCACGCGCTAAAAGCTCGCGGAGGCACGTGGCCGCATCGTCCATTAGAACTGATAAATGGTGGACGGGGGGCAGTCGGGGAGGGGGGTCATGGGCCGTTACAGCAAGATTAGCAGCAGGATTAGTGGAAACTGTGATTGTATGGGTCGTAGTGGACCTGGTCATTGGGCAGAGTGTGTGGTGCTAATAGTGGACCTGGTCATTGGGCAGAGTGTGTGGTGCTAATAGTGGACCTGGTCATTGGGCAGAGTATGTGGTGCTAATAGTGGACCTGGTCATTGGGCAGAGTATGTGGTGCTAATAGTGGACCTGGTCATTGGGTAGAGTATGTGGTGCTAATAGTGGACCTGGTCATTGGGCAGAGTGTGTGGTGCTAATAGTGGACCTGGTCATTGGGCAGAGTGTGTGGTGCTAATAGTGGACGTGGTCATTGGGCAGAGTATGTGGTGCTAATAGTGGACCTGGTCATTGGGCAGAGTATGTGGTGCTAATAGTGGACCTGGTCATTGGGCAGAGTATGTGGTGCTAAAGTGGACCTGGTCATTGGGCAGAGTGTGTGGTGCTAAAAGTGGACCTGGTCATTGGGCAGACAGAGCATGTGGTGCACGTTTATGTTGTGATAACTGAAATTTGAGTTTTTTATGACAATTTAATCTTGTGTATTGTGGCAACTGAAATTAGTGTGTTATGGTACCTGAAATTAGTGTGTTATGGTACCTGAAATTAGTGTATTGTGGCAACTGAAATTAGTGTGTTATGGTACCTGAAATTAGTGTATTGTGGCAACTGAAATTAGTGTATTGTGGCAACTGAAATTAGTGTGTTATGGTACCTGAAATTAGTGTATTGTGGCAACTGAAATTAGTGTATTGTGGCACCTGAAATTAGTGTGTTGTGGTACCTGAAATTAGTGTATTATGGCAACTGAAATTAGTGTGTTGTGGTACCTGAAATTAGTGCATTGTGGCACCTGAAATTAGTGTGTTGTGATACCTGAAATTAGTGTATTGTGGCAACTGAAATTAGTGAGTTGTGGCACCTGAAATTAGTGTGTTGTGGTACCTGAAATTAGTGCATTGTGGCACCTGAAATTAGTGTGTTGTGGTACCTGAAATTAGTGCATTGTGGCACCTGAAATTAGTGTGTTGTGGTACCTTAAATTAGTGCATTGTGGCACCTGAAATTAGTGTGTTGTGGTACCTGAAATTAGTGCATTGTGGCACCTGAAATTAGTGCATTTGGCACCTGAAATTAGTGCATTGTGGCACCTGAAATTAGTGCATTGTGGTACCTGAAATTAGTGCATTGTGGCACCTGAAATTAGTGCATTGTGGTACCAGAAATTAGTGCATTGTGGCACCTGAACTTAGTACTTTGTGGCAACTGAAACGTGTGAGTCGTGGTAAAGCACAACGTCTTCTTTTTGCCAATTGGTCTTAACACATGGAGTGAGAACCTTTGAGGTTGGGATATTCACTTCCTATTGTCCCCTCAGATGATCACTTCCTGTTGTCCCCTCAGATGATCACTTTCTATTGTCCCCTCAGATGATCACTTCCTGTTGTCCCCTCAGATGATCACTTCCTGTTGTCCCCTCAGATGATCACTTCCTGTCCCCTAAGATGATCACTTCCTGTTGTCCCCTCAGATGATCACTTCCTGTTGTCCCCTGAGATGATCACTTCCTATTGTCCCATCAGATGATCACTTCCTGTTGCCCCCTAAGATGATCACTTCCTATTGTCCCCTCAGATGATCACTTCCTGTTGTCCCCTAGGATGATCACTTCCTGTTGTCCCCTAGGATGATCACTTCCTGTTGTCCCCTAGGATGATCACTTCCTGACTTCTCCTATGAAGATCTAAACATGTACACATAAAATAAAGACAAAGCAGATTTTTTTTTTGAAACTTTATTATTCGCCCAAAGCTGTTTCAGTGACCAACTAAGTGACATGTACAAGTGACGTGTACATGTGAGGTACACATCAAGTCATAAGTCCACACGTCTGATGACATGCTGTGTACATGTCACACATATGTCATTCGAACTCTTCATTTCCACACCATTCTCCATGCAAACCTTTAGATAATTTTAGCAATGCAAAATTTTAGATAAATATAAGATTCATATCCATTCAGTAATATGTCAACATATAAATGATATATTTATATCATAATGGATATAATCATTTCTTCAAGGATTTAATATATTATATTTATAAACATGCACTTTATAGTTCAATCAGAACTTGGGTCAATTAATAAATTTCATAAATGACATCATGTTTATTTACACACAATAAATGGTTTATTACAAATCAATAACATACAAATTACATATAAAAATATGAAATTATGACAGCTTTAAAATGACAAAACATATTAAATGTTCCACCATACAGTATGATTTGATATGTCTCATGGGTTTTGCTACATACAAATCAATGCAAGATTTCGAAGAGGATATTTCAAAGATGGCTGTCTGATAAATGTCATATGTAATGCAAGAAAATGAATTACTGTAATTATTATACAATAATATCTTTCTATTCTTATAGGACAACAATGCCAACTCATGGCATCACATGACAACACAAGACAACAATGTCAACACATGACTGAGTCATTGGAAAGGTTGGGGGGAGGGGGGTGGGGGGGGAAGGGAAGGGGTGAAAATTTCCGTTTGATAAAAAAATTCGCTAAAGACGCTTAAAAGAGTACAAATCTGTACTTCTAATGACACCTAGCGACATGACATATGCATTACGAAAACAACTACACGACAGGCAGACAAAAGTCTGTCCACGTAATTCCAAAAATAAATTATCTGTACAAAATAAATGGTATAGTTCAAATGGTATAGTTCAAATGGTATAGTTCAATCGTAAATGGTATAGTTCAATCGAAATATTAACAATTGTTACAAAACATCATTCATCATAATAACTGGACTAATTATTGCACGAGCACCCAGGCGTGTCACTGACTGCTGACCTGTTCTAAATTTGAATGTGTACGAGCCATCCTATGTATCAGCCACATGTGGCATGGTAGACCACATATAAGACAATAGTAGCTTACTGAGCAGACAATAATTGCCGTTTGATGCGCGCGCACTCAGGGTATTTCCGATTTCAAGGCGTCAGACCATGTTTTTTTTAATTCAACATTTTGTGTGACGTCATGGTGACGTAGAACGCAACTCGCTTGGTTATAAATAAGATGGCGCTTTAGTGGTGAATTATTTCTCCGTCCAGATTTCCATCGCTAGTGAGTAGTCTTTCTATCTCCGACTCTGGTCCATTTAGTCTGATTGTTATGGAAGTTTTCCGTGTCTCTAAAATATGTGCCCCCCCCCCCCTTTTTTTTCTTTCCATGTTTGTTGCGTCAGCTGTTGAGGTCAGTCAGTGCAATGTCACTCATACCAGGAACGCAGTCTCGAGATGTCACGCTCCACGCGCGTAAAGGTCATCTTGGGCGTGCAGACAGGTGGCAGTTTGAACAAATTGCGGCCAGCGTTGGTCATCTGACAGTGACCTAGGTCCAGTCCCAGTGGTTACAGCGTGACGTTACAACTCATTACAGGGGTCAAACTCGCAAAGGTCACGGAATGTCTCCAGCTTAAAATGTCTAGTCGTATTCTCTCATATCTTTTACTTTTGGAATTTAGATGTACAAGGTCCTAACTATAACTCCAAGGTCCTAACTACAAGGTCCTAACAATAACTACAAGGTCCTAAAAACAAGATCCTAACAATAACTACAAGGTCCTAACTACAAGATCCTAACTATAAGATCCTAACTATAACTACAAGGTCCTAACTACAAGATCCTAACTATAACTAAAATGTCCTAACTAAAACTCCAAGGTCCTCACTACAAGATCATACCTACAAGATCATACTTGCAAGGTCATAACTACAGATCCTGACTCAAAAGGCCCTAGCAGGAAAGGCTTGCTGAGGTCATATTTGTTACGTAATTCTGTGTTGTAAATGTAATTGATGTCTTTGTTACACCGATCATTGGCAAGGATTAGCGTAACAAACTGTAGGATTAGCTGACATTGTTTGACAGCGGGCCACACGACCCAACCTTGTCCCACTCGCCATGTCCTCGTGGTCCACCGTGATAGTCAGATCCTGGTTTTTTAGTTTACATTGAGAAAATATGGCGGGAGTTATGCTTGTAAAACACAAACTAACAATCGTGAGACATTTGAGACACAACAGGGAGTCGCGGTGTAGACAAGGGGAGGGGGGTGTTAGACAAGGTGCAGGGGGTGTAGACAGCGTTTGTTGGTGTACACAAGGAGATACAAAAGGTGGAGGTGTAGAGTGGAGGTGGAGGTGTAGAGTGGAGTGTAGAATGGAGGTGGAGGTGTAGAGTGGAGGTGTAGAGTGAAGGTGGAGGTGTAGAGTGGACGTGGAAGACGGGGGTGCTGTTAGACAGTGGTGGGTTGTGTTAGACAGTGGTGGGTTGTGTTGGACAGTGGTGGTTGTGTTGGACAGTGGTGGGTTGTGTTGGACAGTGGTGGGTTGTGTTGGACAGTGGTGGGTTGTGTTGGACAGTGGTGGGTTGTGTTGGACAATGGTGGGTTGTGTTGGACAGTGGTGGTTGTGTTGGACAGTGGTGGGTTGTGTTGGACAGTGGTGGGTTGTGTTGGACAGTGGTGGGTTGTGTTGGACAGTGGTGGGTTGTGTTGGACAGGGTTAGGGTGTGTTGGACAGGGTTGGGGTGTGTTTGAAAGGGGTGGGTTATGTTAAGGGTGGGGTTAAGTTAGACATCTAAGTTAAACGTTGTACAGGTAAGTAATAAGTTAGACAGGTAAGTTAGACGTTGGACAGGTAAGTAAGACGTTGGACATATTCATCGGTGAAACAATATGGGTTTTGGATAAATCATTGGGATGTGTACTTCTGTAGCTGAGAGATGTACTTCTGTAGCTGGGGTGCGTGCTGGTGTAGCTGTGATGTGTAGTAGTGTAGCTGTGATGTTGCGCCCTTCATCCATCCGGCTCACATTCACTCTGGTGTCGTGAGGGAAAGATTTCAACTTGAATTGTACACGTCGAAATGTCCCTCGTCGTTACATTAGAACACGGGACAAATTTAACAGCACACAACTAAAGAGCCAATGAATCTTGTCCCGGTTATTTCATGTAGAAGATCTCAGTCTTTCCCGGTCTCATTTCTTGTCAGGGGACATCAAAGAGAGGGTCCTGGGGTTTTCCCAGACAAATGACTTTTTAAGGACATTCGGAGGCTCGCGCAGTGTCGGTCCCAATGAATGTCAGGCTAACTAATGACATTTGGGGACAGGCTGCCATTTGTCAGTGGCTAAAGGAGAGCGGTCACTCGATGCAGGCTTAAAAATATTGTGCTGAGAGGGGAGGGTCGTGGAGTGAGGATGTAGGGAAATGGCAGGGGTGGAGGTGTAGAGAGGAGGAAAAAGACAGGGGTGGGTTGTGTTAGTCAGGGTAGATCTTATAGACAGGGTCCGGTGCTATTAGACAGGGTCGGGTGCTATTGACAGGGTCGGGTGCTGTTAAAAGAAAGCACTCGGTAAGAAGAGAGAATAACCAGTGGTGAATAATTGGAGGCTCTGAGTAACAGTTGGCTCCTTCTGGAACAGAATTATTCCCACCTTGTACAGAGGTAAGTTACATCTGGTGTAGAGTTATTTCCACCTGGTATAGGGTTATTTCCACCTGGGTAAGAGTTACCTCCACCTGGGAGCTGTTATCTTCATATGCTAGAGTTACCTCCACCTGTTAGCAGTTATCTTCATATGCTAGAGTTACCTCCACCTGTTTGCAGTTATCTTCATATGCTAGAGTTACCTCCACCTGGGAGCAGTTATCTTCATATGCTAGAGTTACCTCCACCTGTTAGCAGTTATCTTCATATGCTGGAGTTACCTCCACCTGGTAGCAGTTATCTTCATATGCTAGAGTTACCTCCACCTGGGAGCAGTTATCTTCATATGCTAGAGTTACCTCCACCTGGGAGCAGTTATCTTCATATGCTAGAGTTACCTCCACCTGGGAGCAGTTATCTTATATACCTATAAGACTACCAGTGCCAATGAGGTTACCAGTCCAAATAAGGCCATATATTTATAATAATGTTATCCTGCAATTCTATTTAATGGATAATGATCCATGTTCATTCCGATGTACTCGTCTTATCTTAAGTTAATCAAAGTACTTAACAGTGACAGTACACTACAACGGTGACAGTACACTACAACGGTGACAGTACACTACAACGGTGACAGTACACTACAACGGTGACAGTACACTACAACGGTGACAGTACACTACAACGGTGACAGTACACTACAACGGTGACAGTACACTACAGTCTACACCAGAAAACCAATCAGATGATTTGGAGCGGACGTCACCAACATCTGAGTCGGTCTTGTCCGCCATTTTCTTTCGTTTCGTCACGTGATCTACACCTAGAACCGTCTGCTCATTTGCTTTGTGACAACCTTCCAACCCCCTGACATTTGTCACATTCATAATTTACGTCTTCAAGAGGTTAGTCCAACGATTCTCAAGCTGTATTCAGTGTGCCCCAAGCTTTTTCATTCGGTGGGTCTCAGACCCGATTAGGGGACGGTGTCAGTAGTCACAGTAGCAATACCTAAGTCATCGAGGAACTTACAGAAGGTGGCCATTAATGACGTCATGGATAACGCAACATGAGTGACGTCATAGATAACACATGAGTGACGTCATAGATGACACATTCATTGTATGTGGCTTTATTGACAACTTTTAAAAATTATTTATTTTTTATAATTTTGTTTACATTCTGCTGTGTACAAACGATACAAAAAATATATTTCGCTAATCTGACGTCATCAATTCGGTACAAACTGTACAAGAAATACATCACTGATTCGGTAAAATGTGTACATGAAATACATCATTGATTCGGTACAATGTGTACATGAAAATACAATAATAAAGAAATCTGTTCATAGCTCATATTTACAAGATGATTGAAGATTAATACGCATGGACCACGTGACAAACATATTACCTCACGTGACAAACATTAAATCACGTGACAAAAACAGTTTTATAAAGTTTAAATTTGAGCAGTTTTTTTTGTTTTTGTCGTCGCCATTGAAATAATTGCAACATGGCGTTAACTTAATTTAGATGATAGATTCAACTAATGTTACAAAACTTAATTTAGATGATAGATTCAACTAATGTTACAAATGTTACAAAACTTAATTTAGATGATAGATTTAACTAATGTTACAAATGTTACAAAACTTAATTTAGATGATAGATTCAACTAATGTTACAAATGTTACAAAACTTAACTTACATGATAGATTCAACTAATGTTACAAATGTTACAAAACTTAATTTAGATGATAAATTCAACTAATGTTACAAATGTTACAAAACTTAATTTAGATGATAGATTCAACTAATGCTACAAATGTTACAAAACTTAACTTACATGAAAGATTTAACCAAGTATTAATGCGTACAACGACTTACTTTAATGACAAAATAATTCAGCTAATGTTACAGATGATACAAAACTTAAGTTTGATGATAAGATCATTGAGATAATGTTACAGATGTTACCAAACTAGTTCATGAGAGTGAAACTGAAACAAGTCAATTCTTGTGAATTTAGCGGGTGCTGCGAACAATGTGATGCGTGTGTGTGTGTGGGGGGGGGGGGAGGGGAGTGGGGGTGAAATGTATATGGGCCCATATTCCCAGGCACACCACGGGTCTAAATATAAACATGTAATATGGGAATTACATCTTATGTGTATTAATGTAATGAAACGTGAAATATGGGAACTATATCTTATGTGTATTAATGTAATGAAACGTTAAATATGGGAATTACATCTTATGTGTATTAATGTAATGAAACGTGAAATATGGGAATTAGATCTTATGTGTATGAATGTAATCAAAGATGAAAAAGTGTGCGGGAAATTGCATGAAATAATACACAGGCAGCCATCTTAGGAAAAAGAATTTGATAAAATGATACCTTATGACGTCACAATATGAAGACCACAGAGATCCAACTGTCTGATTTACGCACTAGAAGAAATGAGTGACCACTTGGTAGGCCAGCTGACTGACCAGCTGACTGACCAGCTAGGAAAATGTACATCTTGTCAAAATTAACCTCTGTACACAAGGAATAACCTTTCCTGGATATGTGTACAATAATTCCTCTCGAATATTTAAGAAGTTTAAAAACTGTTAATGCCATGTTACAAAAATCGTGGTGACGAGTGTCTGACTGATGTCTGACGGATATCTGATGGATGTCTGACGGATGCTTGCTGCTCGATGTCTCCTCGATGAACTACACAGTGGAATGAATCTCATTTTTTACGTCATCACAAGTTGGGGACTTCTGGCGTAACAAAGATGGTGGCGTGGTGGTGGCGGTGGAATACGTGGTGTGGCGATGGATGACATGGGGTGGCGATGGATGACATGGGGTGGCGATGGATGATAAGGGGTGACAATGTATGACGTCAGGTGTGATATTCTCATTTCCTGTTACCAGATGTCACATTGTACACTTAAATAATAATTTAGCATCGAGAATGAAAAGGTATTTGAAATAATCATCCGTACACAGTTTCTTTAATGTCTTTCTGTACACTTCTCTGTCTGTCTGTACACTTCTATAATGTTTGTCTATACACTTGTCATGCCAGTGCTGCCAGCACACAGTCCAATGACATGACCACTTGTCAAATACTGACTGATATCTCGTGACCAGGTTGTTTGATTAGTTTGAAGTCACGTGTCGTGAATGATTGCTGTTTGTCACGTGATCGTTCAGGTATCCACCACTCTGTCTTACTTATGTTGCATCAATGACAAAGTGACTTTTTTTCCTCCCACTAGTGCCAATGTCACTCAAAGCTTTTGTCACGCTAGTGCCAATGTCATTCAAAGCTTCTGTCACGCTAGTGCCAATGTCACTCAAAGCTTCTGTCACGGCAGAGCGAGTAATGGCCGCACACGAGGTCGTATGACATCAATAACGCTGACGTAGCTGATGATGACTAAGCCAGATGGGACTGTGGGGCACAAGATGACACAAGACGTGGCTAATGACGTCAGTGCGAGACGACACTTTGGGACAGCGATGACGCATGACGTAGCTCCTGACGTCAGTGCGAGATGGGACTGTGAGACATCTCTGAAGGTGTCCCTGAGAAGTCTGACCCCACTGAACCCACCATATCGTCTGAGTGAAGGTAGCCCCGATGTAGCATCATGTCGCCATGGCCAGGGCTGCCTGACATCAGCATCAGGTCGTGGTGGTGGGGTGGGCTGGGCAGGCCGGGGTCCATGTGGTCAAACGAAGACATCTGTCCGAAGAGAAACCATAGACATTTTATTGATAGGACAATTTGTCTACAAGTGTTAAGATATAGCTTTGACATCTAAACAAACACCACTGGTTTACAAGTGTTCCCCTGTTAAGCGGTGTTAACTTTTCCTACATTTTGCCCTAGTTTGATCACATTCTGTTTAATGACGTCAATGTGTTTGACCACATGACGTCACAATGTAACAATTAGTATAATAAGCTCCTTTAATCAAGCCCTTATTTATTGCGATACATAAATATCACATTTAACATTTCTGAGTGTCATATCAACTTTAACATTTCTGAGTGTCCTATCAACTTTAACATTTTGAGTGTTCTATCAATTTAAATAGTTAAGAATGTTCTATCAAAGTTAGCATTTCTGAGCATTCTTTTGAAGCGAACATTTCTGTGTATTCTATCAAAGCTAACATTTCTGAGTATTTTAACAAATCTAGCATTTCTGAGAATTCTGTCAAATTTGATCAAAAATTCTACGAGTTCAAATTTAAATAAATGTTTTTAAGGCAAGTAATGTGCTAATGAAATAATAGGATTAATAGACAAACCAAATGAACAAACTGAGCAAATGAAGTGAACAAATGAAGTGAACAAATGAAGTGAACAAATGAAATGAACAAATGAAATGAACAAATGAAATGAACAAATGAAGTGAACAAATGAAGTGAACAAATGAAGTGAACAAATGAAGTGAACAAATGAAGTGAACAATAGCGTGAAGAAATGAAGTGAACAAATGAAGTGAACAAATGAAGTGAACAAATGAAGTGAACCAATGAAGTGAACCAATGAAGTGAACAAATGAAGTGAACAAATGAAGTGAACGGTACGGTGGTATAAACAAAAGAGGTCTCGTTGTTCTCTCGGGAATGTCTAGATTCAGAGGTCAAGGACACACTAAAATTGGTGGACTTTGAATTGACTCAATAGTTCATTTCTTTTCATCAAGTCAACTTCTTACAATGAAACAAAATCGTCAAAGAAATGCCAACGAAATACTGATGATAAGTGTGGGATTTGATGATAATACAAGATAAGTCAAAACTATGTATCAAGTCAATAGATCGATTATTCGCTGACCAGATGACCAAGTTAACTTATTCAGACTGTACGTCAATACGTCGCTAAGTCCAAACACGTCACTACGTTCTATGTCACTACGTCCACATGCACGTCACTGCGTCCACATGCACGTCACTGCGTCCACATGCACGTCACTGCGTCCAAAACGTTATTAGTCATCATACGTCACTACGTCGGTATAACGTCACTACGTCCTAAAGACCGTAGTAATTGGTGAAAACAGCTTCATAATACTTTCATAATTACTATAATAGTCATATGATAGAGCCAAATGCCATCTCCCGGCAAACCAAAGGTCATCTTCTGGTCAACCAAGGGTCGTCTTCTGGTCAACGTAATCTAAAATATCAACGTCTAGGACACATAATTTTGATCTGGTCAATAGTTACAACTGGGTCAGTAGTTACAACTAGGTCAATAGCTACAACTAGGTCAGTAGTTACAAATAGGTCAGAAGTTACAACTAGGTCAGTAGTTACAACTAGTTCAGTAGTTACAAATAGGTCAGTTGTTACAACTAGGTCAGTAGCGTCAACTAGGTCAGTAGTTACAACTAGGTCAGTAGTTACAACTAGGAGATAAATGTGGTCCTCACATTTGGTCATGCATCATTGGTCCTCTAGATATACCACCGTATCGTCCTCCTCGTCCACCATCATCATCTTGGAGTTCATCTCATCATCATCGTCGTCCATGTCGCTCAACATGGATGGTCGTGGGTGATGATGATGGTGGAGGTGCTTCAGCTGATGCTCGGTCAACTGCTCCTGCTGGTTGTAGCAGTTGAAGAAGTGGTTTTGATTGTACTCCATGGGGTGGTGGTAGTTATGGGGTTGGTGGGGTAGGAAGGGGGCCGTGTTATTCATGATGTTCATGTTGCTCACCAGTTGCTGGAAGGGGGCGTGAGGCTGGTCAAGGTCACCCTGCAGGGCAAACTCCGAAAGGGCTTTCCATGGTGTTTGATAGCTCTGGACTTCGACGGGATTGCCTTGCATGCCCACCGGGGGCTCGTGGCGGACCGGACTGGAGGCCACCATGGGGACACCTTGCAGCGGGCGACTGAGACCACCTCCATTCTGAAGATGAAAATCAGGTCATTTCTTTTAAAACGTCATGTAAGAAGACACAAGACAGGTCACTGGACAGCAAGAAAATTATACAGGTACATCATTGGACAGGTACATCATTGGACAGGTACATCACTGGACAGCAAGATAATTGTACAGGAAAATCATTGGACAGGTAGATCATTAAAAACGTAGATCATTGGACAGCAAGATAATTATATAGGTACATCATTGGACATGTACATCATTGGACAGGTACATTACTGGACAGCAAGATAATTGTACAGGAAAATCATTGGACAGGTAGATCATTGGAAACGTAGATCATTGCACAGGTAGATAATTGTACATGTACATCATTGGACTTGCTACGCCCTTAGGCCCTAAGGGCCTAAAATTGACGACCTTGGCTAACTATACTCTCATTTTTATCGGGAAGTGGGGCAGACATCGAGGGCGCCGATGGCCCCTGGGCGAAATGGAGGGTGTTAGCCCATTTCTATAAAAAAAAATATTATTTCAAAATCCAGACGTGCATTTTGTGCACCTTAATCAGGATTTGTCATGTTTACGGGATTGTATTTTAATTTTTAAATTTAAAAAAAAAATGGAACTTTTCCATAACTGGAACAAACAAAAGAAATAGTTTTAAAATTGTGATTGACACGATGAAGAAATCTTGTCATCGAGAGAAATGACAATGTCATCTACATGTCAAGACATTGGTGAGACAGTTTGCTTATCGTTCTGATACTAAAAGAGAAAAGAAGTTGGCAACTTAATATAGAGACAAAGTGTAGAGACAAAGTATAGAGACAAAGTATAGAGACAAAGTATAGAGACAAAGTATTTAACATTCTTAACTTTTATTCAGGAAACTGTCCTACAAAAGTAGCACATTGAAAAGTAGCACATTAAAAAGTAGGACATTGAAAAGTAGCACATTTACATCAAAAGTGTTTGTACTTTCTATTAATACAATTGTTGAAACATACACTGGGTGCGTGCGTCCTTTCAATAAACATTCAAAGATTTGAGAGCATTTAAACTAATGCCAGTAACTATATTTTTTATCCCTCATATATATTTTGCTTGTGGTCTGACTGAATCCATTTCCGGATAGCGCGCAAAAAATAATTCCCGATAACTACACTAAATGATGGTTTTTGTTGTTTTTAATATCGCAACTGCATTTGGTGCGCAATTTTCTTTTCGGAAAATGGAATCGCCTCAATTTAGGTATATGGTGCAATATGTATTCGGTTTAAAAGTGGTTGGGACATCAGAATATTGATATAGTTCATGGGCGTGAAATAAAAAGTGTGCAGTGACGTTTCATGGGGGAAGGGGTGTAGCAAAAATTGAAATTCTTAAATGTGTTTTGTCAAGTTCACGCATTGCTGGCGCCAATGTTTGGCCAGCTAGAACTAGTTTATATTTAAAAAAAAACACATGCGCTACTTGAACAGTTTTGATTTTGTGATGAATTCAATTTGAAAAAAGGTTGCACATGTTTGACACTTAGAAGAATGTTAAGATCATAGACCTTTATATTGATGTGAAGTTTGTTTAATACCAAGTTATTAAAGTCTTTCAACTTGGGGCTTGCCAAAACATACAATAATTTTCAAGTATCAAAATATGCCAACTACAAAGAAAGAAGAAAATATGTTTATAATGAGGAGCGGTTAATGAAAAAAAAATGCGATACTTGTAATCGAACACTGTAAACCTGTAACCAGATAAGCCTAAAATAGAAATAGATCATCAAATATATCGTACGTAGCGATATGTTAATGTTTACACTAAAAAAAACATTGTCGTCGGTGAACAAACAATTTATTGGGGGGGGGGGGGGAGGTTAATACAAAACAATTAATTTTTTGTTGTTGAATTTGTTGTATAAATTTTTCTCCTTTGGGAACTTGACTTGCTCCGGGGTGCGCTGGCACCCTCCCCAGAGAGATGCCTGAAAAAAACACTTGGGGGGGGGGCACGGCGCCCGACAGTCTTGTAAATAATAAATGATCGGAGGAGGACCAGACTGTCATCACGTGACAGTTTAGTCCAGTAAATCGTCGATCGTACACGCCCAAGAAACGGGGCGCTAATTTCTTCAGTTTCCTGGAGCTGCGAGAAGGGCGGACCATGAAATTCGAAACTAATCGCCCTCAACCTTTCCTCGTGGGTTATCCCATCCCAATGAGATCCAGAAGGTCCCGTTGCCGTACAGGGTCACATGACCATCCAGGGTCACATGATCAAAATGTGTTAACCGTTACCTCCCCTTTTCGGCAGATGCCATTCCTAAATCTTTGAAACGTGTTAACAAATGATGTTGTGAGATTACGCCTTGGGGCACTAAGGGCACTAGGGGCACTAAGGGCACTAGGGGCTCAATCAACCCTTTCAGCTATTAGGGAGGGGTGGAAAGGGTGGAAGTGAGGGGGTCAAATTTCTGGACATCTGTTGTGACGACATAAGAGCCTGCTATCACTTCGAATCATTCAAATATGATCAGAAATCTTTGGACTACGTTGAATAAATCTATTACAATATCTCTGGTCTCTTACTGCTACGTTGAATAAATCAATTACAATATCTTTGGTGTCTTACTGCTACGTTGAATAAATCTGTTACAAGATCACTTTTAACATATTTTAAATATTTAAAATCACTAAATGCGGTTACCGGGTTTGTGTGTCACGTTTGTTATTGTGTTTGTGTGTCATGTTTGTTATTGAGTTTGTGTGTCACGTTTGTTATTGTGTTTGTGTGTCACGTTTGTTATTGTGTGTGTGTGTCACGTTTGTTATTGTGTTTGTGTGTCACGTTTTTTTATTGTGTTTGTGTGTCACGTTTGTTATTGTGTGTGTGTCACGTTTGTTATTGTGTTTGTGTGTCACGTTTGTTATTGTGTTTGTGTGTCACGTTTGTTATTGTGTTTGTGTGTCACGTTTGTTATTGAGTTTGTGTGTCACGTTTGTTATTGTGTTTGTGTGTCACGTTTGTTATTGTGTGTGTGTGTCACGTTTGTTATTGTGTTTGTGTGTCACGTTTTTTATTGTGTTTGTGTGTCACGTTTGTTATTGTGTTTGTGTGTCAAGTTTGTTATTGTGTTTGTGTATCACGTTTGTTATTGAGTTTGTGTGTCATGGTTGTTATTGTGTTTGTGTGTCACGTTTGTTATTGTGTTTGTGTGTCACGTTTGTTATTGTGTTTGTGTGTCACGTTTGTTATTGAGTTTGTGTGTCATGGTTGTTATTGTGTTTATGTGTCACGTTTGTTATTGAGTTTGTGTGTCATGGTTGTTATTGAGTTTGTGTGTCACGTTTGTTATTGTGTTTGTGTGTTATGTTTGTTATTGTGTTTGTGTGTCATGTTTGTTATTGTTATTGTCTGTCATGGTTAGCCCTGTTGTTGGTTAGTCATCTATGCCATGCCTGTATAAGATGATATTTTTTTTTTCTGATGTAGTCACCTGGAGTGAAGTGCTCCTAGTATTAATTTACAGATACAGTTAGTGGACATCTCCAAGTTTTGCAGTACAGATACAGTTAATGGACATCTCCAAGTAATACACTACAAATAGATTTAGTGGACATCTCCTATATATAGCATGACTGTGCAGATACAGTTAGTTGACATTTCCAAGTATTACAGTACAGACAGATTTACTGGACATCTCCAAGTATTACAGATAGATTTAGTGGACATCTCCAAGTATTACAGGTAGATTTAGTGGACATCTCCAAGTATTACAGGTAGATTTAATGGACATCTCCAAGTATTACAGATAGATTTAGTGGACATCTCCAAGTATTACAGATAGATTTAGTGGACATCTCCAAGTATTACAGATAGATTTAGTGGACATCTCCAAGTATTACAGATAGATTTAGTGGACATCTCCAAGTATTACAGATAGATTTAGTGGACATCTCCAAGTATTACAGATATATTTAGTGGACATCTATAATACAAGTTTTTTTTTTTAATTCTCAAAAGGCTTGTGTTTTGTTGTTTGTGTTTTAATTTCAGAGTTTATTTACGATATCAGAATTAATTTTTAATATGACATAGTTTTTATTTACACAACCTTGTGTTTATTTTTCATATCCAGTTTTTCTATCTAATATATAGATAACTAGAAGCTATGACTCGGTGTTAACTGGGGTAAGGAAGGCAGATTGCTCTATTATAGATCTGCTATGGGGGGGGGGGCGGGGGGTCTTGCTTGTGTGTGGTTCGGTGTTTTGTTAATTATAAACTTCACAAAAACAAAAGAAAACAAATATCTAACACCTAACTGTTACGTCTGTGGCTTAATCTGGCTTAGATAGAGTGTTACGTCTGTGGCTTAATCTGGCTTAGATAGAGTGTTACGTCTGTGGCTTCATCTGGCTTAGATATATTGTTACGTCTGTGGCTTCATCTGGCTTAGATATATTGTTACGTCTGTGGCTTCATCTGGCTTAGATATATTGTTACGTCTGTGGCTTCATCTGGCTTAGATATATTGTTAATGTGTACTGAAAAACTGTAACCCTTTTCCACGCTATTAAAAAAAATCATTTAGACCTTTGCTCTTTTAATATCTTTTCATGTTTACCTTTGTAATATCACTGGGTTTTAGAAATAAAAGGGGAAATAATTTCTTTATATTTTTAAAATTATATTTACTAATTGAAACATCTGCAAAATAATGGATCTGGGGATAATTAAAAATGTGCCCTCCCCCCTCCCCACCCTTTCAACGCCCATGAACTTTGAGTAAAAACTTATAATTTGTTTGACTAAAGAAGAATAACTTTAACAATTTAATTACTTTTAGTTTTTATAAATAGTGTTCAACTGATTAAAATGTACGCGCTATTTCCTCGTCCGGGCCAAGAAAAGGGGAGAGGATTGCATAAATCTATGTAACAATCATGACAATGCCAATCTCCGATCACACATGGTCTTTTAAAAATATATTTTTAAAAAAAAATTCTGACAAAGAATTGAGCTGACACTTGACAGAGCCGAAACACACCGATCAATTTGTCCCGGCCATAGTGCCGTCTACCCCCAGAGATTTCCAGTCCCTGTTTCATTATAGAGGCCTGGTCGCTACCCGCTTCGCAGCATTGATTCGGTCTTCGCATCTCACGAATACCTGTGTTACCTGTAGTCAGGTGTTCTACACAAGGGGAGAGAATGGCCAGGTATGGAGTTTCTGCCGTCGAACCGGCGGGTTGGGGGTTGGGGGGGGGGGGGAAGGGCTTGGTGCTGGAAGTCTATTGATATCGTCACTAAACTCAAGGCAACGGGAAATAATGCTCACGAGAAATGAGATCCAATCGTTCACTTCCGGAATCGCTCCGCTGTGGAGAGCGAAGCATCACGCCTATATTACGAGTCATCGCCCCTTAGAACGATTGATTCCCCTTTTTTTCCCTCAGCCTGCTTTAACAAAAAAAGATTATGATTATAAAACAAAAAGGAAAATGGCGGCTTTGGAAAAATAATATGAATGGTGCCAATGACGTCATTGTATTGCAAATTAAATCATGTTAAGAGTTACCCAACCTTAACATTGGTTTATCGATTATTCAAAACAGACCAAGTGTCTCAAGTCAAATGAGTGTGTCTCAAGTCAACTGGGTGTGTCTCAAGTCAACTGGGTGTGTGTCTCAAGTCAACTGGGTGTGTGTCTCAAGCCAACTGGATATGTGTCTCAAGTCAACTGGGTGTGTGTCTCAAGTCAGCTGGGTTTGTGTCTCAAGTCAGCTTGGTGTGTGTCTCAAGTCAACTGGGTGTGTGTCTCAAGTCAACTGGGTGTGTGTCTCAAGTCAACTGGGTATGTGTCTCAAGTCAACCAAGCCAACTTGGTGTGTGTCTCAAGTCAGCTGGGTTTGTGTCTCAGGTCAGCTGGGTGTGTGTCTCAAGTCAACTGGGTGTGTGTCTCAAGTTAACTGGGTGTGGTCAAATATACGGATGGTTGAACGGCAGTTGTGACGTCATTGACACGAAGTGTTCACAAACCTGACTTCTGGTGCGGAACTGGAAATTAAGAGATTATGGTGTACGTCGCGTCACGTGGTATGTATGATGTGCATGGTGTGCATGGTCACGTGTAGTACGTTGTCACGAGGTCGTGCTGTACGTTGTCACGTTGTGTACATGGTGTACATAGTATACTTGACGTTTGCGACTCAAATGATGATTGTACATGGTGTCTAGTACACAGAAACAATATACGCTCCATCTGTCTTGCATGTAAGATCACAAAGAAGAATTGTACCAAGTCTGTGGTCAACTTGCTTTTGTCCGGCAACATTGCTACGACATCGTTAGTGCCACTATTCCCACCAGCCCCAGTAGTCTCATTAGCCCCAAAGTCCCACCAGCCCCACTAGTCTCATTAGTCCCAAAAGACCCACTAGTCCCACCAGCCCCACTAGTCTCATAGTCCCACAAGTCCCACTAGTCCCACCAGTTCCACTAGTCCCACTAGTCAACCGTTAATGGATACACACTCACAAATTCTCCCCCACACTCCATCCCCACACTTAAACCCTACTACCCACCCACCAACCTCCCAGCCCCCCCCCCCTTTTTCCGACTTATAAGGTCAAAGATTATTGAATATTTTCGAACAAAATAACGATGTTTAGATAGAGATGGGGTGCAAAGGGGGGGTGGCAGGATGCCCCCCCCCCCTTTTTCCCCTTATTTCATTTAAATGATCATCCACGATCATGGGGAGGGGTGGTTGGGGGAGGAGTGGGTGGGTGGGGGAGGTATGGGGGAGGGTGCTTTATGCTTGTTATTAATATCATTAGCATATTGTCAAGATCGGACTGGCCAGTAAGGTCAAGGTCAGCATACACTCACAGACACGCACAGACATTAAGATCCGAATGGCCAGTAAAGTCTGCATACACTCACAGACACGCACAGACATTTGGCGTTCTGTTCCACGAAATGTAGCGTGCGATGGATTGCAGTGACGGACAGGTGACTTAATTGATTGACAGCAGGGGCGGAGCTTCAGTGCCTTCTTTATTAAATGGCTGCTTAACATTGGTCAACAAATAGAAATAGATTTTGTAATTGCTTCATTTTTTTTTATCTTTAAAAATATCTGGAACTTGTACATGGATATCTGCAACTTGTACATGGATATCTGGAACTTGGCCCTTGGATTTTAGGAGGTTGTCCCTACAGTCAGGAGGTTGGTCTTTACAATCAGGAGGTTGGTCCCTACAGTCCGGAGGTTGGTCTTTACAATCAGGAGGTTGGTCCCTACAGTCAGGAGGTTGGTCTTTACAATCAGGAGGTTGGTCCTTACAATCAGGAGGTTGGTCCCTACAGTCAGGAGATTGGTCCCTACAGTTAGGAGATTGGTCCCTACAGTCCGGAGGTTGGTCTTTACAATCAGGAGGTTGGTCCCTACAGTCCGGAGGTTGGTCCTTACAATCAGGAGGTTGGTCCTTACAATCAGGAGGTTGGTCCCTGCAGTCAGGAGGTTAGTCCTTACAATCAGGAGGTTTGTCCCTACAGTCAGGAGGTTGTTTCCTACTGTCCGGAGGTTGGTCTTTACAATCAGGAGGTTGGTCCCTACAGTCCGGAGGTTGGTCCTTACAATCAGGAGGTTGGTCCTTACAATCAGGAGGTTGGTCCCTACAGTCAGGAGGTTAGTCCTTACAATCAGGAGGTTTGTCCCTACAGTCAGGAGGTTGGTCCCTACAGTCAGGAGGTTGGTCCCTACAGTCAGGAGGTTTGTCCCTGCAGTCAGGAGGTTGGTCCCTCAGTCATGAGGTTGGTACTAGACACCAGATGGTTTGAACTAGGCGCGAAAGAATGTCTAATGGCGATTTTTGTGTGCTTTCCTAAAGTGATGGTATTGTGGTGTCATGGCATTGTGATGTATTGGCATTGTGATGTCATGGCATTGTGATGTCATGGCATTGTGATGTACTGGCATTATGATGTCATGGCATTGTGATGTATTGGCATTGTGATGTCATGGCATTGTGATGTATTGGCACTGTGATGTCTTGGCACTGTGATGTCATGGCATTGTGATGTCTTGGCACTGTGATGTCATTGCATGGTGATATATCCGAATAGTGATGTCATATCTAAGCACCAGTATAGTGCGTCATAACGGGATTACAATTGTCTATTTAACAAACATTCCCCGATACCAACAAATCTGTGCCGATACCAACAAACATGTGCCGATACCAACAAATCTGTTCCGATACCAACAAACCTAACCTAAAAGGGAACTTTGTTCGGAGTCTACAAGAAAACAAAACAAAAGAACGTAGCGATCGTGTCCACGTGGTAGTGAACAATTCTATTAGATGCGTACTGCGATTTCAAAATACATGCGCCCCACAGTTTGCCAGAGATGGAGAGTTGGCAACAGTGGTAATACTAACTATATCCTCCTCACACTCCACCACATAGTTGGCAACAGTGGGAATACTAACTATATCCTCCTCACACCCCACCACATAGTTGGCAACAGTGGGAATACTAACTATATCCTCCTCACACCCCACCACATACACACATGCCTCAAAGATCTACTAGCTTCCTCCTCACCCCGCCCTCTTATGCCTCAAAGATCTACTAGCCTCCTCCTCAACCCGCCATCTTTTCCTCAAAGATCTACTAGCCTCCTCCTGACCCCGCCCTCTTATGCCTCAAAGATGTACTCCCAAGGAGCGTACTCAGAACAGTATACTCAGTAAAAAAAAAAAAAATTTAATGTTCTATTTATAATTTCATTAATGTACTGAATTTCAAATTTAAAATGTCTTCTAGATTTGTTTATTGGTTTGTTGTATTGATTTGTTGTATTGATTTGTTGTATTGATTTGTTGTATTGATTTGTTGTATTGATTTGTTGTATTGATTTGTTGTATTGATTTGTTGTATTGATTTGTTGTATTGATTTGTTGTATTGATTTGTTGTATTGATTTGTTGTATTGATTTGTTGTATTGATTTGTTGTATTGATTTGTTGTATTGATTTGTTGTATTGAATTGTTGTATTGATTTGTTGTATTGATTTGTTGTATTGATTTGTTGTATTGATTTGTTGTATTGATTTGTTGTATTGATTTGTTGTATTGATTTGTTGTATTGATTTGTTGTATTATCTTTAAAATCCGTTATATTAACTTCGCTGTTGTCCGTGAGTTTCATTCTTTCTGTCTGGGTGTGTGGCAAAATATTCCGACGGCTAATTTACCTACTTCCTGTCAACCTATCGAGCTGAAATTTGGCACATAGACTCCTTGCCGATGACAATCCCCCGAAATCACTTTCTCGTGTTTTTCAAGTGGAAAATGAAGGAAAAATTATGATGACGAAATAAAATTCCCGAAAACTGCGCTAAATGAGATTCTTAAATAAAAAATATCCCAAGTTCGTTTGGTGCGTAATATTTCTTCTGAAATAATTGGTGAACTAGTTGGTGAACTAGTTGGTGAACTAGTTGGTGAACTAGTTGGTGAACTAGTTGGTGAACTAGTTGGTGAACTAGTTGGTGAACTAGTTGGTGAACTAGTTGGTGAACTAGTTGGTGAACTAGTTGGTGAACTAGTTGGTGAACTAGTTGGTGAACTAGTTGGTGAACTAGTTGGTGAACTAGTTGGTGAACTAGTTGGTGAACTAGTTGGTGAACTAGTTGGTGAACTAGTTGGTGAACTAGTTGGTGAACTAGTTGGTGAACTAAATGTGCTGTGTAATAAGGGCATGAAATAGTTGGTGAACTAAATGTGCTGTGTAATAAGGGCATGAAATAGTTGGTGAACTAAATGTGCTGTGTAATAAGGGCATGAAATAGTTGGTGAACTAAATGTGCTGTGTAATAATGGCATGAAAAATATGAGGTTCCGAGCCTAGGGGATGGGGGGGGGGGGATGGCCTAATTGGAATTCTTATAAAGTGCATTACTTGTATGCATGTTTTGTCAAATGTTAAGCCCCCCCCCCCCCCAACCCACTCGTTGCTTGATTTTACATTTTATGAAGGATTTATAAGAAGAAGGATTTAGGGGTAGTTTCCCTTGTTTGATAGTATTCAGAGCCACTGACAATCTCACGCACATCGTTTGGACACATATGTTGTCTCACGCACATCGTTTGGACACATATGTTGTCTCACGCACATCGTTTGGACACATATGTTGTCTCACGCACATCGTTTGGACACATATGTTGTCTCACGCACATCGTTTGGACACATATGTTGTCTCACGCACATCGTTTGGACACATATGTTGTCTCACGCACATCGTTTGGACACATGTGTTGTCTCACGCACATCGTTTGGACACATATGTTGTCTCACGCACATCGTTTGGACACATATGTTGTCTCACGCACATCGTTTGGACACATATGTTGTCTCACGCACATCGTTTGGACACATGTGTTGTCTCACGCACATCGTTTGGACACATGTGTAGTCAACAGTGACCTTAGTAATATTTTACCCAAGAAATGATGGTACGAACAGTCGGAACATAATTTGTTTGTAAGATGGGGAGCGTCTATACTAGATGAGATATGGTACCAAAGTTTGAGAGACGGGAGAGGGTACCAAAGTTTGAGAGATTGGAGAGGTTACGAAAGTTTGAGAGATTGGAGAGGGTACCAAAGTTTGAGAGATTGGAGAGGGTACCAAAGTTTGAGAGATTGGAGAGGCTACCAAAGTTTGAGAGATTGGAGAGGTTACCAAAGTTTGAGAGATTGGAGAGGGTACCAAAGTTTGAGAGATTGGAGAGGGTACCAAAGTTTGAGAGATTGGAGAGGGTACCAAAGTTTGAGAGATTGGAGAGGGTACCAAAGTTTGAGAGATTGGAGAGGTTACTAGCGCTTAGGAGATGGGAGTGTTGTGAAGTAGTAAGGTTGGGGGTGTCTATCTTCCGGGGGCAACAGTCTATTGTCTGGGGGGGGTGTCTATCGTCCGGGCAAAGGATCTATTGTCAATTTGTCTCAGTCTGTCCAAACAATACCTCTTCAAATGTGAAGTTGTTTATAAGGTTAAACTTTGTTCTCATGTCAGGCACAATGATTGTACCAATAGAGTACAAACGCAGTACCCTGACATCTGACTAACAGCAGACCCTCAATTACTTCTTACATCACGACTGACAAGGCCAGCGTCCCGTTAGAGCGCTTGTTTACTCACAGCCCGATAATCCCGCCCGCGTTCAGGAGCCAGGTGATCCCGACAGTTGCGAGGCCAAATCAACGCGTGATTACTAGGGCCCGTCTGCTAGGGTCAACAAACGCGTCAAGTGCGTCCGTGATGCTTGACCACGAGCTGGAAATGGACATCTATTGTTGTCCGGGCTTAGGCCAATCATTGCATCGTCCACCATAACAATTGGTCGCGGGTCAAAGGTGCTGCGACATCATTTTGCCCGTGTTTGCGAGCTGGGAGGGGGAGGTCATTAAGATGACTTGGAGTAATTACATCAAGTGGAGACAACCCCCAGCCAGTCCTCTTCATGCCCGTTGCATGTCTTGGCAATCGAGAGAGAGCTCTCGGATTTAATCGCCCCTCGGCTCGAGCCAAGTTTGAGGTCGACCAAGACGCGCGAGGCGAGGGGAAAGGGTTGAGTGAAGTAACGGCTTCAGACGATGTCAAGTGGCCTTCCAATAGACCGAATGGGGCAACAGAAGACCAGAGGCGCACGCGAACTTTATATTGAATTAAACACACTCACGAACACAGACAAACACATTCACCAACACAGACAAACACACTCACCAGCACAGACAAACACACTCGTAAGACAAGGAATAGCATTGTATGACATGTGATGGATTATGTCATTGTATGACATGTGATGGAATATGTCATTGTATGACATGTGAAGGATTATGTCAGTGTATGACATGTGATAGAATATGTCATTGTATGACATGTGATGGAAGTTCTAACCAACTATATTTTTGTTTATTATGACAGTTGGGAAATAATTTGATAGAATTAGTCAATCCTGCTCTGGTGTGCAATCACGGCTCTTACTGGTTTGCTAATTCTACCACTAGTCCCAAAATGCTCTGCTCATTGACTGCTCGTTGACTGTTCATTGACTGCTCATTGACTGCTCATTGGCTGTTCAATGACAGTTCATTGACTGCTCATTGACTGCTCATTGACTGTTCATTGACAGTTCATTGACTGCTCATTGATTGTTCATTGACTGCTCATTGATTGTTCATTGACTGCTCATTGACTGCTCCAAATGCTAGTCAGTGTTTGCTCTGACTGCAAGATATGATTATTGCTCCCACTGCTCCGTATGATCATTGCTCCCACTGCTCCGTGTGATTACTGTCCCACAATCATCTCACCAAGTGACACAGTGGGACTCATCTTCTCATCCTGCTCGGGGGGAGGAGGGGGGCTAGAAGTACCCCAACTCACGCAACAAGCCCCCCTAGAATCTCCCACCCCCTCCCCTTGATTACCATCCGTCGCGTGCTGGACGGCCACCCCGGGAACCGACCGGAACGCAATTAATTTGTGCTTGTGGCGAGAAGGAAGTAGTCCCACAACAAAATCTACTCCCTAGTGGAAGCGGAGTTTTCCCTCTCAAATACAAATGGGAAAGAATATGATCACCCCTCGGGGGTCTATTGAGGCACCCCGAGGGGGTGGAATTTAATCAAAGGAATGCTGAGCGGGCCGTGTAAAAACAATAGTGTACGGATGGTCGAAAGACCGAAGCACATATCAGCAATAAAATATAGTTCCGCGCCGTTAATATAGTACTCGGCTCTCGTGGTGCAGATGAACAAGTCATTAAGGAGGAATATGAAGGTCATTCATAAAGGTCATTCATAGTTAAGATTCAGTCAAAGTTTATTGATTAGTCAGAATGGTAAAAACTAATTGGTTAATTTGAGTTGGTTGTATAGAAGTTGTGGTCGCTAGGCTTGGTCACGTGATTTGTAAGGCTTCGATGGTTCTTTTCATTTGAGGCCCATGTCACGTGGGTTTTATGAGACTGAAAGACTTCTGTCTTTCATGGCATTCTCTCCAAGTCTCTGACCAAATGATTCTTGATGAGATTTCGAAATGATGGCAGATTCGAACGTAACCATTATAAAGTTGAAACTTTTTAAAGTTGTGATCTTTTCAAGTTGTGATCTTCTCTATAAGAGATTGAATTAAAAAATATTGACCATATTATTTGAAGGCAGTGAGATTACACAAACATGAGATGTGGTCAAAACAGGATGTGGTCAAAACAGGATGTGGTCAAAACAGGATGTGGTCAAAACAGGATGTGGTCAAAACAGGATGTGGTCAAAACAGGATGTGGTCAAAACAGGATGTGGTCAAAACAGGATGTGGTCAAAACAGGATGTGGTCAAAACCGGATGTGGTCAAAACAGGATGTGGTCAAAACAGGATGTGGTCAAAACAGGATGTGGTCAAACACAGACATGAACAAAGGAATAATTTAAGATATAAGTAGAAAATGGATTATTTAAAATAGATATAGAGCAATGGCAAAGGATTATTTAAGTTAGATTTAGAACAATGGATTTTCTAAGACACGTGTAGAAAAATTGACTTTTTAAGAGAGATTTAGAACAATGGATTACTTAAAACAGATTTAGAACAATGGATTACTTAAGACAGTCGTAGAACAATGGATAACAGAGATGTTACTATGTGATCTGGAATTAATTTTAGTCGAATATGTAGTATTCCTCCCTCGCCCCCCTCTCAACCCCTCACCCTTTCTTATAAGTGGTGTGCCCACGAGAAGGCATCTGAGCCCCTTCCGGTTTCCAATATCCTTTGGCGGGATCGGAGAAGGAAGCCGGCAAGCCGGTCTATCATTGTAACGTCACGCGAAGTCCCGGGGCCGGTCAAACACGGGAATTAAGCCCTCAATGTGCAGGCTAAACCCTCGTGATTCCGGCGCTCAATTCTCGCATGTGCACATGAAAATTCACGAGCGGGCCGGAGCTCACGCCAGATGCAATTAGATTCCATTAGGAGAGTTCCACGCCAGTGTTTGTGTCTCGGCGCGGGGAAGGAAAGCTCGGACGGTGAGGCTAGTCTCAGGAAGAAAATTACACGCTAGGTGGAAAAATGTAGATTTGGGACGCAAATGTGACCTCTCTGACGGAAGTGATTGCCGGATAAATTATCCAAATTATAGTTATATGGATAAACCAAAGCGGGGCAATGCTAATGTGGTGGATCAGCTGGTATTGTAAAGTAATGCATTGTAAAGTAATGCATTGTAGTGTAGCATTGTTATTTTAGTGTATTGAAGTAGTGTAGTGTTTTGAAATATATTTATATTGTATTGCAGTTTATTGTAGTGTATTCTAGTGTATGTTGGGGTATTGTGGTGTATTGTATTGTATGAATTGTGAATTGTAAATTTGGAACCGATAATAAAGCTTTTTCAGCGGATACATAGTGAGTACACCCCAAAGGACTAAGTTATCTTAGCAAGTACATTAAAAAGAGATACATAGACCTATAGCAAATACGTTTTAGGATATTTTGAGGGAGATGTGGCATCTGTCACTCTATTCAAGTTTACAGACAAGTTGTCATTGTATGTCAGTGTCATGTCATTCTTGGCAGTGACACGTGCAAGCACGTGCTCTCGTCAGGCAGAACGCATATTTCCTGGGTGTTAGTTTTACGGGAGACGACTGTGTCAGGCATGAACCAACCTGTCCAACCTCACCAACCTCTCTGTGTACCAACCTCTCTGTGAACCAACCTCTCTGTGAACCAACCTCTCTGTGTACCAATCATGACAGCCTTTGTCTGTAGTTGCATGAGACAATGTACTAGTGTGTCTGTAGTTGTATGAGACAATGTACTAGTGTGTCTGTAGTTGCATGAGACAATGTACTAATGTGTCTGTAGTTGTATGAGACAATGTACTAGTGTGTCTGTAGTTGCATGAGACAATGTACTAGTGTGTCTGTAGTTGTATGAGACAATGTAGTAGTGTGTCTGTAGTTGCATGAGACAATGTAGTAATGTGTCTGTAGTTGCATGAGACAATGTAGTAGTGTGTCTGTAGTTGCATGAGACAATGTAGTAGTGTGTCTGTAGTTGCATGAGACAATGTAGTAATGTGTCTGTAGTTGCATGAGATAATGTAGTAGTGTGTCTGTAGTTGCATGAGACAATGTAGTAGTGTGTCTGTAGTTGCATGAGACAATGTAGTAATGTGTCTGTAGTTGCATGAGATAATGTAGTAGTGTGTCTGTAGTTGCATGAGACAATGTAGTAGTGTGTCTGTAGTTGCATGAGACAATGTAGTAGTGGGATAGAGGTGATAGAATGATGTGACGAGAAGGAGATGTTATAGCAAAGGTGGCCACAAGAGGAGGTTATAAAAGGTGGTTAGTGGTCAGAAGAGGTGGTTACAAAAGGTGGTTACAAGAGATGGTTACAAAAGGTGGTTACAAGAGGTGGTTACAAGAGGTGGTTAAAAGAGGTGGTTACAAGAGGTTCTTACAAGAGGTGGTTACAAGAAATAGTTACAAGAGGTGGTTACAAGAGGTGGTTACAAGAGATGGTTACAAAAAGTGGTTTCAAGAGGTGGTTACAAAAGGTGGTTACAAGATGTGGTTTCAAGAGGGGGTTTCAAAAGGTGGTTACAAGAGGTGGTGATAAAAGGTGGTTAGTGGTCAGAAGAGGTGGTTACAAAAGGTGGCTACAAGAGATGGTTACAAAAGGTGGTTACAAGAGGTGGTTACAAGGGGTTGTTAAAAGAGGTGGTTACAAGAGGTTCTTACAAGAGGTGGTTACAAGAAATAGTTACAAGAGGTGATTACAAGAGGTGGTTACAAAAGGTGGTTACAAGAAGTGGTTACAAGAGGTTATTTAGGTGTGAGGTGAAACCCATGAAGTTCAAGCCCATCTTGGTGCAACTGTGTCCCGAATTCCCCCCTTTTCCTCCACCTCTGAAAATGTAAATCAGGAGTAAACATTTCACCCCTGCCATTGTTGTAATCTCCCCTGATTGTCACACGCGTTCTCTCCCCTCTATGTTATTTGCAGCACATAGAGATTCCCGCCCTTACTAACGGTGCCGAGGCAAGGGCAGCCCTCGGATTGTCTTTCCCTGGTTTATAGTTAGCCAACTGCTTTTTATGTTTTATACGTTGGCCTCATTGTGGTCTGTACGCTGGTTTATGGCATGTCCTTCAGGTGCTCGGCTCATCATTTGGCGCCCCTTTCATTTTATGGGGTGCGGTGGAGGCATGACTTTACGTTGTCACGGTAGCCAGGGTGCAAAGCAGGGTGGCGGAAAGATGTGGGGTTGTCAATTCACCCGGGGTTCAAAACAAGATGGTGGCAAGATGTGAGGTTGTCATGGCACCCGGGGTGCAAGCAGGGTGGACGCAAGATGTGAGGTTGTCATGGCACCCGGGGTGCAAAGCAAGGTGGAGGAAAGATGTCAGGTTGTCATGGCACCGATGGGTGCAAGGCAAGATGGATGAAAAATGTAGAGTTGTTATGGCACCCGGGGTGCAAACAAGATGGACGCAAGATGTGAGGTTGCCATGGTACCGATGGGTGCAAAACAAGGGGGCGCGAGATGTGGTGTTTGTGCGGGAACAAGGAGTAAAGGGGGGGTGGGGGTGATGCACGTGATATATGACATGTGTGAAAAGGAACAAAATTGGGGTCGATGACGTCATCTGTAATTGACATGGCAGGTAATAATTATCTCAGGTAGAGAAAGTAAAAGTTGATGAACAGAATGTGAAGTTGATTGACAGACTGACTGGAAAGATGGTAGACAGACTGGAAGGTTGGTAGACAGACTGGCAGGTTGTTAGATAGACTGGAATGTTGGTAGACAGACTGGCAGATTGTTAGACAGACTGGCAGGTTGTCAGATAGACTGGAAGGTTGGTAGACAGACTGTCAGGTTGTTAGACAGACTGGCAGGTTGTTAGACAGACTGGAAGGTTGTTAGACAGACTGGAAGGTTGGTAGACAGCATGGTAGTTTTGTAGACCTACTTAAAGGTTGGTTGACCTACAAGAAGGTCGGTAGACCTACTTATAGATTGGTTGACCTAGTAAAAGGTTGACCTACTTAAATGTCGGTAAACCTACTTCAAGGTCGGTTAACCTACAAGAAGGTCGGTAGACCTATTTAAAGGTCGATTAGCATATTTAAATTTTGGTTGACCTACTTAAATGTATGTTGACATACTTAATGGTTGACTGAACTACTTAAAGGTTGGTTGGCCTACATAAAGCTTGAATGACCTACTTAAGTTTGGTTGACATACTTATAGGTTGGTTGGCCTACTTAAATGTTGGTTAAACTACTTAAACGTTGTTTGACCTACTTAATGGTTAGTACTATTTATTGTTTAAAAGATAAATGAATGACAATGCTTCCCAAGCTCATGTGGTGCACTTCATTAATGGATTCTGTGACGTCACCGATTCGGTGCACTCAGTGGATTATTTGACATTACCAATGTGGGGCATTCAATTAATGGATTCTGTGATGTCACCAATGTGGTGCACTCAATTAATGGATTCTGAGACGTCACCAATGGGGTCACTCAAATTAATGGTCTTTCAGGAAACAGTTTAATTGTTTACTTTGTTACACAGTGTGTCTGTGTACCAAATGTATGCATTTCTAAGTGACGGTGCACCACAGTGCATCTTTGCACCGAATTTATACATCTCTAAGCGATGGTGCACCACTGTGTGTCTTTGCACCAAATGTATACATTTCTAAGTGACTGTGCACCTGGTCAACGCTTCTTCCTGATACCGCATTAAACGCAACGTTTAAACACAACAACAACATTCACATCAATATTTCTTGTACAACTTTAATGGCAGTGTAAAATGGCGCACGTGTGTGGGGACAGGGGGCGTCACATGGCCTACGTGAAAACATACCACTAAATGCTGGCATTCTCCAGGGGCGCTGTGGGTGCTCCACGGTACTCGGTGGTGCTCCGCTCTCCCAGGAAGTTGTTTACGAGGTGACAAAAGCGACGTAAGAACATGGCAAGACACATTTGTCAAGTTGCCAGACGACGCACGCTCATCACAGCACGTAAGGTTTGTTGGTTTTAGGGGGAGGGGGTGGCGTTTTGTTGGTGTTAGTGGGAGGTGTGGCAGCATATTACCGGGGGGGGTATTTAAGGGGAGGGGTGGCCTTAAAGAATCCGTTACACTTACGCACCCCCAGAAAAGCGATACATAAGTTTCTATGTGTCACTCGTAGGGGGTGAGATAAGTTGCTAGATTACTAATGGGATCATGCGATGGTCTAGGCTGACGTAGGTGTAGACACGCCTCAGTAGGCGTGGTTTTAATGATTGATGGTCGTAAACATGAGCTACGTCACTATGGACGATCGTGATTAGATATTTTTCTGGCGATAAAGAATTTTAATGAACTTTTTGGTCGCCAGTCATATGTCTCATTCACGGGATTTTAAATATGTCTTTGTAGTGAACTAGACGGGATCTATTTTAATAAATTATCGTGTCTAATACGGGATCTATTTTAATAAATTATAGTGTCCCATAAAAGGAGGTGGTGCTATTTTAATTAATGGGATCTACTTTTTAAACAACTTAACACAATTAAACATTGCACATCCACCTGACAGAGCTAATAAACATCATGACATCACACTGACAGAACTAAACATCGTGACATCACACTGACAGAACTAAACATCATGACATCACACTGACAGAGCTAATAAACATCATGACATCACACTGACGAACTAAACATCATGACATTACACTGGCAGAGCTAATAAACATCATGACATCACACTGACAGAGCTAATAAACATCATGACATCAAACTGACAGAACTAAACATCGTGACATCACACTGACAGAACTAAACATCATGACATCACACTGACAGAGATAATAAATATCATGACTTCACACTGACAGAACGTAACATCATGACATCACACTGACAGAACTAAACATCATGACATCACACTGACAGAGATAATAAACATCATGACATCACACTGACAGAACTAAACATCATGACATCACACTGACGAACTAAACATTATGACATCACACTGACAGAGATAATAAATATCATGACATCACACTGACAGAGATAATAAACATCATGACATCACACTGACAGAGCTAATTAATATCATGACTTCACACTGACAGAACTAAACATCATGACATCACACTGACTGAACTAAACATCATGACATCACACTGACAAAACTCAACATCATGACATCTAACAAATGGAGCCCGACTGTAAACATTGAGACAGAACTTTACCATTCAAACTGTGACATCATCCACTGAGATCGTGACAGATCAGAGACAACTCTTGACAGACAAGACACGCGCGGCTTACCTTCTCCTGCTGCTGCTGTATTTGTTTCATCAGAATTGAGCGCTTCTTGTCCTTGCATCGCTTGTTCTGGAACCAGACTCTGATGACCCTTGGACTGAGACCGGTCATCTCGGTCAGCTGCTCCTTCATGAGGGCGTCCGGCCTCGGGTTGGCGTTGTAACATGTCCGTAATGTGTGCAGCTGTTTCTCGTTGAGGACTGTCCGCACGCGGGTTGTCTTGTGGTCAGATTTGTGACTGCCCCTCGAGGACTTCTCACCTCGACCTGGACGAAAGAAATGTCAGGATATTAGGAATACAACAGTGTATGCATCACGCAATATATTCTATCATAGCTACATGTCACACAAAATAATTGACCAAGAGCACTGGTTGTAAGTTTGTGTCAATAAATAATCATCCAAACACTACAACACCCATTGACAGCCTAAACCTTACAACCCCCATTGACAGCCTAAACCTTACAACCCCCATTGACAGCCTAAACCTTACAACCCCCATTGACAACCTAAACCTTACAGCCCCCATTGACAACCTAAACCTTACAACCCCCATTGACAGCCTAAACCTTACAGCCCCCATTGACAGCCGACCCGCCCCCACGTGACCACTCCACCAAACGGGCATATTTGGCGCAACACACAAAATTAATGACTGATAACTCGTCCGGGTTTTTATTTAGCCTTCGACCAAACATGTCTTCCCTTTGCCCAGATTAGGCGACCCGGTATTTGCACATTATTAGAACCGAGGAGAAACGTTTGGCTGGAAAAATACCACTGGGTACACATCAGCAAACAGCAGAACAAACAGACGCCTGGCAGGTTCTTACAAACAGTCTTGACTATGGTGATATCAAAACTCGAGGCGAGGTCTGTGGCGTCTTCACGGGGTGTCACGACCCACCGGTGGGGGAGTAACAACCAACTGGCGGGGAGTCACAACCCAATCATGGGGGTGTCATAAACCTATTGTGGGGAAGTAATAGCCGTACTGTGGGCGTGGTGTTTTCAATTCCCCCCCCCCCCATTTCTTAAATCGACCGTGTGACGTCACAGTACTAAAGATTTTGACTTACTTAATGTCTGCGAAATTTGTGAACATGTTCTCCTAGAGCAGTGGTTCTAAACCTTCCTATGGCCGACACCCTTCCTATGTTCTCCTAGAGCAGTGGTTCTAAACCTTCCTATGGCCGACACCCTTTAATACAGTTCATCTTGTTGTGGCGACCCCAAGCCAATAAATTATTTTTGGTTATACTTCATCAGTACAGAACATATGTGTTTTCAGATAGTCTTAGGTGACCGCTAGGAAAGGGTCGTGCGACCCCTATACACGACCATTTGTACAATGGTGTTACTATACACGACATTTGTACAATGGTGTTACTATACACGACATTTGTACAATGGTGTTACTATACACGACATTTGTACAATGGTGTTACTTTACACGACCATTTGTACAATGGTGTTACTATACACATTTGTACAATGGTGTTACTATACACGACATTTGTACAATGGTGTTACTATACACAACATTTGTACAATGGTGTTACTATACACGACATTTGTACAATGGTGTTACTATACACGACATTTGCACAATGGTGATTCTAGAAACGACATTTGTACAATGGTGTTACTATACACGACATTTGCACAATGGTGTTACTAGAAACGACATTTGTACAATGGTGTTACTTTACACGACCATTTGTACAATGGTGTTACTAGACACGACATTTGCACAATGGTGTTGCTATACGTCATGGGCATCCAGACGATCAATTCAAGCCGACTGGAACTCCGGGACCAAGTTGTTAAAGTGGGACTCTGGGACAACGCTGCTAAGGTGGGACAACGTTTCTAAGGTGGGACTCTGGGTCAACGCTTCTAAGGTGGGACAACGTTTCTAAGGTGGGACAACGCTTCTAAGGTTGGACAACGCTTCTAAGGTGGGACAACGTTTCTAAGGTGGGACAACGCTTCTAAGGTGGGACAGCGCTTCTAAGGCGGGACAACGCTTCTAAGGTGGGACAGCGCTTCTAAGATGGGACGATCTCAATTCTACCGTCACGTTTGGTAAGCCCACAAATATTTGTCTCACTGATTGAAGGGCAAGGTCACATTGATATCACCTTGACCCACATCAACCCGCATCAACCACATCAACTCATATCAACCCATATCAACCTATCAACCCACATCAACCCATATCAACTGATATCAACCCACATCAAACCATATCAACCCATATCAACATATATCAACCCACATCAACCCGCATCAACCTATCAACCCACATCTACCCATATCAACTCATATCAATCCACATCAACCAACATCAACCCATATCAACCCATATCAACCTATATCAACCAACATCAACCCATATCAACCCATATCAACCTATATCAACTCACATAAACCCATATCAATCCATATCAACCCATATCAACTTAATGATGTTGAAAATGAAGAAATATGAATATTTTATTATTTTCATCAATGTTAAGAAAATATATTTTTTAAATCTACAAAGTACTTTTCAGTGGCGTGGCAAAAGGTGGGTACATGTTGTTGATCCAGAGATGTTACAGACGTGAAATAGATACAGTTGAGGCGAAGGGAATCATTGTGTGTGTGGTTGGGGAGGGGGGGGGCTTATGTAAGGAGATACCAAGGTCTCAAAACCTATTGAAAGGGGTGATAAGAGTTAAGATTTTGTCTTTCGATTTTTGGAACTGGATGTCGACGCCTATGCTGTGTATTAATATTTCCAAAAAAAGCCAAAGTTGTTACAGATGTGACATTGGTAAGAAGTTATTCTTTAGGTCTAAACATTCTGTGTTTTTAGCATTTCCGAATACAGTTTAAGAGCGGCGCCAAAGGGTGGGTAAATATTGAATGAAAATACCAATATCTCTAAATTCGTTAAAGTTACAAAATATTTCAATGGGTAAAAAGAATTTTTAAATTAAGAAAGTATATTTTTTTGTTAAGTATATCATTTCTGTATAGTTCGAGGGTGTGGACAAGTGCTGAGTTCAGTAAATAGAAGATGCCGATTTCTCAAAACCAAATGACATTAAAAATAAACCTCTCTATAGAGATCTTTGTTTCAGTGAGTACATTTTGTTACTATTTCTATAGAGGTTTTTGTTTCAGTGAGTACATTTTGTTACTATTTCATAAGTAAACATTTCAAAGCAGTGTTAAGGGTATTTTTTTAAAATTTATTATTATTTTTATTTTGAAAGAAGACAATTTATCTAACACCGATTAACTGACAGGTGTAAAAAGGTGGTTGGAGAATATGGTGAGATTCTGAGTCGAATTCGTTTGTTAAGTTTACATCAGAGATTTTAAAAGCATTCTCACTTTGTCCCACATCAGCTGATACCCCGTGCTACCAACACATCCCGTGCTACCAACGCATCCCGTGCTATCTAACACATCCCGTGCTACCAACACTTCCCGTGCTATCTAGCACACGATGCTTTTGTCTCGACACACAATAGCCAAGGGATGGAATCAATAGTAGCATGTTCTGTTTTGGTACACACTCACACACACTCACACACACAAACATACCCCCCTCACACTGTCCTCGACCTTTCGGATACCAACCGATCCGGGTCTCTGCAACTCAAAACGTGAACTTCCGGTTCCGCCTGGCATCCAGCATTCAATACAGCCCGCCCCCTCCCCCCATCCTACTATGAATCATAATGACGTCTAACAGGCCGCCATTGTTGGAAATTAATTCTTCGGAAAATCGCTTGACGCTGAGTCGTCTCAGAATTTTCTGTTTTGAAGTTGAACAAAACAAAATGTTCTAATTTTCAACATGGAAACAAAGATCGTTAAAAGATCCCTAGAAACGAAGATCGGTAAAAGATCCATAGAAACAAGGATCGTTAAAAGATCCATAGAAAAAGATCGTTAAAAGATCCATAGAAACAAGGATCGTTAAAAGATACATAGAAACAAAAATCGTTAAAAGATCCTAAGAAACAAAGATCGTTTAAGGATCACTACTAAACACCAGGGTTTCCCAACCTGGGGAGATCGCAGGGTTTCTCAACCTGGGGAGATCGCAGGGTTTCTCAACCTGGGGAGATCGCAGGGTTTCTCAACCTGGGGAGATCGCAGGGTTTCTCAACCTGGGGAGATCGCAGGGTTTCGCGGTAAACGAGGTTAAAATAAGACAATGACGAAGATGCCTTGTAACATCTACTAAACATCTAGTAAACATCTAGTAAACATCTACTAAACATCTAGTAAACATCTAGTAAACTTCTAGTAAACATCTAGTAAACATCTAGTAAACATCTAGTAAACATCTACTAAACATCTAGTAAACATCTACTAAACATCTAGTAAACATCTACTAAACATCTAGTAAACATCTAGTAAACATCTAGTAAACATCTAGTAAACATCTAGTAAACATCTACTAAACATCTAGTAAACATCTACTAAACATCTAGTAAACATCTACTAAACATCTAGTAAACATCTAGTAAACATCTAGTAAACATCTAGTAAACATCTAGTAAACATCTAGTAAACATCTACTAAACATCTTGTAAACATCTAGTAAACATCTAGTAAACATCTACTAAACATCTACTAAACATCTACTAAACATCTAGTAAACATCTAGTAAACATCTACTAAACATCTAGTAAACATCTACTAAACATCTAGTAAACATCTACTAAACATCTAGTAAACATCTAGTAAACATCTAGTAAACATCTAGTAAACATCTAGTAAACATCTAGTAAACATCTAGTAAACATCTAGTAAACATCTAGTAAACATCTACTAAACATCTAGTAAACATCTAGTAAACATCTAGTAAACATCTAGTAAACATCTAGTAAACATCTAGTAAACATCTACTAAACATCTAGTAAACATCTAGTAAACATCTAGTAAACATCTAGTAAACATCTAGTAAACATCTAGTAAACATCTAGTAAACATCTACTAAACATCTAGTAAACATCTACTAAACATCTAGTAAACATCTAGTAAACATCTAGTAAACATCTAGTAAACATCTACTAAACATCTAGTAAACATCTACTAAACATCTAGTAAACATCTAGTAAACATCTAGTAAACATCTAGTAAACATCTAGTAAACATCTACTAAACATCTAGTAAACATCTACTAAACATCTAGTAAACATCTACTAAACATCTAGTAAACATCTAGTAAACATCTAGTAAACATCTAGTAAACATCTAGTAAACATCTAGTAAACATCTACTAAACATCTAGTAAACATCTAGTAAACATCTACTAAACATCTAGTAAACATCTAGTAAACATCTAGTAAACATCTAGTAAACATCTAGTAAACATCTAGTAAACATCTACTAAACATCTAGTAAACATCTAGTAAACATCTAGTAAACATCTAGTAAACATCTAGTAAACATCTAGTAAACATCTAGTAAACATCTAGTAAACATCTAGTAAACATCTAATAAACATCTAGTAAACATCTAGTAAACATCTAGTAAACATCTAGTAAACATCTAGTAAACATCTACTAAACATCTAGTAAACATCTAGTAAACATCTAGTAAACATCTAGTAAACATCTAGTAAACATCTAGTAAACATCTAGTAAACATCTAGGATTAGTTTTGTTCCTCTAGAAGTTTTCTCTACTTTCTAGAGTTCTGTGTGAAGTCATTTTAAATTTGAGCTCCGCTGGACGATACAGAAATGTTTTGTTACTATAACAAGAGAGAGGTATGCATAGTCCAACAGATATGGGGGGGGGGGCCTAGTCAAACAGTTTTTGGTGGGGGGGGGCTTATTCAATCAGTTCTGGGGCAGGGCTTAGTCATGTAGGTTTTTTGGGGGGGTTGGGCTTAGTCAAACCGTTCTTGGGGGTGGGGGAGGGGGGCTTACTTGGTCAACAGGTGTTAGTGGTGGGGAGAATAGAAAAAAAAACATTTACAGGATAGAATATTGGTAGAATATTGGTAGAATATAGGTAGAATATTGGTAGAATATTGGTAGAATATAGGTAGAATATTGGTAGAATATTGGTAGAATATTGGTAGAATATTGGTAGAATATAGGTAGAATATTGGTAAAATAGAAAATTGTAAGAATTAAACATTATGTAATAGAAAATTAATTTTACCAATAGAAATTTTTAGAATAAAATATTGATCGAGTAAAATCCCATTTGATTCAGGTGACAACTTCAGCTTTCTATCAAAACTTAATATTTGATTCAGGTGACAACTTCAGCTTTCTATCAAACTTAATTCACCATAACGGCTATTTTCTCTTGGTATCGATCCTTTCTATGCCCTCCCCCATAAATCGTTTTGGACGCTTGAAAAGACCGGTAACTTATTTAGGCGGACGACATCGAGTACGAGACTCAACCGTGGCGCCGTGTTAACTTCGCCATGAGTTCTAATAAAGGTCAAAGACTCGTGGACAAACCGGGATTAATCGGACAACATCGATTCTAATTACGAAGTCGATTCTAAGCACCGAGTTGCGCATTCTCGTCAAGCGGTGTTCCAAGCAGTTTTCCAAGCAGTGCTCCGAGCAGTTTTCCAAGCAGTGCTCCGAGCAGTTTTCCAAGCAGTGCTCCGAGCAGTTTTCCAAGCAGTGCTCCAAGCAGTTTTCCAAGCAGTGCTCCGAGCAGTTTTCCAAGCAGTGCTCCGAGCAGTTTTCCAAGCAGTGCTCCGAGCAGTTTTCCAAGCAGTGCACAGAGCAGTTTTCCAAGCAGTGCTCAGAGCAGTTTTCCAAGCAGTGCTCCGAGCAGTTTTCCAAGCAGTGCTCCGAGCAGACTATCTTCATTCAGTGGACCCATGTTACATTAACTGCACAATGCCCAAGTTAGGCATGTCAACACTGGTCAGTAGTTGTACCAGGCCGGGCGTGTCAACACTGGTCAGTACTCGTACCAGGCCGGGCGTTGCAACACTGGTCAGTAGTTGTACCAGGCCGGGCGTGTCAACACTGGTCAGTACTTATACCAGGCCGGTCGTGTCAACACTGGTCAGTATTTATACTGATTATTTACTGCAAGCACCTTCCAGACAGCAGCTGATAGGCATCGTAGAATCCACTGACCGCTAGCTGTTAGTAAATGTCCAGTGGAGAGTTGACCTCCTGATAGACAGTGACGTGTGGGCCATGGACGGCCCTGGTCATATCAAGGGGAGAGAATTTATAAACAAATTCATCGAACGAGACCAGAGCTATAAACACGGGCTACGTTTGGGGTGCCAGCCGCCCCTTGGGGTGCTGTTAATTGTAATTGGCGTTCACCGTTACGCCCTTCCGTAGTTGGTCTTAGGAAAATTATCTTGATTTGTGCGTAGTGCTTAGCTGAATGGCGCTGCTATAGTTGGACTTACTGTTGAACTAACAGCTGGTAAATCTGAAAAACTGGTGCTGCTATAGTTGGACTTACTGTTGAACTAACAGATGGTAAATCTGAAAAACTGGTGCTGCTATAGTTGGAATATTGTACGTATGAGTGAAAATAATGATGTGGTGAAATGTTGATACGTTGTTGTCAAAACGATGTTATTTTGATATTTTGATTCGATAATAAGTTGACAGGATATTATGTTATGTTGATATTTTTATATGACATGTTGATATGAAAAACTTATGTTATGGACCGTTCCCACATATGTGTGTGCTGGTAAGGACCGTGTTCCCACATATGTGTGTGCTGGTAAGGACCGTGTTCCCACATATGTGTGTGCTGGTATGGACCGTCTTCCCACATATGTGTGTGCTGGTAAGGACCGTGTTCCCACATATGTGTGTGCTGGTATGGACCGTGTTCCCACATATGTGTGTGCTGGTAAGGACCGTGTTCCCACATATGTGTGTGCTGGTAAGGACCGTGTTCCCACATATATGTGTGCTGGTATGGACCGTGCTCCCACATATGTGTGTGCTGGATGGCCGAGCGGTCGAAACTGGGTAAATCCAAGTAAATCATAGACAATCAAAAACACCAGCGCTCCGGGTGGGTGAGCGTCATTAAAACACCAGCGCCCCGGGTGGATGAGCCTCGTTATTACACCAGCACTCCATTGGGTCAAATAAGCAAGGACGGGAGAGTAAGGCTGACGAATGGAGCAATTATCCCTTACTTTAAAGCTAACTACAGCTCATGGCAAGGAGCATGCGAAGGATGTACACTGTAAACAGATGAATGTACATTCCTTAGATGAGCACATACTTCCATTGATTCCCTAGTTGAGCACATACTTCCATTGATTCCCTAGTTAAGCACATATTTCCATTGATTCCTTAGTTGAGCACATACTTCCATTGATTCCCTAGTTGAGCCCATACTTCCATTGATTCCCTAGTTGAGCCCATACTTCCATTGATTCCCTAGTTGAGCCCATACTTCCATTGATTCCCTAGTTGAGCACATATTTCCATTGTTCTCATTTATGTTGTAATCATTTAGAATACTACAGAAGAATGCTGCTAAACAAAAGAGGCGTCCCGGGGCGAAACCTTAAAATGACGCCCTTCAAATTATATGTCAAATAGATAGAAAGAAGTGCCGCCCGAGGTAAAGCACTAAAAAGACGATTTTGGCGCCCCCTGTGATTGTAAAAAACGGGATTTTGATTAATTGCATTATCCTAACAAAGGATGAATTTGGCCCCTGATGCTGGCGCCTGGGGTGAGCGTCCCTTCGCCCCCTCCCCTTTCGCCGAGCCTGGTAACTGACCACAATAGATTGCCCATGATAGCTCCTCTGATTGACCACAACTAGGTCACGATAGCTATTGCTATAAATAGAGTGTCCGCAGCTTGAGTCCCGGCCAATCGCCTGTCGAATCTTTGTTCTGAACACCAAGGCTGGCATGTCGGGGCGGTGCGCATGTCGGGGCGGTGCGCATGTCGGGGCGGCACGGCACGGGGAAAAATATGACAGGTTTAACAAACATTGGGCAATGTGTAGCCTGGTGGTAGCTCTGGTGTTGAGGAGGGGTAGCTGTAGTTTAATCTAGGGTGAGCGATTGTTGACTACAGTTGGGCGGTCAGTACTGGCGGCCTAATGCCTGTTTATTTGTGTTAAGTGGGGGAAAAGGAAAAGGGGGGGGGGGTGGTGGTAGTGCGGTAAGGGGGTGTTGTGGGGGAGCTATGAGTTCCCAGATTTAAACAATTCTTATTCTTTCTCGATATTTTTATTGGTTTGTAATTTTAGATCTAGGACAGCGGGGTGGGGGAGGCGTGCTATCTTTTATATTTGCGTGTTAGGGGGGAGGGGGTATGTTACCTATACATTTTACGTGGGAGGGGTGTAGCTTGTTATCTTTGAATTTGCGTGGGAGGTGACACGCCCCCACCCCAGGGGGGAATGTTATAGTTTGGGTCCAGAAATAAACTTAAAAGTTTTTACTAACAATATATATAACAATCTGGGCATGTTAATTGGTTCAACTTTGTGCACGTCTTCTGATATATTACATGAGTGGTGCGTGGTGCTCGCTCTCTGCGACGAGGACCTTGGACTTCTGCGGTGGGGGGGGGGGCTGGGATGGGGGATGAAATGGTCAGCCCAGCAAGGCAGGTAGTGGTGGGGAGGATGTGGAAGGGGTGGAAGGAGATGGCAGGAGGGGTAGGAAGATACAAGTAGGTGGGAGGAGGTTAACGGTGGGAGGAGGTTAAAGGTGGGAGGAGGTTAAAGGCGGGAGGAGGTTAAAGGTGGGAGGAGGTTAAAGGTGGGAGGAGGTTAAAGGTGGGAGGAGGTTACAGGTGGGAAGGTGTGGACGTTGGTTATCAATATATTTTAAAAAAAACAGTCAACGATTGAAGGCTACAGCAGCAAGCTATTTCATCTATTTTCTACGTCATCACACACGTCATCCCACAAGCCATTCTACGTCATCAGAGAAACATTTTTTACATCACGATTTTCATAAATTTAGAATAACGAAAGGTTTTTAGAACAGCATTTATGTCAAGAAACAGCACTCATTATGACAGCAAACAGCACTCATTATGACAGCAAACAGCACTCATTATGACAGCAAACAGCACTCATTATGACAGCAAACAGCACTCATTATGACAGCAAACAGCACTCATTATGACAAACACAATGACACTATTAAGATAACCACTGTTACATTTGTCATGAGTCATGTGTCATGTCATGTGACATTTGTCATGTGTCAAAAGACAGGACAGTAAAAAGACAAGGCGTGAAATGATGTTTAAAAAAAGGGAGATAACTGAATGCAGCAGCCACTCAGGGTTACTTACGCTTTAGTCTCGCGCAATCAGCGTCTCTCATTGGCAACGTACCTGACTTTTTGGTCTCGCTATCCTTGCCGAGACTTCCGGTCGAGTTATTGCTATTGTTATTGTTATTATTGAGACTGTTCTGATTATTGTTATTATTGCATACGCCGGTGTTGTTATTGTTGCCGCTGTACGCACTCCCGGGACTCCCGATGTCCTGGCACGGCGAGCCGGTCACGGACCGGTCTATGACGTCGTGGTCGGCCCGACAGAAGAGGCCGTCCTCACGAATGGCGAATTCGTCGCCCGTGACGAGGGGCTTGTTGCAGACGATACACCGGAAACAGTTGAGATGGTACACAGTTCCTTTGGTCGGTCGCATGACAACGTCTTCCCGACAAAACCCGAGGCCACAGCGAGAGCACTTGGTACCGAACAGTCTGGAATGAAAGGAAGACAAATGTATCAATGAGATTGGCTTGATAAATATGTATGTAGTTTCTGAAAAGACAGCCAAATGTATAAGGTGAGATGGATGAAGGAAATAAAATTTCCTAAAGTCAATACCTGGTTACAATGAGGACCTGCAGGGCCGTAGGGAACGGGGGCATTGGAGGAGGGGGGGCTTTAGGAGGGGGGCTTTGGAAGGGGGCATTGGGAGGGATGTTTGTGGGGAGGGGATCCATGGGAAGAGAGGCCTTGTAGAAGGGGCTTTGGTGAAGAGGGGCATTAAGGAAAGAAGCCATGGGGAGGGTGGAATGGGATGGGGGGGGGTGCCTTGGGGAGGTTCGTTGTTCATAGAGTAGATTTAATAAATAGAACATTACATGTCTATACATTAATGACGGCCTACTACATTAATGACGGCCTACTACATTGATGACGGCCTACTACATTAATGACGGCCTACTACATTAATGACGGCCTACTACATTAATGACGGCCTACTACATTAATGACGGCCTACTACATTGATGACGGCCTACTACATTAATGACGGCCTACTACATTAATGACGGCCTACTGAAATAATGCTGGCATGTATCGTTGAGACCGATGGCAATGGTCCCCACACGAGTCATCAAAACAACCCCACTAGCTCAGCCTACTCGGGGCGCGGGTGCTCAGCCTACTCGGGGGGCGGGCACTCAGCCTACTCGGGGCGCGGGCGCTAAGCCTACTCGGGGGGCGGGAACCCAGCCTACTTGGGGCGCGGGCGCTAAGCCTACTCGGGGAGCGGGCGCTCAGCCTACCCGGGGAGCGGGCGAGTAGTAATCGTGTGAAATTTCGTCTCATTAGGCCTATTAAAAAGACATGAAAGATCTCCGCTTACATGCCAGCCCCGCGTGCCTGACAGGACCACCAGTGAGAGCAGACACCAAAACCGATCCAGTTGCCCCCCCCCCCCTGACACAGAGTCAAGGCGCGCGGTAATACGGGGACCGGCAGGGCACGGGAACACGGGGACTGGCAGGGCACGGGGATCGGCAGGGCACGGGAACACGGGGACTGGCAGGGCACGGGGATCGGCAGGGCACGGGAACACGGGGACTGGCAGGGCACGGGGATCGGCAGGGCACGGGAACACGGGGACTGGCAGGGCACGGGAACACGGGGACTGGCAGGGCACGGGGATCGGCAGGGCACGGGAACACGGGGACTGGCAGGGCACGGGAACACGGGGACTGGCAGGGCACGGGAACACGGGGACTGGCAGGGCACGGGAACACGGGGACTGGCAGGGCACGGGAACACGGGGACTGGCAGGGCACGGGGATCGGCAGGGCACGGGAACACGGGGACTAGCAGGGCACGGGGATCGGCAGGGCACGGGAACACGGGGACTGGCAGGGCACGGGGACCGGCAGGGCACGGGAACACGGGGACTGGCAGGGCGTGGGACTGGCAGGGCACGGGGACCGGCAGGGCACGGGAACACGGGGACTGGCAGGGCACGGGGATCGGCAGGGCACGGGAACACGGGGACCGGGGGGAACGGGAATATTGGAGCCATTGAACACGGGAACATGGGGCCTTGGGGGAGGGAACATGAGGCCATTGAACACGGGCATATGGGGCCTGGGGCATGGAACATGAGGCTATTGAACACGAGCACATGGGGCCTGGGGGAGGGAACATGAGGCCATTGGACACGGGCATATGGGGCCTGGAGGCACGGGAACATGGGGCCTGGAGGAACGGGAACATGGGGCATCGGGGTACGGGAACTTGGGGGTCGGGGCACATGAATATGGGACCTTGGGGCACTGATGAGATATGGGGCCAGGGGAAGATAAACATTTTGACATACAATATGGTAACATATTTTAAATGTTTACAGTTGATCTTAAAATATTCGAGGTCGTTAATAAACATATACCACCATATTATCTATCAACATATACAACCATAGTATCTATCAACATATACAACCATAGTATCTATCAACAAAAACAACCTGCGTTTATATCAACATGGACCCCATTTTTCAATTAGATAACGCTGTCAGTCATATCTAATCAACCAATCAGATCACGTTGTCTGTCATATCTAAACAACCAATCAGATCACGTTGTCTGTCATATCTAAACAACCAATCAGATCACGTTGTCTGTCATATCTAAACAACCAATCAGATCACGTTGTCTGTCATATCTAAACAACCAATCAGATCACGTTGTCTGTCATATCTAAACAACCAATCAGATCACGTTGTCTGTCATATCTAAACAACCAATCAGATCACGTTGTCTGTCATATCTAAACAACCAACCAGATCACGTTGTCTGTCATATCTAAACAACCAATCAGATCACGTTGTCTGTCATATCTAAACAACCAATCAGATCACGTTGTCTGTCATCTATTCCAACTCCCTCTTGTTTAACAAAACTCCCCCTACCGTATCAACTCCACCCCCCTCATTGCACCTGTCAGAAGTCCCCCCCCCCCCACCCTCCACCTTGACTACCCAGCGGTTCAACAGCTGTTGTTTGAGGTGCGGGAGGGTTAGGCTAAATGACATGCCAATATATTTAACACGTTAGTCGGTTTTTTGTTTTTTAAATAGGCAAGGGAAATAACTCATGAGGCAGTGTCAGGATGGGATTAGCTTTTCTTAATTTTTTTTTACAGTGTTGAAAGTCTACAATTGCTAGTTCTACAGTAATGACAGTCTACAATTTCTGTGTCTGCTGTGTTGACAGTCTACAATTGCTAGTTCTACAGTACTGACAGTCTACAATTGCTGTGTTTGCAGTGTTGACAGTCTACAATTGCTAGTTCTACAGTACTGACAGTCTACAATTGCTGTGTTTGCAGTGTTGACAGTCTACAATTGCTAGTTCTACAGTACTGACAGTCTACAATTGCTGTTTCTGCAGTGTTGACAGTCTACAAATTGCTGTGTCTACAGCAGCGGTTCTCAACCTGTGACCCTTTCCCAGGGGTCACCTAAGACCATCTGAAAACACATATACTGTACAGTTATGAAGTAGAAACAAAAATAATTTTGTGGCTGGGGGTCGCCACAACATGAGGAACTGTATTAAAAGGTCGCGGCATTAGGAAGGTTGAGAACCACTGGTTTACAGTGGTGATGATTGCTGGCGGAGATGGCTGTGGAAATGGATGATGGAGAGGGATAGTGGACAGTGCTGGATTGAGACTCCCCGGAGTCCCCCAGGCCGTCGACATCCCCCCAACACCACGAAGATTACCTTTTAATGTCACATCTGTCACTCAGACGTTTGTCACATCTGTCACTCAGGGTTTGATCAAACATTTGTTAAATATGTTGCCTGACAAAATGACCAATATTTTTTGTTTCTCATTTTCTCAAAGTTTATTCACTGACCCTCAAGACCTTGGGTCCCCAAACACGACCCACCAGGGGTCCTCAGACACGACCCCCAGGGGTCCTCAGACACGACCCCCAGGGGTCCTCAGACACGACCCACCAGGGGTCCTCAGACCCGACCCACCAGGGGTCCTCAGACCCGTCCCACCAGGGGTCCTCAGATCAGACCCACCAGGGGTCCTCAGATCAGACACACCAGGGGTCCTCAGATCCGACTCACCAGGGGTCCTTATTCCACCGCCTGGCCGCCATACAGGTGGCCATGAAAATGCCATTAATGATGCTTCATTCGCCTATACACGATGAGTTGTGTACACACACACGCACGCACACACGCACACACGCACGCACACGCGCACACACACACACACAACAAGAAATTATACAAGCTCAGATGTCATGGCTGTTAGCTAGTTTTAAATTTGCCAAGCTAACAGTGTGCAAATGCACTGGCAGACCATTCAAGCTAGTTATGTGCATATGCACTGGCAGGCCATTCAAGCGAATAGTGTGCATATGCACTTGCAGACCATTTGTTTCCTATAACTGAAAAAAGAATGCTTTATTTCTGTGGTGTGTCCAGAGAAGGCTGATGTGTGTCCAGAGAAGGATGAGTTGTGTCCAGAGAAGGATGAGTTGTGTCCAGAGAAGGATGAGTTGTGTTCAGAGAAGGCTGAGTTGTGTCCAGAGAAGGATGAGTTGTGTCCAGAGACGGCTGAGGTGTGTCCAGAGACGGCTGAGGTGTGTCTAGAGACGGCAGAGGTGTGTCCAGAGAAGGATGAGTTGTGTCCAGAGAAGGGTGAGGTGTGTCCAGAGAAGGATGAGTTGTGTCCAGAGAAGGGTGAGGTGTGTCCAGAGAAGGCTGAGTTGTGTCCAGAGAAGGGTTAAGTGTGTCCAGAGAAGGATGAGTTGTGTCCAGAGAAGGATGAGTTGTGTCCAGAGAAGGCTGAGGTGTGTTCAGAGAAGGATGAGGTGTGTCCAGAGAAGGCTGAGTTTGTTCAGAGAAGGGTGAGGTGTGTCCAGAGAAGGATGAGGTGTGTCCAGAGAAGGCTGAGTTGTGTCCAGAGAAGGGTGAGGTGTGTCCAGAGAAAGGTGAGGTGTTAGAACAGTGGTCGGCAAACTCATTAGTAAAAAAAAGCCAACAATCAGCAGCAGGGCAATTAAAAATTTTGAGAGCCAAATTTCTTTTCATGTGTTTCGGAGTCAAAACCGATTTTTGTTCGACTGGCCGAGCCGCACTCAGGTCAGTAAAGAGCCGCACTCAGGTCAGTAAAGAGCCGCACTCAGGTCAGTAAAGAGCGGCACTCAGGTCAGTAAAGAGCCGCACTCAGGTCAGTAAAGAGCCGCACTCAGGTCAGTAAAGAGCCGCACTCAGGTCAGTAAAGAGCGGCACTCAGGTCAGTAAAGAGCCGCACTCAGGTCAGTAAAGAGCCGCACTCAGGTCAGTAAAGAGCCGCACTCAGGTCAGTAAAGAGCCGCACTCAGGTCAGTAAAGAGCCGCACTCAGGTCAGTAAAGAGCCGCAAGCGGCTGGCGTGCCGCGATTTGCAGAGAAAATCTCTGCACTGAAAGACATCACATGAGTACCAACAGAGATCATATCTAGGAAATGTTTGACCAAACTGCTAATGCCTGGACCTGGTCTTGGCTAAACTAGCCAGTGTGAGGATAAAGATCATAATTATTTTCCGTTAATTGAAAACAACAACCACAGATCATGTGACGTGCCAGAAATTGTATTCGTCAACTGTATTGGCTCTGTGAAAAGTATTTATAAAACACAAAACATTGTTAGGTTTGGAGATGTGTGAGCTCCCCCCCCCCAAACCCCCCCAACCCCCCCCCCCCCGGTAATTCAATGCCTTCTGTAACGACCGACTACGTTCACGTCTGCACTATGGTCATGACCGCGCACGTTATGGGGAGGGGAAGTGACGTCACACGAGCTCGGCAAACGATTACCCCAAGGGAAATCACTCTAAAAGTCAGTTGTGGCAAAAATGCAAGGCGCTCATTATGAAGACTTGATATAACATTAATGATAACCCGGCTTGTGAGGGGGGCACAAACTCCACCGTGTGGGGCGTGGGGGCGGGTGGGATGGGGACAGAGATAATAAAACACCAGCGACAGATAATTTTGTATCATGTATAATTCAAGGATGGTGGGAGTTGGGGGAGGGGCAGGGGTCGTTTTGTGACGTTGTCTTGATCGTTCGTGATGGCTACGGGACAGATTGACTTGTCTGAATAGTGGATTTGTTGGATGGGTTAAGTATGGCGTATGGGTTTGTTGGATGGGTTAAGTATGGGTTTGTTGGATGGGTTAAGTAGTGGATTTGTTGGATGGGTTAAGTAGGGGATTTGTTGGATGGGTTAATAGTGGATTTGTTGGATGGGTTAAGTATGGATTTGTTGGATGGGTTAAGTAGTGGATTTGTTGGATGGGTTAAGTAGTGGATTTGTTGGATGGGTTAAGTAGTGGGTTTGATGGATGGGTTAAATAGTGGATTTGTTGGATGGGTTAAGTATGGGTTTGTTGGATGTGTTAAGAAGTGGGTTTGTTGCACGGGTTAAGAAGTGGGTTTGTTGGATGGATTAAGTAGTGGGTTTGTTGGATGGGTTAAGTATGGGTTTGTTGGATAGGTTAAGAAGTGGGTTTGTTGGATGGGTTAAGTAGTGGGTTTGTTGGATGGGTTAAGTAGTGGGTTTGTTGGATGGGTTAAGTAGTGGATTTGTTGGATGGGTAGAGTATTAGCTTTGTTGGATGGGTCAAGTAGTGGGTGTGTTGGATGGGTTCACTAATTGGTGCAATATTTTGTCACAGCTGGGAATTATATGTCTATAAACACAAAGTCACAAAGATAATTGACTAAGACAATTCACTTATACAGTTCACCAAGACGGTTCACTAAGACAGTCACCAAGACGTAGACAGTTCACTAAGACAGTTCACCAAGACGGTTCACTAAGACAGTCACCAAGACTTAGACAGTCACTAAGACAGTTCACCGAGACGGTTCACTAAGACAGTCACCAAGACTTAGATAGTTCACTAAGACAGTTCACTAATAAAGTTCACTAAGCTGGTTCACTAGGATGGTTCACTAATACAGTTCACCAAGACGGTTCACTAAGACAGTCACCAAGACTTAGACAGTTCACTAATTAAGTTCACTAAGCCGGTTCACTGAGATGGTTCACTAAGACGATTCACTAAGACGGTTCACTACCGTAAGACGGCTCACTAAGACATTTCACCAAGACAGTTCACCGAGGCAGTTCAAGTTTTCCAAGACTTAGACAGTTCACGAAGACAGTTCACTAAGACAGCTCACTAAGACAGTTCACTGAGACAGTTCACTGAGACAGTTCATTTAGAAAGTTCACTAATACAGTTCACTCAGACAGTTCACTAAGACAGTTCACTGAGACAGTTCATTAATACAGTTCACTAAGACAGTTCACTGAGACAGTTCACTCACCTGACATAGTCACGTTTGCAGTACGTCTTGCCATCACGCACAAAGCACGTGCAAGACTCATCCAAGTACTGTTCACAGTCGGCACACTTTAGGCAAGACGCGTGCCAACAGAGGTCAGGTGACACCTGCATGATGTACTGGTCAGCTATATGGGAGCCACATCCCACACACACTGAAGTGTTCCGTTTGTCTGTTGGATACAGATAGCAATGAGTCAAACGAGGGTCAGTTTAAAGGGCATCAATGGTGGGGGGTTGGTTGGTCTAACATTACCAAGACCAGTAAGACGTAGGTCGATCAGGGACCATACCTTTCAAACTGGAAAAAAAAATATTCTCCTCTTCCTATTCCCAACCCACCTCTCCTCACAGTTTAGCTTTCAGGAGTTTTGAGCTTGTCAAGTGCTCCGCCCGCCCCCATCACTGCTAACCGTCTGCTAATTAGCATAGCGTGAAACCAGTTTTTGTAACGCGATAACTGGCTCACACTGTCCCTATGGCAGTGGTTGACGTCTATGGCTCATAGACACTGTACCCTGGCAGTGGTTGAATTCTCTTGCTCATAGACACTGCACCCTGGCAGTGGTTGCCTTCTCTTGCTCATATACACTGTTTCCTGTCAGTGGTTGCCTTCTCTTGCTCACTCACACTGTCTCCTGGCAGTGGTTGTCTTCTCTGGCTCATAGACACTGTACCCTGGCAGTGGTTGAATTCTCTTGCTCATAGACACTGCACCCTGGCAGTGGTTGCCTTCTCTTGCTCATATACACTGTTTCCTGTCAGTGGTTGCCTTATCTTGTTCACTCACACTGTCTCCTGGCAGTGGTTGCCTTCTCTGGCTCACAGACAATGTACCCTGTAACACCTTTAACACGTTTTATAACAAATACTGTAACATTCACTATAACTTAGAAAAGGGGGCTCTCAAACTACGGCCCGCGGGCCAGATCCGTCCCGCCAGGGGTCATTAATACCGCCTACCTGGTTGACTACCTGGCTAGCAGCGACATTTATGAACCGTACATTCATCACCTCATTGGCCATACTTCACTTTGAAATCTTGTAAGTGTATGTTGTATGTTGTATGTTGTATGTTGTATGTTGTATGTTGTATGTTGTATGGATTGTGTCTCCATTTAATATGTGCTGGTGTTATTTCAATATTTACCCCCACTACAAAATAGATATGTGCAGTGTGGATAGAATTATATATTTGTGCAGTGTGCATAGAATTAGAGATATGTGCAGTGTGCATAGAATTAGAGATATGTTCAGTGTGCATAGAATTAGACATATGTGCAGTGTGTATAGAAATAGATATATGTGCAGTGTGCATAGACTTAGAGATATGTGCAGTGTGCATAGAATTAGAGATATGTGCAGTGTGCATAGAATTAGAGATATGTGCAGTGTGCATAGAATTAGACATATGTGCAGTGTGTATAGAAATAGATATATGTGCAGTGTGCATAGACTTAGAGATATGTGCAGTGTGCATAGAATTAGATATATGTGCAGTGTGCATAGAATTAGAGATATGTGCAGTGTGCATAGAATTAGAGATATGTGCAATGTGCATAGAATTAGAGATATGTGCAGTGTGCATAGAATTAAAGATATGAGCATTGTGCATAGAATTGAGATATGTACATTGTGCATAGAATTGAGATATGTGAAGTGTGCATAGAATTGAGATATGTGCAGTGTGCCTAGAATTCAGATATGTGCAGTGGGCATAGAATTGAGATATGTGCATTGTGCCTAGAATTCGTTCATATTTTTGTAAACTATATTATATAGTCCTACCCCCGTCAGTGCCCGAGGCACACTGATCCGGCGCCTTGCTTGAAATGCTTGGGGACCACTGACTTACATTTTAACATATAATTAACATAAACTATTACACACGCTATAACATATACTATAACTTATACTAGATCTGATTATGAAAACGTTATGATGGTACTACAAGATATGTTTCTGGTAGCTTTTATAATACATTCCATTGTAACACTAGTAACACGGAAATGTCGAGAAATGAAGAAAAAAGTTTTGAAATTACAAAATAATTTAGCTGCACGGTAAAAATTGTACACAATTCATTTCAATGTAAACTTGCAGTAACAATAGACCACTTTTGGGTGAATATCCACATGTATTCTTGATCCTGTTTTATTTAATCTAGCAAACAAAGTCGTGGTTTAAAATTGACCGGAGTTTTGGTGGAGAATCCGGGTTACCAGTGAGTACCTCAACACTGTGCCCAGGGTTTCCTAGTGGGTCTACAATCGACTATTTGAGGACCATGCCGAGAGTTTCCTAATAAGCCTACCAGCGTCTGTTTGAGGACCACGCCGAGAGTTTCCTAGTGGGCTGTTCAAAATCGATCGCCTCGCTCGCGCTAAGTGAAAACTCATGTTTCTAAATGTCTTGGGTTTGTTTACAATTGGGTCGGTCTGCTGGCTTATCGGTCTGTGGCTTGGGCACAACCGGGCCATTCATTGGCTCAAGGTGGTCGAGCCATTCAGTGGCTCATGCTGGCCGCTCCGAGTAATTCATTGGCTCATGCTGGTCGCTCCGAGCCATTCTATCGCGCACGGTGGCCGAACCAAGAAATTAATTTCTGATGGTGGCCGACCCGAGCCGTTCATTGGCTCATAGTGGCCACACCGGGTCATTCATGTCTCATAGTGGCCAAACCCGGGCAGTCATTGGCTCATGGTGGTCAACCCAGGTCCTTCTTGGCTCATTCATTCCAAAGCCGGCAGACGCTCCTGGTCACTAGACCTATCAGCAGATGTGATTTGTGTTCCGAAACTGCTCCTCCATGATGTCATCAATGCGTCAGGTATTATCGATCATCTCACCTGGGGTCAGTCATCTCGCCTGGGGTCAGTCCATGTAAACTGAGGTCAGTCATCTCTCCTGGGGTCAGTCCAAGTAAATTGGGGTCAGTTATCTCACCTGGGGTCAGTCCATGTAAACTGGGGTCAGTCATCTCACCTGGGGTCAGTCATCTCACTTGGGGTCAGGTCATGTAAACTGGGGTTAGTCATCTCACCTGGGGTCAGTCCATGTAAAATGAGGTCAGTCATCTCGCCTGGGGTCAGTCCATGTAAACTGGGGTCAGTTTTTCTCACCTGGGGTCAGTCCAAGTAAACTGGGGTCAGTTATCTCACCTGGGGTCAGTCCATGTAAACTGGGGTCAGTCATCTCACCTGGGGTCAGTCATCTCACTTGGGGTCAGGTCATGTAAACTGGGGTTAGTCATCTCACCTGGGGTCAGTCCATGTAAAATGAGGTCAGTCATCTCGCCTGGGGTCAGTCCATGTAAACTGGGGTCAGTTTTTCTCACCTGGGGTCAGTCCAAGTAAACTGGGGTCAGTCATCTCACCTGGGGTCAGTCATCTCACTTGGGGTCAGGTCATGTAAACTGGGGTTAGTCATCTCACCTGGGGTCAGTCCAAGTAACTGGTTCATGCCAAGTAACTGGTTCATGCTAAGTAACTGGTTCATGCCAAGTAACTGGTTCATGCCAATTATTGATTCTATCAAAGAAGTTTTTGTTTTTTTGTTTACAATTTCAATGACGCCATTTTGTATTGAGTCCAACCATATTAATAACATACGTACTCTGTATGTATTAAGTACTCACGGTGTATAAAGTACCCAGTATGTATTAAGTAGCCAGTATATACTAAGTATCCGGGATGTATTAAGTACCCAGTATGCATTAAGTACCCAATATGTATTAAGTACCCAGTATGCATTAAGTACCCAATATGTATTAAGTACCCAGTATGTATTAAGTACCCAGTATGTATTAAGTACCCAGTATGTATTAAGTACTGTCTGTTTTCTATGGTGGGAATGTCTGTCTTCAATGATCGGAAAGTATGTCTAAATAAAACATACCAAAGTTCATATCAGTAGAACAGTAGCGGGGAAATGTTCATATCAGTAGAACAGTAGCGGAGAAATGTTCATATCAGTAGAACAGTAGCGGGGAAATGTTCATATCAGTAGAACAGTAGCGGGGAAATGTTCATATCAGTAGAACAGTAGCGGGGAAATGTTCATATCAGTAGAGCAGTAGCGGGGAAATGTTCATATCAGTAGAACAGTAGCGGGGAAATGTTCATATCAGTGGAGCAGTAGCGGGGAAATGTTCATATCAGTAGAACAGTAGCGGGGAAATGTTCATATCAGTAGAACAGTAGCGGGGAAATGTTCATATCAGTAGAACAGTAGCGGGGAAATGTTCATATCAGTAGAGCAGTAGCGGGGAAATGTTCCTATCAGTAGAGCAGTAGCGGAGAAATGTTCATATCAGTAGAGCAGTAGCGGAGAAATGTTCATATCAGTAGAGCAGTAGCGGGGAAATGTTCATATCAGTAGAGCAGTAGCGGAGAAATGTTCATATCAGTAGAACAGTAGCGGGGAAATGTTCATATCAGTAGAACAGTAGCGGGGAAATGTTCATATCAGTAGAACAGTAGCGGGGAAATGTTCATATCAGTAGAACACTAGCGGGGAAAGTTAATTGGCGATCTCAATGAATACATTGACATATTAACCTGATTCTGTCCACCTCTAATTCACTGTGCCTCGTATGTATGCAACGTATGACATATTGACATTGACATTACAACGTATGACATGTTGACATTGACATTACAACTTATGACATATTGACATTGACATCTGGTCTATTGTAGTATGCAACGTATGACATATTGACATTGACATCTGGTCTATTTTAGAATATTACCGAAGACTTCTCAGAACTTAACTGTCGCTGTCCAGTCAATGTCAATTATAATGTCACGTGATTGTTAACTAATTGTAAAATAGCAAGAGAGTAGGAGAGTAAGAGAGTGGGAGAGTATGAGAGTGGGAGAGTAAGAGAGTGGGAGAGTAAGAGAGTGGGAGAGTAAGAGAGTGGGAGAGTAAGAGAGTGGGAGAGTAAGAGAATTGGAGAGAAAAGGGAGGAAAGAGATGGATAGGGTGACAGAAGTAAAGACACAAGTAAAGACACAGTAGAGACACGGGTAGAGATACAGATGGAAATACAGGTACAGGCACAGAAGAGACCTGGGTAATACATGCACAGTAGGCACACGGGTAGAGACACAGATGGAAATACAGGTACAGGCACAGAAGAGACCTGGGTAATACATGCACAGTAGGCACACGGGTAGAGACACGGGTAGAGATACAGATGGAAATACAGGTACAGGCACAGAAGAGACCTGGGTAATACATGCACAGTAGGCACACGGGTAGAGACACAGATGGAAATACAGGTACAGGCACAGAAGAGACCTGGGTAATACATGCACAGTAGGCACACGGGTAGAAACACAGGTAGAAACAGTAATAAGAAACACAATTAGAGACATCGGTAGAAAGATTTGTAGAGACACAGATGGAGACACAGTTAGAATTTCAGGTAGAGACACAGACTAATTTAGAGACACGGGTAGAAAAACAAGGTAGAGACAAGACATGTTGAAAAGCAGAAGAAATGGCAAGACACTTTGTATGGTGATGTGTCCAAGACACTTTGTATGGTGATGTGTCCAAGACACTTTGTATGGTGATGTGTCCAAGACACTTTGTATGGTGATGTGTCCAAGACACTTTGTATGGTGATGTGTCCAAGACACTTTGTATGGTGATGTGTCCAAGACACTTTGTATGGTTATGTGTCCAAGACACTTCGTATGGTGATGTGTCCAAGACACTTTGTATGGTAATGTGTCCAAGACACTTTGTATGCTGATGTGTCCAAGACACTTTGTATGGTGATGTGTCCAAGACACTTTGTATGGTGATGTGTCCAAGACACTTTGTATGGTGATGTGTCCAAGACACTTTGTATGGTGATGTGTCCAAGACACTTTGTATGGTGATGTGTCCAAGACACTTTGTATGGTGATGTGTCCAATACACTTTGTATGTAAGTATGACCCAGACACTTTGTGTTTTGCTATGTCCCAGACACTTTGTGTGTTGCTATATCCCAGACACTTTGTGTGTTGCTGTGTCCCAGACCAATTCTTTTCATATGTGTTAGAGACTTCATGTCCTGAAATAAATGATGTCAGATATAAACCAACAAGTACATTCCAAGTTATCTCACCTTTGTCTTTGCTGATGGTCTCCCCTTTGGAGTTGACGCCATCAGTGCCACCGGCCAGACGGCGTTTTTCTGGGGAACATATGCACATTATTTATTAAGTGTGTTAGCGTGTTTACGGTTTCTTAAGTGGGAGGATCACGTGATCCCCCTGATTCCGGTCAATTTGAAGTGATTACAAGAATTAACGGGACATTGTCCCAGGGACAAACTTTTAGAATACAAATCTATTGTTGTTTTGTGATGTTTAAAAAAATTCCAGCAAGTGACAGATTGTCACAGATTGTTACTGTAAGCACCTGTACAATCTTTGCGCTGATTAACTAAGCTCGGTATTTCTAATACACAGGTTCTCAAGCGTTTTCAAGTAACAACATAACAACAACTTATATTTAGAAGCAAAGTGACTCTTACCCGATATATTAAAAAAACTAATCTTTGAAGTAGAGTAAATGATTGGAGATGACATATATTAAAACTATATTTTTTTATTGTAATGAAATTTTAATTAACGACACAATTAATAACATGCAATTAATGGCACAATTAACGACATAACTAAGATTGTAACTCAAACTTAAAGACACTAATTAAATAAACGAAAACTACTTTAAAATCACTACTTCATCTTACTTCATCTTACTTCATCTTACTTCATCTTAGTTTATTATTTCAGTCGGCGACCCCACATAAATTCCCTTGGCAACCCCATTTGGGGTCACAATCCATGGGCTGGGAACCACACTTGCCCATGGGCTGGGAACCACACTTGCCCATGGGCTGGGAACCACACTTGCCCATGGGCTGGGAACCACACTTGCCCCATGGGCTGAGAACCACACTTGCCCCATGTGCTGGGAACCACACTTGCCCATGGGCTGGGAACCACACTTGCCCCATGTGCTGGGAACCACACTTGCCCATGGGCTGTGAACCACACTTGCCCCATGGGCTGGGAACCACACTTGCCCATGGGCTGGGAACCACACTTGCCCATGGGCTGGGAACCACACTTGCCCATGGGCTGGGAACCACACTTGCCCCATGGGCTGGGAACCACACTTGCCCATGGGCTGGGAACCACACTTGCCCCATGGGCTGGGAACCACACTTGCCCATGGGCTGGGAACCACACTTGCCCCATGGGCTGGGAACCACACTTGCCCATGGGCTGGGAACCACACTTGCCCATGGGCTGGGAACCACACTTGCCCATGGGCTGGGAACCACACTTGCCCCATGGGCTGTGAACCACACTTGCCCCATGGGCTGGGAACCACACTTGCCCATGGGCTGGGAACCACACTTGCCCCATGGGCTGGGAACCACACTTGCCCCATGGGCTGGGAACCACACTTGCCCATGGGCTGGGAACCACACTTGCCCATGGGCTGGGAACCACACTTGCCCATGGGCTGGGAACCACACTTGCCCATGGGCTGGGAACCACACTTGCCCATGGGCTGGGAACCACACTTGCCCATGGGCTGGGAACCACACTTGCCCATGGGCTGGGAACCACACTTGCCCATGGGCTGGGAACCACACTTGCCCATGGGCTGGGAACCACACTTGCTTAAGACACTTAAGTTATTTACTTATGCCAGGTGTTTTATTTATAAATCTTCCTTTTTTTTCTTTTGAGCTTTTGTTTACTTCATAAATTGACCCAGTGAGACATTTACAAATGATGATACACCCAATAGTTTTAATAATTATTCAATCGAAACGAGTCCATTGTTACAAGGTGTTAGAACCGTTCACTTTGGGGTGCTAGACATGTTGACATGACAAGACTGCCATCTCAAAGTGTCCAAGTTTGTCCGAAGTTGACCATGACTGACATTAACAACAGTCTAATAGCATGTTATTCTATGACCAGTGATGAGCCGTGGAAAGTCATATCTGAAAATTGGTTTGAAAGAAATTTCGTCGACGGACATGTGATCGAATCGTTTTTTTCACTTTACACTTTAAAATTTTGCGTCAAATTTCTTTTTTAGCGCATTATTTTGTTTTACTATATAGTATAGTGCATTCGAAAAAAAAAATTGACGAAAATTTGATCTTGTGAACTGAAAAAAAGATTCGACCAAATTTACGTCGACGAAATTTCTTTCAAGCAAATATCCGGTAACCGTGGAAAGTGAAGTAACAAGTAGCTCGTAACTAACCACTCTTCTTTTTCTTCTTTTATACATTAAGGGCCCACGATCAATGTATTGATCATTCTGGCTCCTATGTATGTAGAGGGGATTCGCAATGTTTCTGTACCTGATGTTGATGAGGATATTTCACTGGTTGCAAGGGCTACTTAGCGAGGGTATCATGAACTGGGGGTTGGAAGGGCAACTTAGCGAGGGTATCATGAACTGGGGGTTGGAAGGCCTGAGGCAGTAGACACAAATGTTGTCGCTCAACTGTTCCTTTTGGAAGCGTGCTCTAGTCCCTGATTCTCTTTGGCAGGAATGAGCAGTTCCTGCACTATGTTAAATGCTTTGGGGGAGAGGGCCGAGTTTCTGTTTAATGCTGAAGATGTGGACATTTCTTTCATTCAATAAAGACCGTAACAACCAAGTCATCATAAACACAACTCTTGTTTTATTAAGTCTGTAATATATATATTAATTAAAGTAATTTTAATTTCCCCGGGTTCTAGAGATGAGAAGGACTTTTGTACTGATTCCCAGGGTTCTAGAGACGAGAAGGACTTTTGCAATGATTCCCCGGGTTCTAGAGATGAGAAGGACTTTTGTACTGATTCCCAGGGTTCTAGAGACGAGAAGGACTTTTGCAATGATTCCCCGGGTTCTAGAGATGAGAAGGACTTTTGTACTGATTCCCCGGGTTCTAGAGATGAGAAGGACCTTTGTACTGTTTCCCCGGGTTCTAGAGACGAGAAGGACTTTTGCAATGATTCCACGGGTTCTAGAGATGAGAAGGACTTTTGTACTGATTCCCCGGGTTCTAGAGATGAGAAGGACTTTAGTAATGATTCCCCGGGTTCTAGAGATGAGAAGGACTTTTGTACTGATTCCCCGGGTTCTAGAGATGAGAAGGACTTTAGTAATGATTCCCCGGGTTCTAGAGATGAGAAGGACTTTAGTAATGATTCCCCGGGTTCTAGAGATGAGAAGGACTTTTGTACTGATTCCCCGGGTTTTAGAGATGAGAAGGACTTTTGTACTGATTCCCCGGGTTCTAGAGATGAGAAGGACTTTTGTACTGATTCCCCGGGTTCTAGAGATGAGAAGAACTTTTGTACTGATTCCCCAGGTTTTAGAGATGAGAAGGACTTTTGTACTGTTTCCCCGGGTTCTAGAGATGAGAAGGACTTTAGTAATGATTCCCCGGGTTCTAGAGATGAGAAGGACTTTTGTACTGATTCCCCGGGTTCTAGAGATGAGAAGTACTTTAGTAATGATTCCCCGGGTTCTAGAGATGAGAAGGACTTTTGTAAGGATTCCCCGTGGTAAGCAAAACACATGATAATAGCGTGTATGCGTAAGTGTATGTGTAAGTGTATGTTTATGTGTTTTGGGGACCATCTTCATCTGACGTCACGCTATTTTCTGGACCATACTTTATGTGTCTACCCCATGACGGGTGGAATAAAAAACTCAAGTCATGTTTGTGCCAATATGATCAGAAACTCAAGTCATGTTTGTGCCAATATGATCAGAAACTCAAGTCATGTTTGTGCCAATATGATCAGAAACTCAAGTCATGTTTGTGCCAATATGATCAGAAACTCAAGTCATGTTTGTGCCAATATGATCAGAAACTCAAGTCATGTTTGTGCCAATATGATCAGAAACTCAAGTCATGTTTGTGCCAATATGATCAGAAACTCAAGTCATTTTTGTGCCAATATGATCAGAAACTCAAGTCATGTTTGTGCCAATATGATCAGAAACTCAAGTCATGTTTGTGCCAATATGATCAGAAACTCAAGTCATGTTTGTGCCAATATGATCAGAAACTCAAGTCACGTTTGTGCCAATATGATCAGAAACTCAAGTCAGGTATGCGAAAATGTGATCAGAAATTAAAATCAGGTCAGTGCAAATATGATCAGAAACTAAAGTCAAGTTTGCAACAATAGCGCCCATGCATTTTGAAATAAAAAATTCAGATACTTTCCCTCCATATGTGATATAATGTCAATATCACATTTTGTGATGTAAACCGGGGGAGGTTCCATTTTCTGGATTCGCCCCTGGCGCAGACCCTGGGTGGGGTGACTATTGTGTGAAAATTGGGTTGTGTTAGTGTGCATGTGGCTGTGGTGTGGGTTGTGTTAGTGTACATGTGGCAGTGGTGTGGGTTGTGTTACTGTACATGTGGCTGTGGTGTGGGTTGTGTTAGTGTACATGTAGCTGTGGTGTGGTTGTGTTAGTGTACATGTGGCTGTGGTGTGGGGTCTGAATCCAGTTTCTCACAAGGTCCAGCTCTAACAAGACTACAGTGAAATAAAGCAAAGCTTGGATTCGTTGAAGTAACGAAACAAATCATTAGTAATCATTACGGATCATTTCTTAAGTCTTGAAAACACATCAACTTTTGAAAACACATCAACTTTTGAAAACACATCAACTTATGAAAACACATCAACTTTTGAAAACACATCAACTTTTGAATGCACATCAACTTTTGAAAACACACCAACTTTTGAAAACACATCAACTTTTGAAAACACATCAACTTTTGAAAACACATCAACTTTTGAAAACACACCAACTTTTGAAAACACATCAACTTTTGAAAACACATAAACTTTTGAGAACACAGCAACTTTTGAAAACAAACACATCAACTTTTGGCTATTTCACACTATTAGTGCCCAGTGTGATTGTTGAGGGTTCAGGTTAGGTTTAGGGATATATTTAGGGTTCAGGTTAGGTTTAAGGATATATTTAGGGTTCAGGTTAGGTTTAAGGATATATTTAGGGTTCAGGTTAGGTTGGGATAGATTTAGGAAATTTTTTCATTATTTTTAACGTTTTATTCTTAATTTTTACGGGTCGCGGCAACCAAGATGGCGGCCGTGTGAGACATCGCGAAACTAATTCTTGGAATTTACCCAACTTTTGAAGCCCCAGCGATAACATAACTATTTGTTGATAGGGTTAGAGATTATATCAACGGAATCAACGCCTTCCACATGTTGATAGGGGTATATCAACATCTTACATAAGTTGATAGGGGTATATCAACATCTTACATAAGTTGATAGGGGTATATCAACAGCTTACATAAGTTGATAGGGGTATATCAACAGCTTACATAAGTTGATAGGGGTATATCAACATCTTACATAAGTTGATAGGGGTATATCAACAGCTTACATAAGTTGATAGGGGTATATCAACAGCTTACATAAGTTGATAGGGGTATATCAACAGCTTACATAAGTTGATAGGGGTATATCAACTGCTTACATAAGTTGATGGGGTATATCAACAGCTTACATAAGTTGATAGGGGTATATCAACAGCTTACATAAGTTGATAGGGGTATATCAACAGCTTACATAAGTTGATAGGGGTATATATCAACAGCTTACATAAGTTGATAGGGGTATATTAACAGCTTACATAAGTTGATAGGGGTATGTGAACGCATTCCATATTTTGATAGGGGTATATTAATATCTTGCAAATGTACACACAAAATGTACACACAAAATGTACACAATATTTCATACAAAACATCCAAACTTAGAGGTGATGAAATAAATTTGAAGATTAAAAAAATATATACATATCTATAGCTTTATATCTTGAGTTTATATGATTTTATATATTTATTTTATATTGATTAATTTATCTGATTTATGTAGATTTATATTTTTATTATATATATAGTTAAATTTTTAGGAACATATATTTATAGATTTACTTATTTTTATTATATATATAGTTAAATTTTTAGGAACATATATTTATAGATTTACTTTATCCCCATTTAAATGTTTAGTTTATATAGACATTATTTAGTTTATATAGATTTATATATTCATTATATTTTTAGTTTATAAAGATTTATATATTTAGTTTATAAAGATTTATATACGCGTCTGTCAAATACAGGGGGGGGGGGTTAAAAAACGGATTAGTCGAGGGCGGGACTCTTGTCGCGGGGAGGGGGGGACTTTGGTGGGACACCCGTGCTTAGGTATCCACTTGATAAATAATATGCATAATCCAGATCCATGGATCAACGTAGGAGTTTACATGAAACAAACAAACTATAACTAACGAACTAACGAACCAACGAACTAACTAACCAACTTACCAACGAACCAACTAACCAACGAACCAACTTACCAACGAACTAACTAACCAACTTACCAACGAACCAACTAACCAACGAACCAACTTACCAACGAACTAACTAACCAACTTACTAGCTGAGGCTGTTTCTTGAAACATCACCATTGCTATACTCACGACCATTTAAATGATCATCTTTCGAACTCATTCATTTATCATCGCCCAATTGTCATAGAACCTTGAGAAATTTTTATAGGGGGCTGGGGGAGGTGGGCAAAAAACGCCGGCGCATCGTCTAAGAATTGTATACATGTGGGCGGGGCAGGGTGGGGTCATCAAAATGAGACCTTTAAGATAAGATAAGAGAGTATAAATAAGATATTTTATTGATCTAAATAAATGGAAATTTGATGGTTTTTCTCATTCATCATCTGTAATTGTGTTCAGTCTTGAAATACTTGATTGGGGTTTTCGTTATTCCTTAAAATTAGTCTGTAGTAAGACTTTCTTGGAATAATTGTTTGGTGTGAAAAACTGTTGAGTTCCTGAGTGTTAGTTGTAATTATGAAGAGAGTCTTGGATTTTTTTATTTTTTTTTGAACTGAGGTCTACCTTCATTTCTATAGCATTGGTCTTTGGATGGTTGTCATATGACAGAAAAGATCATTCGGAATCAGAAAAAAGGAATGCTACGAATGGGGTTGAAGTGACTCGTCAACCTGACATGTCTCACAGAGGACCAGGGTCGTGGGAAGGGGCGTGGGTGGGCTTTCACCCCCCTTGCACCCATATCATTTCTCGCTTGTCCATTTCGTGGCGGTAATTTTTTCTACGAAAGCTCTTCCCTGGCACTGTCCTCGTCGACAAATTTTATTTGATGAGATTCGTTGGCGGTTGATGTGACTTCTGATGGACCGGCTCTTTCAACGGAACACATTGCGACTTTGGTGCTGTCGGTTTGTGGTGAGAACGTTGATGCTGAAGATCTCTTAAATTGTGTAATCTGAAACTGGGTCTGCACAAGCTGAGAACCCTCTTGTCATCTGGGCCTGCACAAGCTGAGAACCCTCTTGTCATCTGGGCCTGCACAAGCTGAGAACCCTCTTGTCATCTGGGCCTGCACAAGCTGAGAACCCTCTTGTCATCTGGGCCCGCACAAGCTGAGAACCCTCTTGTCATCTGGGCCCGCACAAGCTGAGAACCCTCTTGTCATCTGGGCCTGTGCAAGCTGAGAACCCTCTTGTCATCTGGGCCTGTGCAAGCTGAGAACCCTCTTGTCATCTGGGCCCGCACAAGCTGAGAACCCTCTTGTCATCTGGGCCTGTGCAAGCTGAGAACCCTCTTGTCATCTGGGCCTGTGCAAGCTGAGAACCCTCTTGTCATCTGGGCCTGTGCAAGCTGAGAACCCTCTTGTCATCTGGGCCTGTGCAAGCTGAGAACCCTCTTGTCATCTGGGCCTGTGCAAGCTGAGAACCCTCTTGTCATCTGGGCCTGTGCAAGCTGAGAACCCTCTTGTCATCTGGGCCTGTGCAAGCTGAGAACCCTCTTGTCATCTGGGCCTGTGCAAGCTGAGAACCTTCTTGTTAAAAATGTGCGACATGATATATAATACATGACTTAGTTATATTGTGATATTTGATTTGTCATTTGACACTTTGATGCTAAAAAATGTCAATAATCAGATATTATGTTCAATTTGTCCTCCATGCTTTTCAACAATGTTTTCCTAACGCACTTGTCAAATAAGCACTTGTCATGTCTCTGTCATGTCTCTGTCATGTCTCTGTCTTGATACAGGCGGTGTCATACACTTGATACAGTCGGTGCCATTCCATTGATACAGTCGGTGCCATTCCATTGATACAGTCGGTGCCATTCCATTGATACAGCCCGTGCCATTCCATTGATACAGTCGGTGCTGTTCCATTTGATACAGGCGGTGCTGTTCCATTTGATACAGGCGGTGCTGTTCCATTTGATACAGGCGGTGCTGTTCCATTTGATACAGGCGGTGCTGTTCCACTTGATACAGGCGGTGCTGTTCCATTTGATACAGGCGGTGCTGTTCCACTTGATACAGGCGGTGCTGTTCCATTTGATACAGGCGGTGCTGTTCCACTTGATACAACGATTAATGTAATGTATCATGTAAAGATAAAATAGATTCTATATCTATCCAAATAAATGAAAAAGATTTTTGAATAAATTGTACATATTCATTTCAGCACATAAATAGATAATCTATTACTGCAATCAACATATGTGAGTTTACTGCATTCAACATAAGTAATCTCAAGTATTTCTCTAGCGTAGAGATCAGTGAGCTCCTTTAGTGACAATAATTATTTAATGTGGGGTTATTTGCATCTGGTAATCGCTGGGAGGTATTAGTGTACATGTGACTGTGGTGTGGGTTGTGTTACTGTGCATGTGGCTGTGGTGTGGTTGTGTTAGTGTACATGTGGCTGTGGTGTGGTTGTGTTAGTGTACATGTGGCTGTGGTGTGGTTGTGTTAGTGTACATGTATATGTGATGTAGTGGATGTGATGTGATCTTAGGTATAATATAAGTTGAAGCTTAACGATGACCAAACGGAAGCACTCCTTATTCACAATCACAAATCATCTTCTAGCACAACAAAAACACTAGTCTGTGCTCTTGTTCTCTCTCGTCTTGACTATTGCAACTCTCTTCTGTCACGTTCACCAAAACACTTCTTAGAAAAACTACAAAAGGTTCAAAACTCAGCTGCTAGGCTAGTTTTAAAGGCTAAAAAGCGTGATCACGTCACACCACTACTTCATTCACTTCATTGGCTACCTGTACAAGCACGGATTGACTATAAACTCTCTGTTCTCTGCCACAACTTTTTCTCGAATTCCTGCCCTTCCAATCTAACCGAACTTATCTCTGTCTATTCACCCCTTCAACAGCTTCGCTCCTCCGCCGACGGGCGTATTCTTTCTGTCCCCAAGACTCGCACAAAAACATACGGTGAACGATCTTTCCCTTTCTGTGCCCCCAAACAATGGAATTCTCTTCCATTAAACATCCGCAATGTACCGACCATCACAGCTTTCAAAACTGCACTCAAAACACATCTCTTTAAACTCTGCTATCCTGACTGATTCCCCCCCCCCCGACCGATAAACGATGCTGCTGAGTGCCGCCCATGGCTTGACATGTAAATAGTTCTGGAATGGGTGGAGTAAATAAGCATTTGTTTTATTTTATTAATTATTGTAAGATAATTATTTTTTAAGCTCATGATTATGCGTGTTAAATTGTATGTAGAGCGCGGTGAGCCCAGCCCATGGGGTACCACGCTATATAAAACTACAACTAATAAAAATAATAATACAGTGGAACCCCGCTATAACGCGATGATCGGGGTCCATAAAATCGGATCGCGTTAAAAGCGGGTTCGCGTTAATGCGCGGTTTTACAATATTTAACTTTTTCCCGAGAACATCTACGTGTATACATGTACAATGATCAAAAGTCGGCTTATCCTAAGATGAATATTAACTGGAATGCCTGATGGAGTAAATGAATTAATTTCAGGAGCCATGCCAAGTTCATATTATTTGAAAAGTCACAAATAATCTCATGCCCAAAAGGAAGTTCATTTCTTGTTTTTTTTTTTGTTTTTACTTTTCTCCAATTTGTTTTATCCACGTGAATGAATTTACAAAATGTCGGGAGCCATGCTACGACAGCGTTATATCCGAATTCGTGTTATTGTGGGGAGCGTTATAGCGGGGTTCCACTGTACAAATATGTTATGTAGTGGTCGGGATGTGATCTTATAGGTAACTTAGATGAAGTGGTCGGGATGTGATCTTATAGGTAACTTAGATGAAGTGGTCGGGATGTGATCTTATAGGTAACTTAGATGAAGTGGTCGGGATGTGATCTTATAGGTAACTTAGATGAAGTGGTCGGGATGTGATCTTATAGGTAACTTAGATGAAGTGGTCGGGATGTGATCTTATAGGTAACTTAGATGAAGTGGTCGGGATGTGATCTTATAGGTAAATTCGATGAAGTGGTCGGGATGTGATCTTATAGGTAACTTCGATGAAGTGGTCGGGATGTGATCTTATAGGTAACTTAGATGAAGTGGTCGGGATGTGATCTTATAGGTAACTTAGATGAAGTGGTCGGGATGTGATCTTATAGGTAACTTAGATGAAGTGGTCGGGATGTGATCTTATAGGTAACTTAGATGAAGTGGTCGGGATGTGATCTTATAGGTAACTTAGATGAAGTGGTCGGGATGTGATCTTATAGGTAACTTAGATGAAGTGGTCGGGATGTGATCTTATAGGTAAATTCGATGACGTGGTCGGGATGTGATCTTATAGGTAACTTAGATGAAGTGGTCGGGATGTGATCTTATAGGTAAATTCGATGACGTGGTCGGGATGTGATCTTATAGGTAACTTAGATGACGTGGTCGGGATGTGATCTTATAGGTAAATTCGATGACGTGGTCGGGATGTGATCTTATAGGTAACTTCGATGAAGTGGTCGGGATGTGATCTTATAGGTAACTTAGATGAAGTGGTCGGGATGTGATCTTATAGGTAACTTAGATGAAGTGGTCGGGATGTGATCTTATAGGTAACTTAGATGAAGTGGTCGGGATGTGATCTTATAGGTAACTTAGATGAAGTGGTCGGGATGTGATCTTATAGGTAACTTAGATGAAGTGGTCGGGATGTGATCTTATAGGTAAATTCGATGACGTGGTCGGGATGTGATCTTATAGGTAACTTAGATGAAGTGGTCGGGATGTGATCTTATAGGTAAATTCGATGACGTGGTCGGGATGTGATCTTATAGGTAACTTAGATGACGTGGTCGGGATGTGATCTTATAGGTAAATTCGATGACGTGGTCGGGATGTGATCTTATAGGTAACTTCGATGAAGTGGTCGGGATGTGATCTTATAGGTAACTTAGATGAAGTGGTCGGGATGTGATCTTATAGGTAACTTAGATGAAGTGGTCGGGATGTGATCTTATAGGTAACTTAGATGAAGTGGTCGGGATGTGATCTTATAGGTAACTTAGATGAAGTGGTCGGGATGTGATCTTATAGGTAACTTAGATGAAGTGGTCGGGATGTGATCTTATAGGTAACTTAGATGAAGTGGTCGGGATGTGATCTTATAGGTAAATTCGATGACGTGGTCGGGATGTGATCTTATAGGTAACTTAGATGAAGTGGTCGGGATGTGATCTTATAGGTAAATTCGATGACGTGGTCGGGATGTGATCTTATAGGTAACTTAGATGACGTGGTCGGGATGTGATCTTATAGGTAAATTCGATGACGTGGTCGGGATGTGATCTTATAGGTAACTTCGATGAAGTGGTCGGGATGTGATCTTATAGGTAAATTCGATGAAGTGGTCGGGATGTGATCTTATAGGTAACTTCGATGAAGTGGTCGGGATGTGATCTTATAGGTAACTTAGATGAAGTGGTCGGGATGTGATCTTATAGGTAACTTAGATGAAGTGGTCGGGATGTGATCTTATAGGTAACTTAGATGAAGTGGTCGGGATGTGATCTTATAGGTAACTTAGATGAAGTGGTCGGGATGTGATCTTATAGGTAACTTAGATGAAGTGGTCGGGATGTGATCTTATAGGTAACTTAGATGAAGTGGTTGGGATGTGATCTTATAGGTAACTTAGATGAAGTGGTCGGGATGTGATCTTATAGGTAACTTAGATGAAGTGGTCGGGATGTGATCTTATAGGTAACTTAGATGAAGTGGTCGGGATGTGATCTTATAGGTAAATTCGATGAAGTGGTCGGGATGTGATCTTATAGGTAACTTCGATGAAGTGGTCGGGATGTGATCTTATAGGTAACTTAGATGAAGTGGTCGGGATGTGATCTTATAGGTAACTTAGATGAAGTGGTCGGGATGTGATCTTATAGGTAAATTCGATGAAGTGGTCGGGATGTGATCTTATAGGTAAATTCGATGAAGTGGTCGGGATGTGATCTTATAGGTAAATTCGATGAAGTGGTCGGGATGTGATCTTATAGGTAACTTCGATGAAGTGGTCGGGATGTGATCTTATAGGTAAATTCGATGAAGTGGTCGGGATGTGATCTTATAGGTAACTTCGATGAAGTGGTCGGGATGTGATCTTATAGGTAACTTAGATGAAGTGGTCGGGATGTGATCTTATAGGTAACTTAGATGAAGTGGTCGGGATGTGATCTTATAGGTAACTTAGATGAAGTGGTCGGGATGTGATCTTATAGGTAACTTAGATGAAGTGGTCGGGATGTGATCTTATAGGTAACTTAGATGAAGTGGTCGGGATGTGATCTTATAGGTAACTTAGATGAAGTGGTCGGGATGTGATCTTATAGGTAAATTCGATGACGTGGTCGGGATGTGATCTTATAGGTAACTTAGATGAAGTGGTCGGGATGTGATCTTATAGGTAAATTCGATGACGTGGTCGGGATGTGATCTTATAGGTAACTTAGATGACGTGGTCGGGATGTGATCTTATAGGTAAATTCGATGACGTGGTCGGGATGTGATCTTATAGGTAAATTCGATGAAGTGGTCGGGATGTGATCTTATAGGTAACTTCGATGAAGTGGTCGGGATGTGATCTTATAGGTAACTTAGATGAAGTGGTCGGGATGTGATCTTATAGGTAACTTAGATGAAGTGGTCGGGATGTGATCTTATAGGTAACTTAGATGAAGTGGTCGGGATGTGATCTTATAGGTAAATTCGATGAAGTGGTCGGGATGTGATCTTATAGGTAAATTCGATGAAGTGGTCGGGATGTGATCTTATAGGTAAATTCGATGAAGTGGTCGGGATGTGATCTTATAGGTAACTTCGATGAAGTGGTCGGGATGTGATCTTATAGGTAAATTCGATGAAGTGGTCGGGATGTGATCTTATAGGTAACTTCGATGAAGTGGTCGGGATGTGATCTTATAGGTAACTTAGATGAAGTGGTCGGGATGTGATCTTATAGGTAACTTAGATGACGTGGTCGGGATGTGATCTTATAGGTAAATTCGATGAAGTGGTCGGGATGTGATCTTATAGGTAACTTCGATGAAGTGGGTGGGATGTGATATTATAGGTAACTTCGATGAAGTGGGTGGGATGTGTCATCCAGATAGTCCTTCGAGAGTAAAATGTTTAATTTGTTCGATGGGAGTATATAGATTTTTTGATTGCTCTAAAGCTTAATGTATACAATAGCTTTTATGATCAGTCTATTTAATGTATATAATAGCTTTAATGGTCAGTCTATTTAATGTATACAATAGCTTTTATGATCAGTCTATTTATTGTAAATAATAGCTTTAATGGTCAGTCTATTTAGTGTATACAATAGCTTTATTGATCATTCTATATAATGTATACAATCGATCGCATTCTATCGGTTCATAAATGTATCATTTAGATATATATAGAAATAATTGATACAGATCCATATTGTAATGTTAGTTATTGTTGTACTTGCCTCAACTTGCATGTTGATATTGTAATGTTAGTTATTGTTGTACTTGCATCAACTTGCATGTTGATATTGTAATGTTAGTTATTGTTGTACTTGCATCAACTTGCATGTTGATATTGTAATGTTAGTTATTGTTGTACTTGCATCAACTTGCATGTTGATATTGTAATGTTAGTTATTGTTGTACTTGCCTCAACTTGCATGTTGATATTGTAATGTTAGTTATTGTTGTACTTGCATCAACTTGCATGTTGATATTGTAATGTTAGTTATTGTTGTACTTGCATCAACTTGCATGTTGATATTGTAATGTTAGTTATTGTTGTACTTGCATCAACTTGCATGTTGATATTGTAATGTTAGTTATTGTTGTACTTGCATCAACTTGCATGTTGATATTGTAATGTTAGTTATTGTTGTACTTGCCTCAACTTGCATGTTGATATTGTAATGTTAGTTATTGTTGTACTTGCATCAACTAATAGCATGTTGGGTTTCTACGGGTCATTGGGTGCGATGTAGAATTTAGGTTCATGACAAATATGTCAACATTATCGAGCATTGGACATTAGACATCGAACATCAGACATCAAATATCAGACATCAGACATCAATTATCCGACACCAAATATTAGACATCGGACGGATTCAGTGATATATTTGAAATGATGATAAATTATATTAAAATACATTATATATATTTTTATAATAATTGTTCTAATTATTGCTATAATAATAAGGATATAAAATGACTCTTGACTAATCCATGACTAATGACTAAGCTATTAACAGCCTGATACATTAGTTGACTGTGTCATTATAAATGTCATGGATCTATTGACATTACGTCATTAGGTGCAAGTTTCAAATTCATTCAATATTTATTTTCCCAATGCCCATTGTCCCTAAACCTTTCCTGTTGCCATGGTGACGCCATGTTTGGCGGCGTAGTGACGTAGTGTGGTGGGTGTTTGTGGTCTATTTACAAATTGGGGTCAGTCCGTTAATATGGTCAACACTGGGGCCAACCCGGTTATCGGAGTTATCCGGACCACATTTGGGAGAACCCGTTAATATGGCCCACACCAGAGTCAACCCGTTCGTCAGGTCCACTTGGCAGCCCATTAGTCTGGTTCACTTTGGCAACCCGTTAGTCCGTTTAACTTTGGCAACCCGTTAGTCCGTTTAACTTTGGCAACCCGTTAGTCCGTTTAACTTTGGCAACCCGTTAGTCTGGTTCACTTTGGCAACCCGTTAGTCCGGTTACCTTTGGCAACCCGTTAGTCCGGTTCACTTTGGCAACCCGTTAGTCCGGTTCACTTTGGCAACCCGTTAGTCCGGTTTACTTTGGCAACCCGTTAGTCCGGTTAACTTTGGCAACCCGTTAGTCCGGTTCACAATAATATTGACATTTTGATGATATTGACCAATTTGATATTGACATTTTGATGATATTGACCAATTTGATATTGACATTTTGATGATATTGACCAATTTGATATTGACATTTTGATAATAGTAACATATTTTAGAGAGAAAGACAATATTATCAAAATGGGTATATTATAATTTAAAGGGGAACAATTCGTTTTTAACTTCTAACTTATCACATAACAACCTAGGCCTCAGGTTAGGAACCTCGGTCCCAGGTTGGGGCCTAAGCTTAGGCCCTCAGGTGAGGGCCATAGGGCTATAAATCCTTACTATAGGGCTGAAAACAAGTAACACTATCAAATCAGGGAACCAACTATCAAATTAAGGAACGAACTATCAAAAGTAATTGTTTTCAGTTCTTTATTCTAATATTTGAGAAAATTTTGAAAATTCGCTGGAAAACGTCTGATGTAATTGAACTAATGAAGTCTAACAGGGCAGATGTCTGAACCTAAGGACCGCTATCTAACAGGGCAGATGTATGGACCTAAGGACCTCTATCTAACAGGCTGTAAAAAATTCGCCATGAAATAACTTTCTGTAAATGACTTTAATAACTTCAGGATGTCCGTAAATGACCTTAATAACTTAAGAATAACCGTAAATGACCTTAATAACTTAAGAATGTCCGTAAATGACCTTAATAACTTAAGAATGTCCGTAAATGACCTTGATTAAGAACTTTGGGCTGACCATAAAAATGAGACATAGCTCTAAAATCGTTTAAGTGGATAATGGTTACGTCACGGTTTTTATGTCTTTTAATTGCATTCAAAATATGTGAGTTTATTGCAATCAACCTATGTGAGTTTATTGCAATCAACATATGTGAGTTTATTGCAATCAACATATGTGAGTTTATTGCAATCAACATATGTGAGTTTATTGCATTCACCATATGTGAGTTTACTGCAATCAACATAAGTGAGTTTACTGCAATCAACATATGTGAGTTTATTGCAATCAACATATGTGAGTTTATTGCATTCACCATATGTGAGTTTACTGCAATCAACATATGTGAGTTTACTGCAATCAACATATGTGAGTTTACTGCAATCAACATATGTGAGTTTACTGCAATCAACATATGTGAGTTTACTGCATTCAAAATATGTGATTATATGAAGGTGAAAATCAGCTCTTATAAAAACAAATGCTTACCAATCAATTAAGATTATAAAATAGATGCGTGCCTCATTGTCATGACAAAGAATCGCAGATACATTTATCTAGATATAGATCTATATATTTAGATATAGATCAACTAATACTTATAGATCCATAGATAAATGACCATATTTAGATGTAGGGACCTATGCCCTCATCTCAATGTCAAGAGATATGTGACATAATAATATTCCTAGCTTATAAATAAACTATTTCATTTTTGTTGTCAGCTATCACAATATTAAAGTGAGCTATTTAACTATGTCATTATGTCTCTCATTGTGTCATTATGTCACACAGACTGCCTTGAATGGTAGACATGAATACTAAAGTCTTACTTATTTGACAAAAATTACCTATTACCTATTGAATGTTTTTACTTATTTCACAGACCAAACTTCACTGAACCTTGCGTGGAGCTAGTTACAAATCTATTGGCTATTTCGACACCATGAGCGTATGTTACATATGTGTTGGCTATTTCGACACCATGAGCGTATGTTACATATGTGTTTGGCTAGTTCCACACTTTGAATGTAGCTAGGGATACAAATTTTAATATTTTTGGCTACTTCTACGGCTGTTGTATCATTTATCAGTTGATTAAACATCAGATATATATAAACCAGATACTGTAAAATAATCAACTCTAAAGTACATATAATATAGTGATAAACGAACGCCTTCTGTAATCAACTGTAGCAAGGGAAGAACAGACTGATGAAGCCATTAAAATTTGAAACCAGACTTTTGACAAAGTAAATCAATTCAAATACCTAGGATCTTTATTAAATGAAAGAAACGAATTACTAACAGAAATAAAAGAAAGAATATCAGCCGGAAACAGGGCATACTTCAGTAGTCAGAAAATACTCAAAAGTAAAAACATTACAAGAGAAACAAAGAAAACTATTTATAAAACTGTCATCAGACCAGTTGTAACATAGGCAAGTCAAACTTGGACCCTAACAAGAACGGCAGAAAACCTATTAAACACATGGGAGAGAAAAGTTATCAGGAAAATATACGGACCAACAATGGATGAATATATGGATGGAGGATACGAACCAACCATGAATGTTACAGTCTGTATCAGGATTCCATGTTAGTAGCAGAAATAAAACAAAAAGCGTAGGCATCGCTAGGCAGGACACAGAGAAATGTCAAATGACAGAGGTGTGTAGAGGGTGCATCACCAAAACCCAAGAAGAAAACGGCTCAAAGGCAGACATAGGCCTATGGTTAGATGGATGGTTGATGTGGATAAAGATCTACATCAGCTGGGAATCCAAGCATGGACAATAAAAGGACAAGTTAGGTTGGAGTGGAAGGAAGTAGTGAGGCAGGCCAAAGTCCAACATGGGTTGTAGTGCCACAGGGATGGATGGTCTGAGTGGAAGGAAGTAGTGAGGCAGGCCAAAGTCCTACATGGATTGTAGTGCCACAGGGATGGATGGTCTGAGTGGAAGGAAGCAGTGAATGAATCCTTTTTGTACAGCATTAAGCCCTTATTTCAGCGACTGTTCACCTACTATGATATTAGGTTCTTATTTCATTGTCTAGAATAGTAGGCACTGATTTCATTGACATTGCACCTACTATATTAGGCAAGGGCATAGAAAGAGGTGGGGGTGGGTTGCACAGAGGGGGTGGTCCTCCCCGGGTGCCACTTTGTGTGCTTGGGGTGCGCAGAGGGGGTGGTCCTCCCCGGGTGCCACTTTGTGTGTGAGTCATTTTCCGCCGGATTAGGAAACTTTGTAAAACTAATTTTAAATGTGTTTCTAGTTTGTTTGATCAGGGGCGTCAACATCAAGTGCCGCCCTGGGTGTCAACATCAAGGACCTACCAGGGTGTCAACATCAAGGACCTACCAGGGTGGCAACATCAAGTACCGCCCTGGGTGTCAACAAACTCGAACCACTGCCTTATGTTGACCCTATGACACACGGGGTTTGTCAAGCCCATAACATGATAAATAAAGTCACGATCCAAGATCATTGTGAAATCTGCGCAGAAAGTTAGACTTAAAAACGTGGACTCACTTGTGATGGGGGCCTCTAGGGCCATAGTCTCACTCCTGGACGGCGAAATGGTGACGGTTGTTGTAGCACAGACGTCAGAGGAATCCAACAAATAAGTGCGAGGATGTAATCCCTTTTGTTGAACGCCTATACAACAATATTTTATTACCACCAAAAAACGGGACAGCACTCACTAAATAAGAAGCTTAATTAAAAGGGGGCGCGGGTCCCAGCGCACACAAACACACACACACACACAAAAGCTGGTAGGTTTCCAGAATTCACATGGACGTCCTAGGAAATAATTTGGTCGACCATCAGACACCAAGAAATGAAAATCCACTCAGAGTCGCGGACAGAATCATGTGAACCCAATCCTTGCCCGACCCGGTTCCCGTGTTTCCACCCGATCAACATTGCCACTGAACGGCGGAGGCAAACGAATGGGAGGGAAAGCCTCATCCTCATTGGCTGACAGACGGAGAACGGGACGGCACGTGGCCTAATCAATAATGTCAGGGAGGCGGAGCCTGTCGGTAGGCGAGAGTTTCCCAAAAACTGTTGGCTCAATGTTATTCGTCGCCTACCGTGTGTCCGTCCCTTGACAGCTGCCGGCGTGCTACAGTAGCCTTTCATGTGGTAGCCTGGGACAAGGTGTCAAGGGAGGAAAGATACACTACAATTTGTGGTGTCCCCAGCAGACGAGCAAATAGGTTGCGGGCAGTAAACAACTGCGTAGCGCTACGACCGACACTAGGACTATTTGTTGCACTGTGGCCTACAGAAGTAGAAATGTCTCTGAAGTCTGAAGGCAACGAGACCTGGGGCTGTGACATTATTAAATGGGCTCTACAGTTTCAACACTAATTGAGTTGATTCATTATTAACAATTCCCATTTATTTGTTACCTAGTCGTCAATGAATGTCAGTACACAGATGAGTAACATATGGACAGTCTTACCTCTGTCTGGTGTAGCCTAATATCTTACTTTTGTCTAGCGAACTGTCATAGTACTGTCTTGTGTACTGTCTTGTGTACTGTCTTAGTACTGACGCATGTACTGTCTTACTTTTTTCTGGTGCACTGTCTTAGCAATGTCTGTGTACTGACTTTTTATGTGATTTGGTAACTGGGTGACTTTGTGATTTGTTTACTGGTTGAATTTTTGACTGAAATAACTAATCTAGCGGTTGCTTGAAAAATGATTGCTGTAATATAGATTGGGCCTGAATGATTGGATCTGAATGATTGGGTAAATAGACTAGCACGTTCTGACATTTTACATTTGTTGGTCTGTAGCTAATTTAAGCCAATCATATCTTGGTATGTCGGCACTGTTTGTATAGCGGCACAGTTGTATGGCGGCACAGTTGTATAGCGGCACAGTTGTATGGCAGCACAGTTGTATGGCGGCACAGTTGTATGGCGGAACTGTTGTATGGCGGAACTGTTGTATGGCGGAACTGTTATATGGCGGCACTGTTATACAAAGGAACTTTTGGATTTTCTGCATCGAAAATTTCACATTTCCCTATGCAGTGCGGCCTCTTCATGGTCAGCGCCCACTGATGGTATCGCCAAACTGACCACGTCAGATCTTATATCCTCCGAACTTACACAAATGGCTACCAGTTGTGCCGCCTGGACGGACAAAATCTTATTGCAAATTTTACTGCGTTTTTACAAGACCTCCTTTTTGAGGGTCGGCGGCGTGTGGTCTGATGGGGAGTCAGATATGACCAGGTCTGGACAATGGTCAGGAGATTGCCGGATACTAAACCTGACCGGTGGATGGTCGGCCGAAGGGTTCTGGTCAGTTTGATCTATGACCATGCTACAAATGGGATTAGGGCAATACCGCTGGTGGAGGGCATACAATTGGTGGAGGTGATGCAGTTGGTGGAGGTGATACATTTGTTGGAGGTGACACATTTGGTGGAGGTGACCAACACATATACACTTACCAAACCTACTTACTGACCTACTTACTGACCTACTTACTGACCTACTTACACATACACGGTTACGCAATTGACATACTTAGACGCCATATCCTGTCTCATAGTGCACACGTATCAATGCACATATCCCGTCCCATAGTGCCAACATATCAATGCACATATCCCATTGTACCAACATGTCAATGCACATATCTATGCATATATCTATGCACATATCATTGCAGATATCATTGCACATATCATTGCACATATCAATTCACATATCTATGTACATATCAATGCACATACAAATGCATATATCTATGCACATGTCAATGCACATATCAATGCACTTATCAATGCACATATCAATGCACATATCTATGCACACTGCAGATAATTTTTTGGTCTGAAAAAAAACCCCAAACAAAAATAAAAATAGGTATTTAAAATAAAGAAAAGTTATAATTTAGTTATTCAATTATCTGTATGGTCACTATGGTCACTCTGGTCACTATGGTCCCTAAGGTCAATATAGTCACTTTGGTCAATATGGTCACTCTGTTCACTATGGTCACTATGGTCACTCTAATCACTACAGTCACTATGGTCCCTAAGGTCACTATGGTCACTTTGGTCAATATGGTCACTATGGTCCAGCTTTTGACTAATGGGATGACCAGTGGTCAGTTCCATACCTATCACTGCTACCCGGGCTTTGGTACGGCACACAGGTGGTCGGGCTTAGGAAACTTGGTGGACCGGATGTGCGCAGCGGGCGTACTTTAAGGGCCTCAGTCTTGGTCAATATCACCTCATAGAAAATTTAAATGAGACCTAATACACGAAGGCAAAGGAGATTTGGGCCTGAATTCAAGGAAGATCTGTGGCTGTACTCAAAGGAGATTTGTGACTGTACTCAAGGGAGATCTGTGGCTGAACTCAAGGGAGATTTGTGACTGTACTCAAATGAGATTTGTGGCTGAACTCAATGGAGATTTGTGACTGGAATCAATGGAGATTTGTGGCTGAATTCAAGGGAGATTTCTAGCTGAACTCAAGGGACATTTGTGGCTGTATTCAAAGGAGATTTGTGGCTCTACTCAAAAGAGATTTGTGGCTGGAATCAAGGGAGATTTATGGCTGAACTCAAAGGAGATTTGTGGCTGTACTCAATGGGGATGTGTGCCTGAACTCAAGGGAGATTTGTCGCTGAACTCAAGGAAAATTTGTGCCTGCACTCAAAGGAGATTTGTGCCTGAACTCAAGGGAGATTTGTGACTGTACTCAAGAGAGATTGTGACTGTACTCAAGGGAGATTTGTGACTGGATCAAGGGAGATTTGTGACTGAACTCAAGGGAGATTTGTGGTTTTACTCAAGGGAGATTTGTGACTAAACTCGATGTGGCATTATAAACATTGAACTATGTTTCCAGTTCATTACAGATGGCTAGGTGGGAATGACCTGAGTTGACAGGGCAGTGGTCAGTGTGGTCAGCAGGATGTCTGATTGACTGTGGCAGTAGCCGACCAGCTTGCAATCCCTCGTGTGTTGATGACCAAGACAATAATCATGGGAGACTTGGTACACGGACACACATTTCCTTTCAGATTGTCTCTCTCTCTCAGTCACCCAGTGATAGCTGGATGAGTGTCTTGGAGTCGTGGCGTGTCTTGGAGTCTGGGTGTGTCTTGGAGTCTGGACGTGTCTTGGAGTCTGGGCGTGTCTTGGAGTCTGGGCGTGTCTTGGAGTCTGGGCGTGTCTTGGAGTCTGGGCGTGTCTTGGAGTCTGGGCGTGTCTTGGAGTCTGGGCGTGTCTTGGAATCTGGGCGTGTCTTGCAGTCGTGGCGCGCCTTGGAGTCTGGGCATGTCTTGGAGCCTGGGCGTGTCTTGGAGTCTGGGCGTGTCTTGGAGTCTGGGCGTGTCTTGGAGTCTGGGCGTGTCTTGGAGTCTGGGCGTGCCTTGGAGTCTGGGCGTGTCTTGGAGCCTTGGCCTTTCTTTATGTGTCGTGGAGTATAGATGTCTTAGTGTGCGGGTTTGGACTGGTGTCTGGTTGTGAGAGTGTGTCTTGGAGTGGGGGTGAATTGGTGTCTGGTTGTGAGAGTGTGTCTTGGAGTGGGGGTGACTTGGTGTCTGGTTGTGAGAGTGTGTCTTGGAGTGGGGGTGACTTGGTGTCTGGTTGTGAGAGTGTGTCTTGGAGTGGGGGTGACTTGGTGTCTGGTTGTAAGAGTGTGTCTTGGAGTGGGGGTGACTTGGTGTCTGGTTATGAGGGTGTGTCTTGGAGTGGGGGTGACTTGGTGTCTGGTTGTGAGAGTGTGTCTTGGAGTGGGGGTGACTTGGTGTCTGGTTGTGAGGGTGTATCTTGGAGTGGGGGTGACTTGGTGTCTGGTTGTGAGAGTGTGTCTTGGAGTGGGGGTGACTTGGTGTCTGGTTGTGAGAGTGTGTCTTGGAGTGGGGGTGACTTGGTGTCTGGTTGTGAGAGTGTGTCTTGGAGTGGGGGTGACTTGGTGTCTGGTTGTGATAGTGTATCTTGGAGTAAGGTTGACTTGGTGTCTGGTTGTGAGAGTGTGTCTTGGAGTGGGGGTGACTTGGTGTCTGGTTGTGAGAGTGTGTCTTGGAGTGGGGGTGACTTGGTGTCTGGTTGTGAGAGTGTGTCTTGGAGTGGGGGTGACTTGGTGTCTTGTTGTGAGAGTGTGTCTTGGAGTGGGGGTGACTTGGTGTCTGGTTGTGAGGGTGTATCTTGGAGTGGGGGTGACTTGGTGTCTGGTTGTGAGAGTGTGTCTTGGAGTGGAGGTGACTTGGTGTCTGGTTGTAAGGGTGTGTCTTGGAGTGGGGGTGACTTGGTGTCTGGTTGTGAGAGTGTGTCTTGGAGTGGGGGTGACTTGGTGTCTGGTTGTGAGAGTGTGTCTTGGAGTGGGGGTGACTTGGTGTCTGGTTGTGAGAGTGTGTCTTGGAGTGGGGGTGACTTGGTGTCTTGTTGTGAGAGTGTGTCTTGGAGTGGGGGTGACTTGGTGTCTGGTTGTGAGGGTGTATCTTGGAGTGGGGGTGACTTGGTGTCTGGCTGTGAGAGTGTGTCTTGGAGTGGAGGTGACTTGGTGTCTGGTTGTAAGGGTGTGTCTTGGAGTGGGGGTGACTTGGTGTCTGGTTGTGAGAGTGTGTCTTGGAGTGGGGGTGACTTGGTGTCTGGTTGTGAGAGTGTGTCTTGGAGTGGGGGTGACTTGGTGTCTGTTGTGAGGGTGTATCTTGGAATGGGGGTGACTTGGTGTCTGGTTGTGAGAGTGTGTCTTGGAGTGGGGGTGACTTGGTGTCTGGTTGTGAGAGTGTGTCTTGGAGTGGGGGTGACTTCGTGTCTGGTTGTGAGGGTGTGTCTTGGAGTGGGGGTGACTTGGTGTCTGGTTGTGAGGGTGTATCTTGGAGTGGGGGTGACTTGGTGTCTGGTTGTGAGAGTGTGTCTTGGAGTGGAGGTGACTTGGTGTCTGGTTGTGAGAGTGTGTCTTGGAGTGGAGGTGACTTGGTGTCTGGTTGTGAGAGTGTGTCTTGGAGTGGGGGTGACTTGGTGTCTGGTTGTGAGAGTGTGTCTTGGAGTGGGGGTGACTTGGTGTCTGGTTGTGAGGGTGTATCTTGGAGTGGGGGTGACTTGGTGTCTGGTTGTGAGAGTGTCTCTTGGAGTGGGAGTGACTTGATGTCTGGTTGTGAGAGCGTGTCTTGGAGTTAGGGTGACTTGGTGTCTGGTTGTGAGAGTGTGTCTTGGAGTGGGGGTGACTTGGTGTCTGGTTGTGAGGGTGTATCTTGGAGTGGGGGTGACTTGGTGTCTGGTTGTGAGAGTGTGTCTTGGAGTGGGGGTGACTTCGTGTCTGGTTGTGAGGGTGTATCTTGGAGTAAGGTTGACTTGGTGTCTGGTTGTGAGAGTGTGTCTTGGAGTGGGGGTGACTTGGTGTCTGGTTGTGAGAGTGTGTCTTGGAGTGGGGGTGACTTGGTGTCTGGTTGTGAGAGTGTGTCTTGGAGTGGGGGTGACTTGGTGTCTTGTTGTGATAGTGTGTCTTGGAGTGGGGGTGACTTGTTGTCTGGTTGTGAGGGTGTATCTTGGAGTGGGGGTGACTTGGTGTCTGGTTGTGAGAGTGTGTCTTGGAGTGGAGGTGACTTGGTGTCTGGTTGTAAGGGTGTGTCTTGGAGTGGGGGTGACTTGGTGTCTGGTTGTGAGAGTGTGTCTTGGAGTGGGGGTGACTTGGTGTCTGGTTGTGAGAGTGTGAGTGTGTCTTGGAGTGGGGGTGACTTGGTGTCTGGTTGTGAGGGTGTATCTTGGAGTGGGGGTGACTTGGTGTCTGGTTGTGAGAGTGTGTCTTGGAGTGGGGGTTACTTGGTGTCTGGTTGTGAGAGTTTGTCTTGGAGTGGGGGTGACTTCGTGTCTGGTTGTGAGGGTGTATCTTGGAGTGGGGGTGACTTGGTGTCCCGGTTGTGAGAGTGTGTCTTGGAGTGGGGGTGACTTGGTGTCTGGTTGTGAGAGTGTGTCTTGGAGTGGGGGTGACTTGGTGTTTGGTTGTGAGGGTGTATCTTGGAGTGGGGGTGACTTGGTGTCTGGTTGTGAGAGTGTGTCTTGGAGTGGAGGTGACTTGGTGTCTGGTTGTGAGGGTGTATCTTGGAGTGGGGGTGACTTGGTGTCTGTGTGTATCTTGGTGTCGGGATGTACGGATGTGTCTGGGTGTGCGGGCTTGGACTGGTGTCTGTTTGTTAGGGTGTGTCTCAGTGCGAGTGTGTATCTTTGTGTCTGGGTGTGGGGTGTCCCGATGTCTAGGTGTGTGGTTTGTCTTAGTGTCTGTGTGTTATTGATGTATTGGTGTCCTGTGTGCATCTGTCTTGGTGTCTGGTGTATGGTTGTGGGCTGCTCTATGAGGTAGCACTGCTCTATGAGGTAGCACTGCTCTATGACGTAACTCTGCTCTATGAGATAGCATTGATGTATGAGGTAGCATTGATGTATGAAGTAGCACTGATCTATGAGGTAGCACTGATCTGTGAGGTAGCACTGCTCTATGAGATAGCATTGATGTAGGAGTTAGCACTGCTCTTTGAGGTAGCACTGATATATGAGGTAGCACTGATCTATGAGGTAGCACTGCTCTATGAGGTAGCACAGCTCTATGAGTTAGTATAAAGATTATGTTTTAATAAAATTAGAGTTTTCGTTTACACGTACGTGTTTAATTTATTATTTTAAATATTTTTTTTTTCAAAATTTTTATTTGTCACCGAATTTATTATTTAATTAAATAATAGCATATTTTCAATATTTTCCCTCTCCCCCCACGGGCAGACCGGCCATTGATACCCCACCGTTGGTGGCCCACCACACGTGTTGTTTGTCCAGACGCAACTAAGCCCTTACCTATGTGTTTAGACCATCTTATCTTATCATCTGGTCAGTGAGCTACACAAAAACGATGCAGCCATGCAGGTTTATCCCACTATTATCATTCGACTATCATTGAACTATCCCCCACTATCAACGCACCTCATAGCATCAGGAAGACTCACCCTCGGTTAGCGTGATTAGCCTCGCAAAATCGCGGCCATGTTACTCGTTGTTGCGAGAAGCGGGACAACTCTGATTACAAGTTACTGTAAAGAGAGAGAACTCTGATTACATGTTACCATAAAGGGAGAGAACTGCTCCATCCAAACACTCCGATAGGGTGTCGATGTTTTGAGGGTGCAGTGTTCTCTGTCTACCATTTGTCTTGTCATTTGTCTCCGCAGTTTGTCTGGGGACTCTGTCCACTGTTTCGAGTCTAGCATGCATGTTTCTGTTTGGACTGGTCTAAAGTGGCACAGAAACCGAAGTGCCATAAACAGAGTTGTTTCTAATGTTTTTGTTTCATTCACTTTCAGGTACCGTAACTCTTGACTGAGTTTGACAAATTCAAAATGGTTATCTCCCTTGTTGAAGACAGTTCATCCATTTCTAGCTAGAACTTTCCATACGACCTGCTGTCCTAAGTACAGTGTTATCTCCCCTGTTGAAGACAGGTCATCAATTTCTAGCTAGACCTTTCCATACGACCTGCTGTCCTAAGTGCAGTGTTATCTCCCCTGTTGAAGACAGGTCATCCATTTCTAACTAGAACTTTCCTTACGACCTGCTGTCTTAAGTGCAGTGTTATCTCCCTTGTTGAAGACAGGTCATCCATTTCTAACTAGAACTTTCCATACGACCTGCTGTCCTAAGGGCAGTGTTATCTCCCCTGTTAAAGACAGGCCATCCATTTCTAGCGTTATACCCTCCACACATACACTGTCAACCCACGTTATACTCCCTACAAACAAACAAAATCTCTAACCCGCGTTTCATTATCCATGGATATGTAAAAACATGTGGATATTTTACTCTTTTTGTTCCAGTTAAAAAAAAAACAAGAACCTTGTAATTTTACCCCAATCGGCTTACAAGCCATTTATTGAGCTCGGCGTCGGCTTGCGTCGGATTATTAACACCGTTAAAACTAATCTCCCTATCGACTTCCGGTAGCCACCTTTTATATGCGATGTTTAAAAACTTTGTTATCATCTAGCTAATGTAAGGAAACATCCTAACAAATGAAAGCAAACTTAACAAACAAGCAAAAACATAATATTCTGATATGAAAACATTCAGTAAAGATAACATTCTGATGTGATAACATGCTGTCCTTGTTGACATTCTGGTGTGCTGATATTTTGATGTGCTATAACAGTTTGATGTGCTGATATTTTGATGTGTTATAGCAGTGTGATGTGCTGATATTTTGATGTGCTATAGCAGTGTGATGTGCTGATATTTTGATGTGCTATAGCAGTGTGATGTGCTGATATTTTGATGTGCTATAGCAGTGTGATGTGCTGATATTTTGATGTGCTATTGCAGTGTGATGTGCTGATATTTTGATGTGCTATAACAGTATGATGTGCTGATATTTTGATGTGCTATAACAATATGATGTTCTCTTCACACATAACTTCAATTAGATAAAATCTCCCATCCCTAACTTAGATGACCATATAGCAAATGACCAAAACAATGATGACCATAACAAATTATATGACCGTAACAAAGATTATAATAACAAACATTATCATAAAAAAGATGTCTGTAACACAAAGATTACAATAACAAAGATGTCTATAATAAAGATTATCATAACAAAGATGTCTATACTAAAGATTATCATAACAAAGATGTCTATACTAAAGATTATCATAACAAAGATGTCTATACTAAAGATTATCATAACAAAGATGTCTATACTAAAGATTATCATAACAAAGATGTCTATACTAAAGATTATCATAACAAAGATGTCTATAATAAAGATTATCATAACAAAGATGTCTATACTAAAGATTATCATAACAAAGATGTCTATACTAAAGATTATCATAACAAAGATGTCTATACTAAAGATTATCATAACAAAGATGTCTATACTAAAGATTATCATAACAAAGATGTCTATACTAAAGATTATCATAACAAAGATGTCTATACTAAAGATTATCATAACAAAGATGTCTATACTAAAGATTATCATAACAAAGATGTCTATAATAAAGATTATCATAACAAAGATGTCTATAACAAAGATCACAGCAACAAATTTATTTTGAACATTTCATTTAATAAATTGTGAGTGAGCATGTTAAAGCACTGCGATCTACTGTATATAGGTCAGTGTCACTAGGTTGGTAGGTTGGTTGGTAGGTTGGCAGGTTGGTCGGTAGGTATGTTGGTTGGTTTGTTGGTTGATAGGTTGGTAGGTTGGTTGGTATGTAAGTTGGTTGGTTTGTTGGTTTATAGGTTGGTAGGTTGGTAGGTTAGTTGGTAGGTAGGTTGGTTAGTTTGTTGGTTGATAGGTTGGTAGTTTGGTTGGTAGGTAGGCTGGTTGGTTTGTTGGTTGATAGGTTGGTAGGTTGGTTGATAGGTAGGTTGGTTGGTTGGTTGGTAGGTTGGTAGGCTGGTTGGTAGGTAGGTTGGTTGGTAGGTTGGTTGATAGGTAGGTAGATTGGTTGGTAGTTTGGTTGGTAGGTAGGCTGGTTGGTTTGTTGGTTGATAGGTTGGTAGGTTGGTTGGTAGGCTGGTTGGTAGGTAGGTTGGTTGGTTGGTAGGTTGGTTGATAGGTAGGTTGGTTGGTTTGTAGATGGGACGATCTATCACAAGAAAACCAAACAAAGGATCTCGTATTTAATCAATTATTTAGGGTACCTATGTAATGATAATTAAAACGTCACCTTTTTTTGATTGTGACCTGATACTTGTCATTCTTCTTTCTGTCTTGTTTTCTGATGAAGATTCTAAGCCGAAAAGTCAAAATCTCTTGTCCTGTCTATGAATTCAAGTTTAGCATACCTTGTCCTTATATGGGTGGCCGAGTGGTCTAAACTGAGCAAATCTCAAGTTGATGGTCTGGAGTTCAATCCCCACCAAAGCCCAGTCAAGCAAACACACCACCAGCACCCGGGGTGGATGGGACTCGTTAACCTTGGACGGCACCCCGGGTGGATGGGACTCGCTAACCATGGACGGCAACTCATCTAAGAGAAGGCAACTCTGAATTCAAACCCGGAGATGGGGAGATGGAGTTCACATGCGCCTAACTGGCAGCATCGAAGCATCTCGAACATCGAAGATTTGACTTTGTAACGCGCTTCGAGCCTTTGGCGATGAAGCGTGATTTTTCAAATAAACTTTATTATTATTATTATTATTATATTACCTTTAAGAGGTTCTCACACAAGGGGCCGTCCCCTACCACACCTGGACATTATTTTAACTTTAATGGAAAGAATCTTGACTTAGGAGTGTAGACTTAGGAGTGTAGACTTAGGAGTGTAGACTTAGGAGTGTAGACTTAGGAGTGTAGACTTAGGAGTGTAGACTTGGGAGTGTAGACTTGGGAGTGTAGACTTGGGAGTGTAGACTTGGGAGTGTAGACTTGGGAGTGTAGACTTAGGAGAGTAGACTTAGGAGTGTAGACTTAGGAGTGTAGACTTAGGAGTGTAGACTTAGGAGTGTAGACTTAGGAGTGTAGACTTAGGAGTGTAGACTTAGGAGTGTAGACTTAGGAGAGTAGACTTAGGAGAGTAGACTTAGGAGTGTAGACTTAGGAGTGTAGACTTAGGAGTGTAGACTTAGGAGAGTAGACTTAGGAGTGTAGACTTAGGAGTGTAGACTTAGAAGTGTAGACTTAGGAGAGTAGACTTAGGAGTGTAGACTTAGGAGTGTAGACTTAGGAATGTAGACTTAGGAATGTAGACTTAGGAGTGTAGACTTAGGAGTGTAGACTTAGGAGAGTAGACAAATGTTATTTTAAATCAAATGCTTAATCTTTGGCGTTTTCTAGGGGCAATCTTTTCTTGGGGCAATCTTTTGTTGGGGCAATCTTTTGTTGGTGCAATCTTTTGTTGGGGCAATCTTTTGTTGGGACAATCTGTTTTTGGGGCAATCTTTTGTTGAGGCAATCTCTTGTTGGGGAAATCTTTTGTTGGCGCACTCTTTTGTTTGGGCAATCTTTTGTTGTGGCAATCTTTTGTTGGGGCACTCTTTTGTTGGGGCAATCTTTTTTTGGGGCAATCTTTTGATGGGGCACTCTTTTGTTTGGGCAATCTTTTGTTGGGGCAATCTTTTGTTGGGGCAATTTTTTGTTGGGGCACTCTTTTGTTTGGGCAATCTTTTGTTGGGGCAATCTTTTGTTGGGGCAATCTTTTGTTGGGGCAATCTTTTGTTGGGGCAATCTTTTGTTGGGGCAATCTTTTGTTGGGGCACTCTTTTGTTTGGGCAATCTTTTGTTGGGGCAATCTTTTGTTGGGGCAATTTTTTGTTATTGAGTATTTTTGTTATCCAACCTTAAGCTACTCACTGATGCTAAGCATTAAAGATTAAATTCTTTGCCGCCAAGGGCGCCAAGGGTGCCAATAGTAAACAATTTCAAAGTCGCCATCTTTGCAAATTCCGTCATATCCTACAGATTGTAATGGGATAAATGTGAAAAGATTTAGTTGAACATTTCTCTAAATGATTGTTATAGTGCCCTATAACTTAGGATAAAGTAAATCAACCATTTTGTTAAGTGAATCCTATTTTATTTTAATTTTGTTTATCCATTAAAATAAAATAGAACATAGACTTGCCAAAGCATGCCTTAGACTGTCCTAGACTACCATAGACTGTCATGGACTGCCATAGACTGCCATATTATAGACTGTCATAGACTGCCATAGAATACCATAGACTGCCATAGCTGTCATAGACTGCCATATACTGCCATAGACTGACATAGACTGCCATAAATTCGAAATTGGTGAATATACTTTTTTCAAAAGACAACTTTTCAAAGTTTGATTTGTCCTTAAATCATTGATCTTGTCCTTAAATCATAGATCTTGTCCTCAAATCAATTGATCTTGTCCTTAAATCAATTGATCTTGGCTGTGCTCGGCTGGAATATCAAGTGAAACGCGACTGGAAAAAATTCCATGTTTACAAGACTTATTATAAATATGGCTTTTAATAGGATAATTTTTCTCAAAATAAAATTGCTAAACTTCAGCGAAGTGTTTTTGACATGGCCCTAAATTTAACCGTAAGCTGATTACGCTTATGATACAAACTCGAGCAAAGCCGGGCGTAGTTGCTAGTTCAATAGAAAGTAAACGCTATATGGTGACATAGTTAAATGACTGCAGTAGAGGATTAGATAGAACTATGGATGCGACTCATGGTTAAATGACTGCAGTAGAGGATTAGATAGAGTGAACTATGGATAAGACAAAAAGACAAAGAAAGAGTGAGTGTGTGTGTGAATGATGTTGATTTATAGAGGGACCAGTAAAGAGGGACAAAGAGAAATACAGTAAGAGTAAGAGAGAATAGGGTGAGATATTGGGAGAAAGAGACTAGTATAGGGAGATAAAGAGTAGTATATGGAGGTAGTGCGTAGTATAAGGAGTTAGAGAGTAGTATATGGACTTAGAGAGTAGTTTAAGGAGTTAGATAGTAGTATAGGGAGTTAGAGAGTAGTATAAGGAGTTAGAGAGTAGTATAAGGAGTTAGAGAGTAGTATATGGGGGTAGTGAGTAGTATAAGGAGTTTTTGAGTAGTATAAGGAGTTAGAGAGATAAGGAGTTAGAGAGTAGTAGTACAGGGATGTATAGAGTGAAGTTAGAGAGGTGAGTAAAGTAAGAGAGTAAGAAATATGTGTAGAGAGAAAAGTGATAGATGAGTAAGGGATGTGTGGGTGTGTGGGTGTAGGGGTGTGTGGGTGAAGGGGTGTCGCAGGTAGACGGGGAGTCACGCGTCACATGGCGTCTAACAGCTGGAGTCTCAACCAACTCATCTTCTATCAATCAATGGAAACAGGGACAAGCATATGGCTCGGTATTGTCCCCCCTTGTGCCTCAGTTACCGCCCCTTGAACAGAAGGGACCAGGTCTGGGCGTGGAGGGTCCTACCAGGGGAGATAATTTCTGGTGTTGTGAGGATGTGTACTGGTGATTGTCCCCCCTGTCCGAAAGGAACAGGCGTAGACTATGGTAGAGACGAGGCCAGGGCGAAGATCATATGTGGACAAGACGGTACTCAATTCAAGACGCCCCGGAGACGTCACCTACGCTGACCCGCACACACTACGTCTTAATAAAGGAGGGGTGTTGAAAAGTTGTTCTAGGCATCATACATCATATATCAGTGTGTTGACGTATGTTTCTTCTATGTGTAACATTTTCCCTGTCACCAGTGCGTACATTTTTGTTTACTGTAATATTCACTTGTTTTTATAGTTTTAAACACATCTGAGCTGTTTTAGACACATAACATGAGTCAGATACATGACATGTGTCAAATACACAATAGATTAGTCAGACACATTTTTGGTAGACAGGAAACGGAAGTCTACCTTAAAATACTTAAAATAACATAATAATATTATTTAATCATATAATAATATAATTTAATCATATAATTTAATAATATCATAGAATAAAATAGTAAAATATAACAATATAACATAATAACATAATAATAATCTAATATGATGTGTGCGCGCCAAGAACAGCCAGCCAAACTATATCAAGGCTCACACGACCAGTCTCTTTATCAGCAGTTATACACCCCACCGAACTCTGTCGATCGAACACCCAAACCAGACCCTGCCCCCCCCCCCCACTTTTTTCTCTTTTTATTCTTTATCCACCACAACAAAACCCAAAAAAGCCTCATTTGACGCATGTTGCTGTTTGATTTGATCAACCGGGCATGAATGCACTGACGACATAAAATGCCCCCCCCCCCCTTTTTTGCTATTGTCACGACTTAGCCGTGAATTTAATCAATTCTGTCTACGGTAGCGTTGTCCGTATGTTGGAGCCGTTAACTCCGTCATGCAGAGCATTTCCCGAGTCCATTTGACTGGCGATGTCGGTGCGGGCCATTTCTGTATGCCATAATATCTTTTTCCCTTTCCTTCAGTCAAAAAACAAGATGTCACCAAAGGTCAAATGGAATCCATGACAACGACCTTCAATGCCGACCGAATTTCATTGGACATAACAACAACGACAAAAGATTGAACGATGAGGAGATAACTCATGCAGAACATCTCCCGCCACACACACACACACATACACACACACACCAAAGCAAAAAAAATTAGTTTTTTTTTTCTATTGACTGTTGACGAAATCAAATTAACAAAACAGTTAAAAAATAACAAAGAAAATACTATGCAAACAAAATGATATGAGTAGTTCAAATACAAATGACAGAATTAGACTAAAAACACCTCCAAATAAATGTAAGCAAAAAGATGTAAGAATTAGAGGTGAAAAAAAAAGAAATAGATGAAAAAGAAAACAAGCAATAAGACTACGAAATAGATATTTTTAAAATGCAAAGGGAGACTAGTATTTATGTGTTCATGATTTGATGGATTCATTTGTTCATGATTTGATGGATTCATTTGTTCATTATTTGATTTATTTATGTGTTCATGATTTGATGGATTCATTTGTTCATCATTTGATGGATTCATTTTTTCATTATTTGATGTATTTATGTGTTCATGATTTGATGGATTCATTTGTTCATCATTTGATGTATTTATGTGTTCATGATTTGATGGATTCATTTGTTCATGATTTGATGGATTCATTTGTTCATGATTTGATGGATTCATTTGTTCATCATTTGATGTATTTATGTGTTCATGATTTGATGGATTCATTTGTTCATCATTTGATGGATTCATTTGTTCATGATTTGATGGATTCATTTGTTCATCATTTGATGGATTCATTTGTTCATTATTTGATGGATTCATTTGTTCATGATTTGATGGATTCATTTGTTCATGATTTGATGGATTCATTTGTTCATCATTTGATGTATTTATGTGTTCATGATTTGATGGATTCATTTGTTCATGATTTGATGGATTCATTTGTTCATTATTTGATGGATTCATTTGTTCATGATTTGATGTATTCATTTGTTCATTATTTGATGTATTCATTTGTTCATCATTTGATTTTTTTCATTTGTTCATTATTTGATGGATTCATTTGTTCATGATTTGATGGATTCATTTGTTCATGATTTGATGGATTTATGTGTTCATGATTTGATGGATTCATTTGTTAATGATTTGATGGATTTATGTGTTCATGATTTGATGGATTCATTTGTTCATCATTTGATGGATTCATTTGTTCATTATTTGATGTATTTATGTGTTCATGATTTGATGTATTCATTTGTTCATTATTTTATGTATTCATTTGTTCATCATTTGATTTTTTTCATTTGTTCATTATTTGATGGATTCATTTGTTCATGATTTGATGGATTCATTTGTTCATGATTTGATGGATTTATGTGTTCATGATTTGACGGATTCATTTGTTCATGATTTGATGGATTCATTTGTTCATGATTTGATGGATTTATGTGTTCATGATTTGATGGATTCATTTGTTCATTATTTGATGTATTTATGTGTTCATTATTTGATGGATTCATTTGTTTATTATTTGATGTATTTATGTGTTCATTATTTGATGGATTCATTTGTTCATTATTTGATGTATTTATGTGTTCATTATTTGATGGATTCATTTGTTCATTATTTGATGTATTTATGTGTTCATTATTTGATGGATTCATTTGTTCATTATTTGATGTATTTATGTGTTCATTATTTGATGGATTCATTTGTTCATTATTTGATGTATTTATGTGTTCATTATTTGATGGATTCATTTGTTCATTATTTGATGTATTTATGTGTTCATTATTTGATGGATTCATTTGTTCATTATTTGATGTATTTATGTGTTCATTATTTGATGGATTCATTTGTTCATTATTTGATGTATTTATGTGTTCATTATTTGATGGATTCATTTGTTCATTATTTGATGTATTTATGTGTTCATTATTTGATGGATTCATTTGTTCATTATTTGATGTATTCATTTGTTCATTATTTGATGTATTCATTTGTTCATTATTTGATGTATTCATTTGTTTATCATTTGATGGATTCATTTGTTCATAATTTGATGTATTCATTTGTTCATAATTTGATGTATTCATTTGTTCATTATTTGATGTATTCATTTGTTCATTATTTGATGTATTTATTTGTTCATTATTTGATGTATTCATTTGTTCATTATTTGATGTATTCATTTGTTCATTATTTGATGTATTCATTTGTTCATCATTTGATGGATTTATTTGTTTATCATTTGATGTATTCATTTGTTCATTATTTGATGTATTCATTTGTTTATCATTTGATGGATTCATTTGTTTATCATTTGATGGATTCATTTGTTTATCATTTGATGTATTCATTTGTTCATTATTTGATGTATTCATTTGTTCATTATTTGATGTATTCATTTGTTCATTATTTGATGTATTCATTTGTTCATTATTTGATGTATTCATTTGTTCATTATTTGATGTATTCATTTGTTCATTATTTGATATATTCATTTGTTCATCATTTGATGGATTCATTTGTTTATCATTTGATGTATTCATTTGTTCATTATTTGATGTATTCATTTGTTTATCATTTGATGGATTCATTTGTTTATCATTTGATGTATTCATTTGTTCATCATTTGATGTATTCATTTGTTCATTATTTGATGTATTCATTTGTTCATCATTTGATGTATTCATTTGTTCATAATTTGATGGATTCATTTGTTCATTATTTGATGGATTCATTTGTTCATTATTTGATGGATTCATTTGTTCATAATTAAAATGAAGAGACTCAAATGATTTAGACCTGGAGCGCCAAAATAAAATTATAAATAGCTGGTGCCCTCTGTGGAGCCTGACAGAGTTGTCGCACGGTGGATTGTGGGCCGTTAGACAGAGTTGTCTCACGGTGGATTGTGGGCCGTTAGACAGAGTTGTCTCACGGTGGATTGTGGGCCGTTAGACAGAGTTGTCTCACGGTGGATTGTGGGCCGTTAGACAGAGTTGTCTCACGGTGGATTGTGGGCCGTTAGACAGAGTTGTCTCACGGTGGATTGTGGGCCGTTAGACAGAGTTGTCTCAGGGTGGATTGTGGGCAATTAGACAGAGTTGTCTCACGGTGGATTGTGGGCCATTAGACAGAGTTGTCTCAAGGTGGATTGTGGGTCATTAGACAGAGTTGTCTCACGGTGGATTGTGGGTCATTAGACAGAGTTGTCTCACGGTGGATTGGGGGCCGTAGAGACAGAGTTGTCTCACGGTGGATTGTGGACCGTTAGACAGAGTTGTCTCACGGTGGATTGTGGGCCGTCAGGCACGGTTACCCGCCTTTTTTTTTGCGGTGCAGGGGCCGTGGTTGGGGCGTAAGGCAAGGTGGTGGATGTTTTATTGCGTAGATTGATTTGGGGATTGGTAGGGGGCGGGGCCAAATTATGGTCAGGACCATCTGGCCATCATCATTGTGTCTGAGATCACCATTGTTCCTGTTATTTACGACCATGCAAACTATCAATTTATTCACACACACACGCCGCACAACATACACACACACGCAAGATTTTGTTTAAACAATTCACACACAGTCAAACCCAACCGCACATAGACTTAACCTACCACACACACACACACACACAGACTATACCTAACACAGACAACATAAACTCAACCACACAAACACACACGCTATAGCTACACCATAAACACAGAAAAAATATTGTTTTACTTTCTCTTGAAAAAACCCAAAAGATATTCGTTCATATCTTGTATAAAATGTTACATCAAGCCATTGTAATCAGCATTCATACAAATAACGCACTTTATAAGAATTCCAATGAGTGCACCCCCCCCCCCCCCAAAATCCCCCTAGGCTCGCAACCGTACATTTTTTTCAAGAGGCCTGAACTATATTAATATTGTAATTACCAAACTTCTTCTACAGAAAAAATATTTCATAAAAATCAAATGAAAATTTTACTCACCAAATTTACATGCGATATTTGTTTTTCAAGAAACTCACTTAGTGCAGATATCGGGAATGTTCCTTAATGCTCCCCTTGAAAAACAGCAGAAAAAAAATGAATTTTGGAGGTTAGGAATGAGGAGAGAGGATACAAATTTGAAAAAATTTGGTATCATCGACAACGAGTCTCTTTGCCCAATTTTAGTTCGATAGGTTGACTGAAAGTGGGTCAATTAGCCGTCCAAAGATTTTGCCACCCAGCCAGCCACAAACAAAAGTCAAGTTAACACAAAGAATTTAAAAACGACAGTTTAAAAGATGATTAAAATAAATCAAAATCCTTTATTGAATTAGAAGACATCAAAATCCTTTATTGAATTAGAAGACATCAAAATCCTTTATTGGATTAGAAGACATCAAAATCCTTTATTGGATTAGAAGACATCAAAATCCTTTATTGGATTAGAAGACATCAAAATCCTTTATTGGATTAGAAGATATCAAAATCCTTAATTGGATTAGAAGACATCAAAATCCTTTATTGGATTAGAAGACATCAAAATCCTTTATTGAATTAGGAGACATCAAAATCCTTTATTGGATTAGAAGACATCAAAATCCTTTATTGGATTAGAAGACATCAAAATCCTTTACTGGATTAGAAGACATCAAAATCCTTTATTGAATTAGAAGACATCACAATCCTTTATTGAATTAGAAGACATCAAAATCCTTTATTGAATTAGAAGACATCAAAATCCTTTATTGAATTAGAAGACATCAAAATCCTTTATTGAATTAGAAGACATCAAAATAATTTATTGAATTAGAAGACATTAAACATCCTTTATTGGATTAGAAGACATCAAAATCCTTTATTGAATTAGAAGACATCAAAATCCTGTATTTAATTAGAAGACATCAAAATTCTTTTTTGAATTAGAAGACATCAAAATCCTTTATTGAATTAGAAGACATCAAAATCATTTATTGAATTAGAAGACATCAAAATCCTTTATTGCATTAGAAGACATCAAAATCCTGTATTGAATTAGAAGACATCAAAATTCTTTTTTGAATTAGAAGACATCAAAATCCTTTATTGAATTAGAAGACATCAAAATCCTTTATTGAATTAGAAGACATCAAAATCCTTTATTGGATTAGAAGACGTATCAAGCAGGTCTGGGAGTTAACAACCAAAAAACAAAATACAAGACTATGATAAGAGAAGAGCAGACAGATGAAGCCATTAAAATTAGAAACCAGACTTTTGACAAAGTAAATCAATTCAAATACCTAGGATCTTTATTAAATGAAAGAAACGAATTACTAACTGAAATAAAAGAAAGAATATCAGCCGGAAACAGGACATACTTCAGTAGTCAGAAAATACTCAAAAGTAAAAACATTACAAGAGAAACAAAGAAAACTATTTATAAAACTGTCATCAGACCAGGTGTAACATATGCAAGTGAAACTTGGACCCTAACAAAAACGGCAGAAAACCTATTAAACACATGGGCATGGGAGAGAAAAGTTATCAGGAAAATATATGGACCAACAAAGGATGAATATGGATAGAGAATACGAACCAATCATGAATTGTTCAGTCTATATCAGGATCCCACGCAAGTAGCAGAAGTAAAAAAGGACAGGCTACGCTGCATGGGTAGGACACTTAGAGAGAATGCCAAATGATAGAGGAGTGGAGAGGGTGCATCACCAAAACCCCAGAGGAAAACGGCTCAAAGACAGACCTAGGCTTAGATGGATGGATGATGTGGATAAAGATCTTCAACAGCTGGGAATCCAAACATGGAAAATAAAATGATTAGTTAGGTCTGAGTGGAAGGAAGTGGTGAGGCAGGCCAAAGTCCTACATGGGTTGTAGTGCCACAGGGATGGATATATGGATGAGTGCTGATTATGACAGTAAACAGATAATTGTGACAGTAAACAGATGATTGTGACAGTAAACAGACGATTGTGACAGTTTGACAGATGATTGTGACAGTTTAACAGATGATTGTGACATTAAACAGACGATTGTGACAGTTTTGACAGATGATTGTGACAGTTTGACAGATGATTGTGACAGTTTGACAGATGATTGTGACAGTTTGACAGATGATTGTGACAGTTTGACAGATGATTGTGACAGTTTGACAGATGATTATGACAGTTTGACAGACGATTGTGACAGTTTGACAGATGCAGCTGACAATAAATTAATTTTTATGATTTTGTCACCCTGTCACATTGAACAAACAAATTTTACAAAATTAAATTGCTTCCCAGACAAACAAAGACACAGACATAGCCATAGAAACATACACAGATAAAAACATAGACACAGACATAGACATAAACACAGACGTAGACACAGACATAGATAGAGACATAGACACAACCATATATAAAGACATAGACATAGACACAGCCATAGACACATTCATAGATAAAGACATAGACACAGACATAGACTTAGACACAGACACATTATTGATTTTCAGCTATAAGAAGATAGAAATGTTATAGCACAACTTTGAATAGACCCAGCCAAAGAGTCTTGAGGGTGGGGGGGGGGGGACAACAGAAGGAAGAAGTAACCGAAGTCTGAAGTATAGTTCGAATATGACTCTGGGAACTCCTCTACGAGGCCGGAAGTGGCTGAGTAGAGGAAATGACGTCTTTGATATCCGGGTTCCATTAGAGCCAGGGGTCATGTCCCACAGAGCCTCGGAGAATATTGTCAGGGCTCATCGGTGATTTCAAAGTCAACTGCTCGTAAAGACAACCCTCGGAAACGAGGCCGTCGATTCGACTCGCGCCCGTCTCGCAGTCATGACACCGGGCACGCGAGCAGCTCGTCCAGGCGCTCGCCTTCGTAATGGGCACCTGGACATCCATGGCGCCCGGCATCACGTGACCTACCTTCCTGATCTCACGAGACATGAGGAGTACTTCCGGTCTGCTGGGGAGTCGTGACAGCAAGAACTAATGACGGTGACGAAAATTCAGCCCCCCGAAAAAAAACAAGCCGAGGACAATAGAATTGGAGTGGCGCCCCCTACATCATGTTGTCACTTAAATATCGGCCAGGCGGCGCTGTGCCATGTCATGAGCTACAAGGCTATGTGACGTCACTTATTTTCCTGACGCCATCTTCAGACTACTGGCGTAGGAAATGGGGGTGGATGGGGTGGCACTTTCTACTATACATTGAAGGGCGACATTTTTGGCCAATGGCAGAGGTGGCTTATTTTCATTTTGGCCGCCCCGGATGACACATGCTCTAGCTACGCCACTGTTCCAGATAACAATGGAAAGTCTTTGACCTCAATGACCTTCAGCTTTTTCCTCACTCTTCTCCAGTGGTTTATTCATAAGTACCAAAAAATGCAATTCAGCATTTTTAACAGAAGAACTCATGGACTCAAGTTGCCATGAACCCAAGTTGTCATGACCTCAATAAGCCATGACCCTCAAGTTACCATGACCCCATTTTGCCAAGACTCCATGTTGAAATGACCACATGTTGCCAAGGCCCGAGTTGCCTTGATCCCAAGTTGCCTTGATCCCATGTTGCCAAGACCCCATGTTGTCATGACCCGAAGTTGCAATGACCCAAGTTGCTATGAAAAATTGCCATGACCTCAATTAGCCATGACCTCAATTAACCATGACCCCAAGTGGTCATTACTACAAGTAGCCGTGACCGCAAGTTACCAAGACCCCAAGTTGCCATGACCCCAAGCTGCCATGACCCCAAGCTGCCATGACCCCAAGCTGCCATGACCCCATGTTGCCATTACCCCAAGTTGTCATTACCCCATGTTGCCATTACCCAAAGTTGCCATTACCCCATGTTGCCATTACCCCAAGTTGCAATTACCCCAAGTTGCCATTACCCCAAGTTGCCATTACCCAAAGTTGCCATTACCCCATGTTGCCATGACCCTAAGCTGCCATTACCCCAAGCGGCCATGACCCCATGTTGCCATTACCCCAAGTTTTCATTACCCCATGTTGCCATTACCCCATGTTGCCATTGCCCAAGTTGCCATTACCCCATGTTGCCATTACCCCAAGTTGCCATTACCCTAAGTTGCCATTACCCCAAGTTGCCATTACCCCATGTTGCCATGACCTCAAGTTGCCATGACCCCAAGTTGCCATTACCCCAAGTTGCCATTACCCAAAGTTGCCATTACCCCATGTTGCCATTACCCAAAGTTGCCATTACCACATGTTGCCATTACCCCGTGTTGCCATTACCCCAAGTTGCCATTACACCAAGTTACCATTACCCTATGTTGCCATTACCCCATGTTGCCATTACCCCAAGTTGCCATTACCCCAAGATGCCATTACCCCATGTTGCAAAGGCCCAAGTTGCCATGACCCCAAGTTGCCATGACCTAGCTGCAATGAACTCAATTAGCCATGACCCCAAGTTGACATGACCTCAAGTTGCCATGACCCACGTTGTCATGACCTCAAGTTTACATGACAACAAGTTGACATGACCTCAAGTTTACATGACAACAAGTTGACATGACCTCAAGTTTATATGACAACAAGTTGACATGACCTAAATTTGCCATTTCTTGTGGTATATAAGTCACAAATAGCATCCAATATGTTTTCCTAAACACGTGCTTTTATCATCAACTACTTAAATTAAGTTAGTCTGTGATTAGGGTTAGAGATTGGATCTAGTATTGAGTTGTTGGAATGATTTTGGTTAGGGTTAGGGTTTGGGTCTAGCGTTGATTTTTTGTAATGGTTTGTGTTAGGGTTATGTTTTGGCTCTATATAGTGTTGAGTTGTTGTAATGGTTTGGGTAATGGTTATTGTTCGGGTCTAGTGTTGAGTTGTTGTAATGGTTTGGGTAATGGTTATGGTTCGGGTCTAGTTTTGAGTTGTTGTAATGGTTTGGGTTAGGGTTTGGGTCTAGCGTTGAGTTGTTGTGATGGTTTGGGTTAGGGTTTGGGTCTAGCGTTGAGTTGTTATAATGGTTTGAGTTGCGGATTAGCGTTTATAGTTTATGGACTGGGATTAGGATTAGAGTTAGGGATTATGGTTAATAATAAGTATACTATTAAATTAGGGGATTTAGGTAGTGGATTAGGGTTAAGGAATAGGATTAAGGTAAGGGATTAAGATTAGAGTTTGGGATTAAGTATTAGGGTTAAGGATTATTGTTATGGATTAGGATAAGGGATTAGGTTAGGGTTAAGGATTAAGATAAGGGGTAATGTTTATAGATTAGGACTAGGCCTGGGGTTATGGTGAGTGTTTAGGGTTATAGTTAAGATTATGCTTAGATTATGGTGTAGGTTTAGATTTTGTTAGGATTAGGTGTGGAGTTGTTTTAAATTTTCACGTTGGGGCTAAGCAAAGATTAGGTTAAGTGCAACGAATGAGCTGAAGGTAATTTCGGGGTTATTCTATAAAATAGGTGGTTATATAGTGCAGTTATGTTTTTGTATCATGTATTCGTCTCGTGTATTTGTCACATGTGTTTGTCTCATGCGTGTGGCTCATGTTACCAGGTGACCCTGTCATAGAAATCGTCACGGTTCACTATAAGCATGACTGATTGGTCTCACAGATTAATTCAGGCGAAAAATGCTAGAGGTTGCCAAAGCGGATGTTGCTGGAGCTGGGAAAAGCAACATCTGCTGGTGTGATGCAGTGGATCGGAGCACTGGAGTGTGACGTCAAATACGTCAGTGGAGCGTACAGTATATCTGGTTTCTCAATGGAGCGTAACATATAATTTTAAGACTTGTATAAGTTATGTGTGTATTTAGGTGTAACATGGTGCCCCAGAAATGGACGCCCTTCAGTGTCATGATGCCATAAATAGGAACTTCGAAACATTAACTCAGTGCCACTGTCTATTGAATGTCCCACCACCCCACATTAACACAGTGCCACTGTCTAACGTACCGTCCCCCACCCACATTAAGTCATAGTTACTGTCTAGTGTACATCCCCCACCCACATTAAGTCAGTGTTACTGTCTAACGTACCTCACCTACCCCACATTAAGTCATAGTTACTGTCTAGTGTACCTCCCCCACCCCACATTAAGTCAGTGCCACTGTCTAACGTATCTCCCCTACCCCACATTAAGTCAGTGTTACTTTCTAACGTACCTCCCCCACCCCACATTAAAAGTCAGTGTTACTGTCTAGTGTACCTCCCCCACCCCACATTAAGTCAGTGTTACTGTCTAGTGTACCTCCCCCACCCCACATTAAGTCAGTGTTACTGTCTAGTGTACCTCCCCCACCCCACATTAAGTCAGTGTTGCTGTCTAGTGAACCCTAACGTCCTCCTGCTCACACACACTCCCCCCCCCCGCCCCGTTATACCCACGAAGCGTCCATTGCTGATGGAGAGATTATCTTTTGCGCTCATCAAAATTTCATGGCCGGAGACCTTCCTCTAAACTCATGGGATAAGTGTCCGGGTGGTGGAGGGGGGTGGGGGCTTGGAAGGGTGATGTAAGGGAGACAATATCGATCCATCGGCTTTCTCTTTTCTCTTAATCATCTTTGGAAAGGGAGATAATTCTAGCTGGCTCCAAGATTACCTCCGTTTTAAGTCCGTAAAAAATTGAAAAGAAAGACAACGGAGACGATGGCTCGAATTTTATTGGTTTTTAGAGAAAGATGAGTTGTTAGATATTAGGTGCACAACACACGTCCTGGAGTATACAAGGGGTTGGGTTGAAACTATCGTGTGTTGGGGGCTGATATGGGGGGGGGGGAGTGTTGGGGTTCTGATATGGGGGAGTGGGGGTTGATAGTTCTGGGAGAGGGGATTCCTATAGTGACGATAAGGGTTGATATAGTGGAGTGTTGATATCGTGGGGATTTGTTATAGTGGGGTGTTGATATAGTGGGGGTTGATATAGTGGAGGGGTTGATATAGTGGGGGTTGATATAGTGGGGGTTGATATAGTGGGGGATGATATAGTGGGGGTTGATATAGTGGAGGGGTTGATATAGTGGGGGTTGATATAGTGGGGGTTGATATAGTGGGGGTTGATATAGTGGGGGTTGATATAGTGAGGGATGATATAGTGGGGGTTGATATAGTGGGGGTTGATATAGTGAGGGTTGATATAGTGGGAGTTGATATAGTGGGGGTTGATGAAACTACTGGTATATTTTTTTTGGCTCAAAATAATGATATTCTTGGTATGTGTGATAACAAGACATACTCACGTCATGTACTCACAAGTACTCATGAATGTACTCCCGACAACTGTTCACGCCTAGTACTCACGACAAGTACTCACGACAAGTACTCACGACAAGTACTCACGACATGTACTCACGACAAGTACTCACGACATGTACTCACGACATGTACTCACGACATGTACTCACGACAAGTACTCACGACATGTGCTCACGACATGTACTCACGACATGTACTCACGACATGTACTCACGACATGTACTCACGACAAGTACTCACGACATGTGCTCACGACATGTACTCACGACACGTACTCACGACACGTACTCACGACAAGTACTCACGACAAGTACTCACGACAAGTACTCAGGGCCCGAACAATGAATTGATCTTGTACTTTTTAAAAAGCCATTTTTTCCTCAGAAAATTCCCTACACTAAAACTAACCTGAATTAAACAAACCACTTTTCAACGTCAACTTTACAACATCAACTTTTCAACATCAACTTTCAACATGAGCTTTTCAACATCTTTCATCTTCTACCAAAGGGATTTACGGGTCATCTGATATTACTTGACTACGGCAAGGGACGCCACCACGTGCGACAAAGGTTAATGTCACAATCATGATTGTATTCTCAAGGTTTTCAATAGAGGCTACTCAATCATTTAAATACTGAAGCATTATGTCGTCACGAAATCTACCAACATCACGTGATCACGAGGTTTAGTCGAGAATGTTCTTTAATGGACAGTTTTTAAAGTTTTAAATATTAATGAATCTTTACATTTGTACGAACCTCTTGATCAGCGTGTGTACAACGCTAAAGTACAGATGTATACACCCTTCTTATTTTACTAATTTGTGTATTTGCACTTAGGTACAAAGTACACATCTCTTCTCACTAAAAATAAAAGTCATTATAGAAACTTGTTAGGATTTCCTTATGGAAGCGACATTAAGATTTCAGGCGGCACCAAGAGTATAGGCGGCACCAAGAGTTTAGGGGGCATCAAGATTGTAGGCGGCACCAAGAGTATAGGCGGCACCAAGAGTATAGGCGGCACAAAGAGTTTAATTTGCACCAAGAGTTTAGGCGGCACAAAGAGTTTATGCGACACAAAGAGTATTAGGCGGCACAAAGAGTTTAATTGGCACCAAGAGTATTAGGCGGCAAAAAGAGTTTAATTGGCACCAAGAGTTTAGGCGGCACCAAGAGTTTAGGCGGCACCAAGAGTTTCCCCAAAAGATAAAGAAAAAAAAAATCCCATTTCAGGAATGTAAAAAATGTAAACCACAATGTAGAAATGTGAAGCTCTTGTAAGAGAAGAAATCACTTTTCATGATAGACGAAACAAATAATATTACACATAAAAGTGGTCGTCTTATTAGCGCCAGCGTTTATTGTGTGGTCGTTAACAACGTTGTCAAAATTATTATGTGGTAGATAGTAGTGTTGTCACAACGTTGTCAAAATTATTATGTGGTAGATAGTAGTGTTGTCACAACGTTGTCAAAATTATTATGTGGTAGATATTAGTGTTGTCACAACGTTGTATTGTAAATATTCCAGCGCAAAACAAATATCAGAGTTTAGTGTTGGCCACTCCCACACCTCCACAGACACACACACACGTGTTACTTTTATCAAAGAACAAAATACAAATATTGATAGCTGAAACATTTATTTTTAAATGAAAAACATCTCAACTTGAATGCCATACATGACGTTGGTGACCGTTGCATTTTTCATCAAGATTGGAAACAATAAATGATAAAGACACTGGCATCGCCACGTCTAAATAATCCTGACTCCAGACCCCAGACTCCAGACCCCAGACTCCAGACCCTAGACCCCAGACTCCAGACCCCAGACCCCAGACTCCAGACCCCAGACTCCAGACCCTAGACCCCAGACTCCAGACCCCAGACTCCAGACCCTAGACCCCAGACTCCAGACCCCAGACCCCAGACTCCAGACCCTAGACCCCAGACTCCAGACCCCAGACTCCAGACCCTAGACCTCAGACCCCAGACTATTCGTTTCTTTGTTGAAAAACCTCCTTCGTAAAGACATGACATGGAAAATAACAGTAATAGTAATTTGTTTAGTGTTTGTTTTTGTTTTGTTTTTAGACCCGGGTATCCATCTTTGACTAGACCCAAGTATCCATCTTTGACTAGACACAAGTATCCATCTTTGACTAGACCCAAGTATCCATCTTTGACTAGACACAAGTATCCATCTTTGACTAGACACAAGTATCCATCTTTGACTAGACCCAAGTATCCATCTTTGACTAGACCCAAGTATCCATCTTTGACTAGACCCAAGTATCCATCTTTGACTAGACCCGGGTATCCATCTTTGACTAGACCCAAGTATCCATCATTGACTAGACCCTAATATCCATCTTTGACTAGACCCAAGTATCCATCTTTGACTAGACCCAAGTATCCATCTTTGACTAGACCCGGGTATCCATCTTTGACTAGACCCGAGTATCCATCTTTGACTAGACCCGGGTATCCATCTTTGACTAGACCCGGGTATCCATCTTTGACAGAGATTCAGAATGTTTCAGGAGTATTTTCCATGAACTTCAAATTTGAATTTAAGATCTGAAGACAATGACGTCAGTTCTCCTGTTCAGGGGTAAACTAAGGAAAATCATGTGCAAAACATTCTTCTGCTGTTGTTATATGTTTGATTAGGTATTAAAGAAATGATTACCATGTTTGTATGATGTACAGATGGGGCATTACTGTGTTTGTATGATGTACAGATGGGGCATTACTGTGTTTGTATGATGTACAGATGGGGCATTACTGTGTTTGTATGATGTACAGATGGGGCATTACTGTGTCTGTATGATGTACAGATGAGGCATTACTGTGTTTGTATGATGTACAGATGGGGCATTACTGTGTTTGTATGATGTACAGATGGGGCATTACTGTGTTTGTATGATGTACAGATGGGGCATTACTGTGTTTGTATGATGTACAGACGAGATATTTTTGTGTTTGTATGCTGCACAGACGAGACATTTTTGTGTTATGTTCTCCCATAAGAAAGGTGTTTGCTTGAATTGCATGTAATTTCAGTTGATGTAAGTGTATTTTCCTTGTTTCCTTACACACTTACATTGACAGTATTAAAGTAAGCTAGAACAGTGTAATATTTGAGCACAGCAAAGAAAGTTTGTTATTGATGTTCCAAGGCCCTTAACTCTAAACTTTGACCTCGATAAACGATGTTGAGCCAGTCAGTCTGACGTCATATCCTCGCTAATTTATTTATTTCAAAATAATCGATTTGAGATTATTAATAGAAATAGTGAAATCAACCACATTGACTGCTTAAAATTCAAATGTGAACTGCTCAGACACACCTACACACAGGTACACAGGCACACAGACACAGAGGCACACCAATCCGCGAATGGACCAAGAGTTGAAAGGTCATTCGCGATTGTTGATTACACTCCCTTACACAAAAGGGTTTTACATTGTATTGATATTTGTTTTTAAACTATTTTTAATTGTTTATTACATTATTCGCGATACACATAACGTTTTATAGCTTCGCAGAGCACCACTGTTCCGAGAAGCACGGTTTGAGAACGACTGATGTGAGGACCAGTTTGGAATGCATTGCAAATAAGGGTCAAGTCCCTGGTGTGAACTCACCATAGACCCCTCCCCATCCAGCCCCAAACCCCTAAATAAATAAATAAATACTTTTTGTGCCTAATAAATAAATAAATATTTATTAGGCAAAAAAAGTATTGCCGTTATATTTTTGCTGTGCTGTGCCGGGCTGTACCGGCTGGTACATTGGCAACCAGCTCCATATGCTGGGCTGTGCCGGCTAGAACATTGGCAACCTGCTCCATCTGCTGGACTGTACCGGCTGGTACATTGGCAACCAGCTCCATCTGCTGGGCTGTGCCGGCTAGTACATTGGCAACCAGCTTCATTTGCTGGGCTGTGCCGGCTAGTACATTGGCAACAAGCTCCATTTGCTGGGCTGTGCCGGGCTGTGCCGGCTAGTACATTGGCAACCAGATCCATCTGCTGGGCTGTGCCGGCTAGTACATTGGCAACCAGATCCATTTGCTGGGCTGCGCCGGGCTGTGCCGGCTAGTACATTGGCAACCAGCTCCATCTGCTGGGCTGTACCGGCTAGTACATTGGCAACCAGCTCCATCTGCTGGGCTGTACCGACTGGTACATTGGCAACCTACTCCATCTGCTGGGCTGTACTGGCTGGTACATTGGCAACCTACTCTATCTGATGTGCTGTACCGGCTAGTACATTGGCTACCTACTCCATCTGCTGGGCTGTACCACATAACCTTTTCGTAACGTAGGACTCCCCAGCAACATCAAGTGCAGGGCACTCCGTGAAACAGATGAGCTAGTGTCTCCGGGCCAGCATGCGATGCCGGCAGGCCGGGTCCCTGTTGTTGTCTAGCCTGTTGAAGTGTGAGCTAGTAGGACAATTCATTTGGATCATCAGATTCTGCTTTCGGCAATCCAATTTCCACCAGAGGTCTCGTCTGCTAGGAAAACATATGTTAGCGAATACACCTCTGGCTTTCCTGCTGTCCACCCGTTGTCCTTACCACTTTGTTCGTAAGTCTGCCCACCAGTTTTTGACAAAAAGATAAGTGACTGGTTGTTTCTGGCTAGGACGGGCGGCTCCTGACTTTGCCGGTGTGTCTGCTTTCTCATTGCTCTTGACGTTTAGGTGACTTGGTGCCCCTTGCACTGTTACCTGGCCCCTTGCACTGTTACCTGGCCCCTTGCACTGTTACCTGGCCCCTTGCACTGTTACCTGGCCGCAGATCTTCTCAATCTTGTCGACGTCATCCAAGATTGGCGCCAACCAGGTGTGTGTTATGGGCTGTCTTATTGGCGCCAACCAGGTGTGTGTTATGGGCTGTCTTATTGGCGCCAACCAGGTGTGGGTTATGGGCTGTCTTATTCAAGATATTGAGAGCAGATCTAGAATCTGAGAATAAGACAACGTCAAGTTCTGCAAGCTCCCACCTCTGCAGCGTACTGTTCACACTTTAGCTGTGAATAGCCTCTATCTCTACAGCGTACTGTGCACACTTTAGCTGTGAATAGCCTCCATCTCTGCAGCGTACTGTGCACACTTTAGCTGTGAATAGCCTCTATCTCTACAGCGTACTGTGCACACTTTAGCTGTGAATAGCCCCTATCCCTACAGCGTACTGTGCACACTTTAGCTGTGAATAGCCTCTATCTCTACAGCATACTGTGCACACTTTAGCTGTGAATAGCCTCCATCTCTGCAGCGTACTGTGCACACTTTAGCTGTGAGTAGCATCTATCTCTACAGCGTACTGTGCACACTTTAGCTGTGAATAGCCTCTATCTCTACAGCGCACTGTGCACACTTTACCTGTAAATAGCCTCAATCTCTACAGCACTGTGCACACCTTCCAGTAAATAGTCTGCAACTCCGCATCGAAGCCTTGAAGGTTCCTTGTTAAATGGCCCTCCCCCCTCCCCCGATTGGTTATATTCAGGTCTTGTACAAAAGTGTGCACTTGTATCTTGTGATGAAGGATGTGTCCCAGGTAAACCGAGTGCACGTCCCATTTGACCACTGCATCGTCCACCTTGATATTGATGACAGGTTTGAGCATGGTTCGACTGATTGTGAATAGAGAATAAACCGTCTTCTAGGTGTTAATTTCCATATTCCATCGCTGCATGGACCTACTGATGGCCAATAGGTCAAGCTGAAGTAGCTTTTGCAGTCTGTTGGTGTCCTTACTCCAGATAGCCAATAGGTCAAGCTGAAGTAGCTTTTTCAGTCTGTTGGTGTCCTTACTCCAGATAGCCAATAGGTCAAGCTGAAGTAGCTCTTGCAATCTGTTGGTGTCCTTACTCCAGATAGCCAATAGGTACAGCTGAATTAGCTCTTGCAGTCTGTTGGTGTCCTTACTCCAGATAGCCAATAGGTCAAGCTGAAGTAGCTTTTGCAGTCTGTTGGTGTCCTTACTCCAGATAGCCAATAGGTCAAGCTGAAGTAGATCTTGCAGTCTGTTGGTGTCCTTACTCCAGATTGCCAATAGGTCAAGCTGAAGTAGATCTTGCAGTCTGTTGGTGTCCTTACTCCAGATAGCCAATAGGTCAAGCTGAAGTAGATCTTGCAGTCTGTTGGTGTCCTTACTCCAGATAGCCAATAGGTCAAGCTGAAGTAGATCTTGCAGTCTGTTGGTGTCCTTACTCCAGGTTGCCAAGTCGTCCGCGCACATAGCTGAATTGATGACTAATATATTGGGCAAATCATTTATATAGGTCAGGAAGAGTGTGCAACAAAGGGCTGACCTCTGACACCTGTGGTAGTTCCACTGACCTCTGACACCTGTGGTAGTTCCACTGACCTCTGACACCTGTGGTAGTTCCACTGACCTCTGACACCTGTAGTAGTTCCACTGACCTCTGACACCTGTGGTAGTTCCACTGACCTCTGACACCTGTGGTAGTTCCACTGACCTCTGACACCTGTGGTAGTTCCACTGACCTCTGACACCTGTGGTAGTTCCACTGACCTCTGACACCTGTGGTAGTTCCACTGACCTCTGACACCTGTGGTAGTTCCACTGACCTCTGACACCTGTGGTAGTTCCAAAGTTTCTCTTTCTTGGGGTTTCACTGCCGCATTTTGAGTTTATCGTGGTGATGTGTATCAGGAGATTTGATCGTGGTGATGTGTATCAGGAGATTTGATCGTGGTCATGTGTTTCAGGAGATTTGATCATGGTCATGTGTATCAGGAGGTTTTCGTAATTCTCATTTTCTTGATGACTTTTAAAACTCCCCCCAAAATTTGCTCCGAAAGTAAAATATACCCGAAAGGTTCTTGTTGCTTCCATGTGAGTGACATTTAGTGACACCCACTGGTTGTGACATTGCCACATTTAAACAGTGAAAGGAATGGATGTATCTAACACCACTGTGCTATGCATTACTTGTACCTGTCATCACTCTATGCCCATCACACAGTGCTATGGCTATGCAGTACCCATCTTTACTGCTACGCTGTACCAATCATCAATTTGTGTTATGCTGTGCCCATTACACAGTGCTATGGCTATGCAGTACCCATCTTCACTGTGCTACGCTGTACCAATCATCACCGTGCTGTGCTGTACCCATCATACTGTGTTATGCTTTGCTGTACTGACTTGTACCCATCTTCACTCTGCTATAATATTCTGTTCCAATCAGCACAGATCTATGATGTACACATCTTCATTATGTTATGCTGTACCCATCTTCAATGTGCTATGCTGTACCAGTCATCACAGTGCTATTCTGTAACCATCTTCACTGTGCCATGCTGTACCCATCTTCACTGTTCCCGTTTCGTCAACTTTTCCCCGGGACGTGAAAACACCATATCGGCCGTGTGGTGTCCCCGGGACGTGACAAATCTCTAAGGTAAACAAAGATATCATTCAGCACTCCGGCAGTCACAAACATGTCACCGGAGAAAAGCCGAGGGCGGGGCGTGGTGTATGTCGAAAGACAGCCAATCTCCTTGTTTGTGACAAAACTGTCATGGCGACTCCCGCATTGTGGCCCGTAGACTTGCGTAGACTTAGGTCGATACTCAGATACTGATCCTGGCGTTGCCGTCCGCTTGTTTGGTTATCTCCCCCATTCGAATAGAAACGGAAGCGAGGGCAACTCGCGCCGTGGAATCGTCAGGCATGAGTCTAAATTCAGGGGCTCCTAGACCCGTCTTAGTTTCTTCTAGACTCGCCTTGCTTTCTACTAGACCAGGGGTGGGCAAACTTTTTGTGCTGAGGGCCACATTGACCAATGTAAAGCTATTGGAGGGCCGCATGTATATTATGTCCAATTTGTACATGTTACACGTCGATAAACATTTCTCTATATTAAAATCGGTAAATTCGCAATTTAGCATTACATGAAAAAATTCAAGGATTGTATTAAAAAATAGAAAATTAAAAGAAATTTGATCGAAAATGTTAAAACAGTGAAAACGGTATAACATAACGTTACAGAAATTCTGTAAAATTCAACAAAATTACTTAAAAATAAAATAGTTTTTAAAATTTCTAAATGCCTTCGAGGGCCGCATAATATCAGTTGCAGGGCCGCATGCAGCCTGCGGACCGTAGTTTGCCCACCCCTGGACTAGACAATCCTTACTTTCTACTAAACACACATTTGTTACATGTGACAATGACCACATGAAATCTGTGTGACATTGACCACATGAAATCTGTGTGAGAATGACTACGTGAAATCTGTGTGTGACAATGAACACATGAAATCTGTGTGACAATGACCACATAAAATCTAAATGTCACGATGATCACATGGAATCTATGTGTAACAATAACCACACGAAATATATATTTGTGATAACTTACTGAATGAGATAACTAACTGAATGAGATAACTAACTGAATGAGATAACTAACTGAATGAGATAACTGAATGAATGAGATAACTAACTGAATGAGATAACTAACTGAATGAGATAACTAACTGAATAAGATAACTGAATGAATGAGATAACTAACTGAATAAGATAACTGAATGAATGAGATAACTGACTGAATAAGATAACTGAATGAATGAGATAACTAACTGAATAAGATAACTGAATGAATGAGATAACTGACTGAATGAGATAACTGATTGAATGAGATAACTGACTGAATGAGATAACTGACTGAATGAGATAACTGATTGAATGAGATAACTGACTGAATGAGATAACTAACTGAATAAGATAACTGAATGAATGAGATAACTAACTGAATGAGATAACTGAATGAATGAGATAACTAACTGAATGAGATAACTGACTGAATGAGATAACTAACTGAATGAGATAACTAACTGAATGAGATAACTGAATGAATGAGATAACTAACTGAATAAGATAACTGAATGAATGAGATAACTAACTGAATAAGATAACTGAATGAATGAGATAACTAACTGAATGAGATAACTAACTGAATGAGATAACTAACTGAATGAGATAACTGACTGAATGAGATAACTAACTGAATAAGATAACTGAATGAATGAGATAACTAACTGAATAAGATAACTGAATGAATGAGATAACTGACTGAATGAGATAACTGATTGAATGAGATAACTGACTGAATGAGATAACTGACTGAATGAGATAACTGATTGAATGAGATAACTGACTGAATGAGATAACTAACTGAATGAGATAACTGACTGAATGAGATAACTGACTGAATGAGATAACTAACTGAATGAGATAACTGACTGAATGAGATAACTGACTGAAAGAGATAACTAACTGAAAGAGATAACTGACTGAATGAGATAACTGATTGAATGAGATAACTGACTGAATGAGATAACTAACTGAATGAGATAACTGACTGAATGAGATAACTGATTGAATGAGATAACTGACTGAATGAGATAACTGATTGAATGAGATAACTGACTGAATGAGATAACTGATTGAATGAGATAACTGACTGAAAGAGAGAACTAACTGAATGAGATAACTGACTGAATGAGATAACTAACTGAATGAGATAACTAACTGAAAGAGATAACTGACTGAATGAGATAACTAACTGAATGAGATAACTGACTGAATGAGATAACTGAATGAATGAGATAACTGACTGAATGATATTATTGACTAAAGATAACTGACCGAAGGACTCATTAGTGCTGACTATCACAAAGTTCATACAGAAATTAAGTACACTAACTGGGTCTTTAGCATGCGTTGAAATAAGTTTATAGATAACTGAAGGACGAATCCATATAAAGACTTCAATACAGATATCTTATATAACTGACAGACGAGTCTATATCAAGACTTCAATACAGATATCGTATATAACTGACGGACGAGTCCATGTGAAAGTAGATTGAAGCAGAAGTTAATGATCATGTAAGTTTGACTAATTGCTTCCCCCCCCCCCCCACGCCCCCGCCGAAAGCCAAGACGCAGTTCAGTGGCGCACCGAATGATGGGGCGTCAATAGAGAGTTTTTGTACTAATGTTTGCACAGGGGAGCTGACTGTTGACAAAGAAAATTTATAAAGGGAGGATAACTCTAGCTAAGAGAGTAGCCGGAAATAAATAAATCAACACTGTAACATTGATATACTGTTGTACTTACTTTAGGAGATGTCATCCTATGATGTCATTCACCTTTGACGTCATTCTCCTATGATGTTATTTTGCCATCATGTCTGTTCCATTTCTGGTTCAATTTGGAACAATGAACACCGCTCAGTATTACACAAATATTCCAAACTTTCTCATACAATTACACAAACTGATCATATCACTAACCACAAAATGAGGATATCAATATCCACAAAATGAGGATATCAATATCCACAAAATGAGGATGCACATTTGGATTTATTTCGTTTATTGCATGCGACTTTTCAAAAAACGTTTCGACTTTTTTTTTTTTAAGAAAACTTTTTAAATCACATTTATTTTTACTCGTCCTTTGTCACGTGACTGAGTTCGTTGACACGGATACACGTCATCAATACGTCATTAGCCCGTCACCCACACGCCATGACTATAATCCAAGGATATCCCGTGTGGGAGCCGCTACCTCCAACTATCACCAAACGAATTTCGTACGTCTGCAAAGCAAAACTGAAGAGAAACGTTGAAAAGCGTAGTTCCTGTCCACACAAGCAACCTTCCCGGAATGAAGAGCTCTTCTCCTTTCCAGCCTATTAAGGTAAATTGAAAACAGCCATTGGAGAGGCGATGACATTTGTTATTTTGGAGGTTTGGTGTTTGCAATATTAATATAGATAATGCGTCTGGCCCGCCCCAGACCTCACCCACGCCCCCCACCTTTTTACCCCCTCCCCCTAACTTACTCGAGACTTGTGAAAGGAAATTAGAGATCAAAAGATGGAAAATGAGAAGTCAAGTAAAAATGCGCACCGTTCAAGGTCGGGGTGGGGCCGGCTGTGATCAAACGAAAGAAGACCTTTCGCATTATTGATAATATGCTTTTACTGGGTTGGGGGGGGGGGGTTCTGTCCAGCAGCAATATGGACTTGGGCACGATCCACATTTAGTCAATCCATTCCTCCACTCTCATCCACGACCCTTGGCCTAATTACTTAATGGATAGTTTTTTTCCACCCTCTCTTCCCCGGGACACAGAAATCCATTTACAGCACTCCGTGCCGCCTCGTGACCACAAGGGCCAAAGCCGCGCGAGATTTCAGACACTGGCGGAGGAATTCGATTTCTGAAACAGAACTCAAAATCAAGGCCTGTGACACTAATAGTTTCATGTTAGGCCCTGTGACAGTTTAGGTCTCATGTTAGGCCCTGTGACAGTTTAGGTCTCATGTTAGGCCGTGGGACAATTAAAGTCTCATGTTAGGCCCTGTGACAGTTCAGGTCTCATGTTAGGCCCTGTGACAGTTTAGGTCTCATGTTAGGCCCTGTGACAATTAAAGTCTCATGTTAGGCCCTGTGACAGTTCAGGTCTCATTTACGCCCTGTGACAATTAAAGTCGCATGTTAGGCCCTGTGACAGTTTAGGTCCCATGTAAGGTCCTGTGACAGTTTAGGTCTCATGTTAGGCCCTGTGACAGTTTAGGTCTCATGTTAGGCCCTGCTACAGTTTAGGTCTCATGTTAGGCCCTGCTACAGTTTAGGTCTCATGTTAGGCCCTGTGACAGTTTAGGTCTCATGTTAGGCCCTGTGACAGTTTAGGTCTCATGTAAGGTCCTGTGACAGTTTAGGTCTCATATTAGGCCCTGTGACAGTTTAGGTCTCATGTTAGGTCCTGTGACAGTTTAGGTCTCATGTTAGGCCCTGTGAAAGTTTAGGTCTCATGTTAGGCCCTGTGACAGTTTAGGTCTCATGTTAGGCCCTGTGACAGTTTAGGTCTCATGTTAGGCCCTGTGACAGTTTAGGTCTCATGTTAGGCCCTGTGACAGTTTAGGTCTCATGTTAGGCCCTGTGACAGTTTAGGTCTCGTATTAGGTCCTGTGACAGTTTAGGTCTCATATTAGGCACTGATAGTCTCATATTAGGACCTGTGACACTAGAAGATTTGTATCGTTATAGAATGACTTCTAATTGCAATATAACTAACATTTTAAACGAACAACTATGATAAGATGCTTGAAATGCACAGATGTAACTAACGGTGTAATGGCCATAAATGTTGACGCTAAAATGTCTGGATTATACCCTGTGATGTCTGGATTATACCATGTGATGTCTGGATTATACCTTTAGATGTCTGGATTATACCTTGTGATGTCTGGATTATACCCTAAGATGTCTGGATTATACCCTGTGATGTCTGGATTATACCCTGTGATGTCTGGATTATATCCTGTGATGTCTGGATTATACCCTGTGATGTCTGAATTGTACATTGCGATGTTGAGCACAAAGTTCTCTGATGTCTTGTATAATGTATTGTGGTGTCCAGGATGATGTCCACCATCTGGTATCAACATTTACCTATCAGCTTTCTGATACCACCGATAGTAGCAGTTGACCCACACACCCCCACCTGCCACATGATCCAAAATGCTAATGGACGCACGAGTCGTACCTCTACCTCAAGTCACCGTGACCTCTACTACAGTGGGCCAGAGCGCTTATCAACACTATCACATTATAGCGTCAATATTTCTTCTATTGATGGGAGATGGTTGGCAGTGGAACATTCCGTGGGGGGGGGGGGGGGGGCAGTGGATCTGTCATAGTGCGGAGGGCAGTGGAATATTAGGATCTGTCACAGGAGCCGGATGAATAGTAAAATATCAGGGCTTGTCACTGGGAAAAGGGGGGGGGGGCGTCAGGACCCATCATAGAGAATGCAATAAAACATCAAAACTGTCCGGTAAAGTACAAACCCGACCGGTTATGTCAAATACAAACCTGACTGGTTATGTCAAGTACAAACCCGACCGGTTATGTCAAATACAAACCTGACCAGTTATGTCAAGTACAAACCTGACCGGTTATGTCAAATGGAATCCTGACCGGTTATGTAAAAAAAAAAACTTGTCATATTTCAAAGAGTATTGTAAGAAAGATTTTTGTTACTCAAGTAATATGTATGATTGGAAGGGATATAAGATTCGTGTAGCTAGATAAGTTAGATTATTGTTAGGCAGAAAAAACGATTATTGTAGTAGGATTAATGTCTGACAACCCCCTCCCCTATTGATATCCATGGATTAGACTTTCTAATGTTAAAAATCCCGGGGAAAAGATCTGAACGTGACTGTCTTCCCGGGATGCCGGCACACCGTGATGCCGGGACACAATTAATTTCATTAAAAAGATAAACTGAATTCAGTTCTTATAATCCATGATGTGGATGGCCGAATCCTTCCAAGAGATTCATTTTGAAAGTTTCAATACTTTTTGTCGGAAACTTTAACATGATTAGTTGTTGACGGCCAACAGATATTGACAAGATCTTCTTCTGTTCTGATCCTGATCTTTGGCATCAGGTCTTAGCCCAGCAAGAAGAAACTACTGGACAGTCTTAGGCTATTTTCACTTAATCTATTTTACAAAGATACAAAAAAGCTCAACTCAACTCTGCAACCCTCCCCCCCCCTCGCTCTACCCCACCACAGCGTGCCCCCCTTCCCCCCCCCCCCCCCCCCCGCGCGTGAATCCTCTGTTGTTGCTCCCAGTTTCCATTCATGCCAGGTTTATTTTTGGTCAGCCATAATATTATTGAAATAGGATCAGAGCAGTGCCTTCACATCCAATCAGGCAAATGGCATCTATAGCCAATCGGCTTGATGGAGGTATTGGCCGGGACCACCATCGCGTCCCGGGGCCAATCTTCCTAATGCAGGCCGGGTCACAGTTTGTGGCTGTCTCGTGATCAAAATGAAAGATGATTAACTCTAGCAATGAAAGATGAAAACTCGCTGGTCGCCCCATTTTTATATTTCTCTTTTAAACACAAGTGGTGGGGACTCGGGGGTGAGTATGGGTGTGGGGGAGGGGGGGCTGGGTTGTTTAAGTTATCTATGTCTTTACTGGCATAGCTGGTGACAGTGATGGAAACTTGTGTACGTCATGGGGGTTGTGGGAGGGGGATGGGGGAGATATTTTGTGTGTAGCTGGGCTAATTGCTGGTAAAACCCAAGATGGTTGATTGTGACGCCACAATGGCAAACAGCAAATGTGCGATGTTTTAGTTATGGCAAACAGCAAATATGCGATGTTGTAGTTATGGCAAACAGCAAATGTGCGATGTTGTAGTTATGGCAAACAGCAGGTGTGGGATATTGTAGTTATGGCAAACAGCAAATGTGCGATGTTGTAGTTATGGCAAACAGCAGGTGTGGGATGTTGTAGTTATGTCAAACAGCAGATGTTCGATGTTGTAGTTATGGCAAACAGCAAATGTGCGATGTTGTAGTTATGGCAAACAGCAGGTGTGGGATGCTGTAGTTATGTCAAACAGCAGATGTGCGATGTTGTAGTTATGGCAAACAGAAATGTGCGATGTTGTAGTTATGGCAAACAGTAAATGTGCGATGTTGTAGTTATGGCAAACAGCAAATGTGAATGTTGTAGTTATGGCAAACAGCAAATGTGCGATGTTGTAGTTATGGCAAACAGCAAATGTGGAATGTTGTAGTTATGGCAAACAGCAAATGTGCGATGTTGTAGTTATGGCAAACAGCAGGTGTGAGATGTTGTAGTTATGGCAAACAGCAGGTGTGAGATGTTGTAGTTATGGCAAACAGCAAATGTGCGATGTTGCCAACATTCCTGACTGTTTGGTAACATTCCTGATTGTTTGATGACATTCCTGATTGCTTGATGACATTCCTGACTGTTTGGTGACATTCCTGATTGTTTGATGACATTCTTGATTGTTTGGTGACATTCCTGATTATTTGATGACATTCTTGACAGTTTGGTGACATTCCTGATTGTTTGGTGACATTCCTTATTGTTTGATGACATTCCTAACTGTTTGATGACATTCCTGAATGTTTGATGACATTCCTGATTGTTTGATGACATTCCTGACTGTTTGATGACATTCCTGATTGTTTGGTGACATTCCTAATTGTTTGGTGACATTCCTGACTGTTTGGTGAGATTCCTGACTGTTTGATGACATTACTGATTGTTTGATGACATTCCTGATTGTTTGATGACATTCCTGATTGTTTGATAGCATTCCTTATTGTTTGATGACATTCCTTATTGTTTGATGACATTCCTTATTGTTTGATGACATTCCTTATTGTTTGGTGACATTCCTAATTGTTTGGTGACATTCCTGACTGTTTGGTGAGATTCCTGACTGTTTGATGACATTACTGATTGTTTGGTGACTTTCCTGATTGTTTGATGACATTCCTGATTGTTTGATGACATTCCTTTTTGTTTGAGGACATTCCAGATTGTTTGATGACATTCGTGATTGTTTGATAACATTCCTTATTGTTTGATGACATTCCTCATTGTTTGATGACATTCCTTATTATTTGATGACATTCCCGATTATTTCATGACATTCCTGATTGTTTGATGACATTCCTGATTGTTTGATAACATTCCTTATTGTTTGATGAAATTCCTCATTGTTTGATGACATTCCTTATTGTTTGATGACATTCCTTATTGTTTGATGACATTCCCGATTATTTCATAACATTCCTGATTGTTTGATGACATTCCTGATTGTTTGATAACATTCCTTATTTTTTGATGACATTCCTGATTGTTTGATGACATTCCTGATGTCTTAATAAGTATTGGTCTCTTCTTTAAAAAATTATATTACGATGTCCTTGACTTTGACGTCACACAGCCAGGTATTTGCTATCAGACAGCCCGGTATTTGCTGTCAGACAACCAGGTATTTGCTGTCAGACAGTCTGGTATTTGCTGTCAGACCACCAGGTATTTGCTGTCATACAGCCAAGTATTTTCTGTCAGTCAGCCAGGTATTTTCTGTCAGTCAGCCAGGTATTTTCTGTCAGACAGACAGGTATTTGCTGTCAGACAGCCCGGTATTTTCTGTCAGACAGACAGGTATTTGCTGCCAGACAGCTCCACATTTTGACAGGGTTATGAGATCATGCATCCGTTATTATCCATATGGCGGACAGAGAGCACGGCACAAACCGAACACAAACCAGTGCTGTACCAGGACTGTACATTGTACTATTGTACCTGCACGGTACATTATGCGACTGTACTCAAACAGTACATTGTTCTTCTTTACCCGGAATGTATATTGTACAAAAGCTGTACCCGAACTTTAGATTGTACTCCTGTACCCGGAATAAACATTGTACTACTTCAGCCAGACTGTACATGATAAATATACTGTGTCACATCATGTCCTCTAATCAAAGCATGGCCAAAGCAGTGGATGTATGCCCTCAGTGCGGTCGATATATGCCCTCAGTGCGGTCGATATATGCCCTCAGTGCGGTCGATATATGCCTTCAGTGCGGTCGATATATGCCCTCAGTGCGGTCAATATATGACCTAAGTGCGGTCGATATATGCTCTCAGTGCGGTCGATATATGCCCTCAGTGCGGTCGATATATGCCACCAGTACTGTCAATATATCCCACTAGTACTGTCAAAATATGCCACCAGTACTGTTAATATATGCCCCCAGAACTGTCGATATATGTCACCAGTACTGTCAATATATCCCACTCGTACTGTCAATATATGCCACCAGTACTGTCAATATATGCCCCCGGTACTGTCGATATATGTCACCAGTACTGTCAACGTCTGCCAAAGTACTGTCCAAGCTCACTTACAAATTTCTCTGGCCTTAGATCAACAAAAATTATGAATGCCGTGAGCAATAGTTTCAGGGGCCTTCAGCCATGGCCTCACAATTTGTTATGTATGACAACAAGCGATCAGAGGTCACGCGTGTATCGACCTTGCATGTCCCAGGCACATGACATCAAGATTGCCGGGGTCGTTAGGGCTGTGCCTGGTAATTGCGGGCCTCGGCTATTTCACTTCCGGTTCGCGAGCTTTGCTTCCGGTCTGAGTGTATTGGTTACCGTCAGCTGTTGAAGTGTCCCGTGAGCCGGGGCCCAGAGACCGGCGTCCTGCGACAGTGTCTCTCTTCTGTTCGGAAGACTGAATTCATTTGGTTTGACACTCTGCCGTTCACGTCTGTCTACATATAATATAGATTTATTGGCGGCTCCTTTGAGTTGGCCCAAGGCCTCTTTGATATGCCTGGTAGTAGGCGATCCCCAGTAACACTGTGTGGGTGTCAATAGATGTGGGTGTCAGTGATTGTGGGTGTCAGAGAGTATGGGTGTTAGTGAGTGTGTGTGTGTGGGTGTCACTGGGTGTAGATGTGAGAGTCAATTGGTGTGGATGTGGGTGACGGTGGGTGTGGTGTGAGTGGGTGTCGGTGGGTGTGGTGTGAGTGAGTGTGTGTGTGGGTATAAGTTGATATGGGTATTAAAAAACTAGACAACACACAAATTAAACACAAGAAAACACGCAAACTAAACACAAGAAAACACGCAAATTAAACACAAGAAAACACAAATTAAACACAAGAAAACACACAAATTAAACACAAGAAAACACACAAATTAAACACAAGAAAACACACAAATTAAACACAAGAAAACACACAAATTAAACGCCAGAAAACACACAAGATGGTGGAGGCCGAGTATCAGACCCCTGGCTTCTCACTTTCCACAGCTGATCCCCCCGATCCCTGAGAGGTCGACTCTTACAAGCAACCCTCTCTCCTAAATTTGGGCACAACATGGAAAGCGTTTTAGCCAGGGTAGCAGGCTGGGATAAGAGGGATGGCCAAGTAACTCTGCACGTGATGGATTGGCCAGCTGAATACGTCCCTGTCCACGGTCCGCCAGATCGATACCATGCAGTGACATGATCCTCCGATATCTTGTATCGAATATACGCACTGCTTTGGGACGGTTGGATTTCCTCCAATGCTCAGATTAGTCGGTGTCGATTCCTCCTGTGATAGTATCACTATGATACCATTGAGTGATGAACGATCTGCGAAACTCTTTAACTTCGACCTGGCCGTGGTCTGCGAGATTAAATGGCCAAAATTTTAAGATGCCCTCTGAGATTTTATTCCATTTTTCATCCCAAGCGACCAAATATCGACTGTAAATAAATGTGTCGATGACGTCATTGAAATTCTACACCACCCCCCTCCCCCAAATATTACGGCGGTGTCAAGATACGAAACCAGTCGGTAAAATTTTGTCTCAGTTGATCCTAGTTGCCATGGATACGCTGTAAGTCAACAGAAAGGGGTTTTGGGGGGGGGGGGGATCTTTAATTTGAACTAAATTGTTAGAACTAGAAGACAACTAACATTACATGGAAGAATAAATTAAACACTGTGAAAATGTTAACGTTATAAGCTAAACAAGTGGGACCACCGAGATGTGCTGTATGTAATATGACACGTCACAGGGTAAGAGGGAAAGTGTGACCATAAGAACAGAGTGACCATAAGAACAGGGTGACCATAAGAACAGGGTGACCATAAGAACAGGGTGACCATAAGAACAGAGTGACTATAAGAACAGGGTGACCATAAGAACAGGGTGACCATAAGAACAGAGTGACCATAAGAACAGGGTGACCATAAGAACAGAGTGACCATAAGAACAGGGTGACCATAAGAACAGAGTGACCATAAGAACAGGGTGACCATAAGAACAGAGTGACCATAAGAACAGAGTGACTATAAGAACAGGGTGACTACAAGAACAGGGTGACTACAAGAACAGGGTGACCATAAGAACAGAGTGACCATAAGAACAGAGTGACCATAAGAACAGAGTGACCATAAGAACAGGGTGACCATAAGAACAGAGTGACCATAAGAACAGGGTGACCATAAGAACAGAGTGACCATAAGAACAGGGTGACCATAAGTACAGAGTGACCACAAGAACAGGGTGACCATAAGAACAGGGTGACCATAAGAACAGAGTGACCATAAGAACAGTGTGACCATAAGAACAGAGTGACCATAAGAACAGGGTGACCATAAGAACAGAGTGACCATAAGAACAGGGTGACCATAAGAACAGGGTGACCATAAGAACAGGGTGACCATAAGAACAGAGTGACCATAAGAACAGGGTGACCATAAGAACAGGGTGACCATAAGAACAGGGTGACCATAAGAACAGAGTGACCATAAGAACAGGGTGACCATAAGAACAGGGTGACCATAAGAACAGAGTGACCATAAGAACAGAGTGACCATAAGAACAGGGTGACCATAAGAACAGAGTGACCATAAGAACAGGGTGACCATAAGAACAGGGTGACCATAAGAACAGAGTGACTATAAGAACAGGGTGACCATAAGAACAGGGTGACCATAAGAACAGAGTGACCATAAGAACAGGGTGACCATAAGAACAGAGTGACCATAAGAACAGGGTGACCATAAGAACAGAGTGACCATAAGAACAGGGTGACCATAAGAACAGGGTGACCATAAGAACAGACTGACCATAAGAACAGGGTGACCATAAGAACAGGGTGACCATAAGAACAGAGTGACCATAAGAACAGGGTGACCATAAGAACAGAGTGACCATAAGAACAGAGTGACTACAAGAACAGAGGAGTCATTCATTTTTATTATGCGTTTTAAGGCGGGTGGGGTTGCTAGATGTAAGAGGTGCTAAATGTAAGAGGTGCTAGATGTAAGGGTTGCTAGATGTAAGGGTTGCTAGATGTAGGGGGTGCTAGATGTAGGGGGTGCTAGATGTAGGGGGTGCTAGATGTAATGGTTGCTAGATGTAGGGGGTGCTAGATGTAGGGGGTGCTAGATGTAGGGGGTGCTAGATGTAGGGGGTGCTAGATGTAGGGGGTGCTAGATGTAGGGGGTGCTAGATGTAGGGGGTGCTAGATGTAGGGGGTGCTAGATGTAGGGGGTGCTAGATGTAGGGGGTGCTAGATGTAGGGGGTGCTAGATGTAGGGGGTGCTAGATGTAGGGGGTGCTAGATGTAGGGGGTGCTAGATGTAATGGTTGCTAGATGTAGGGGGTGCTAGATGTAGGGGGTGCTAGATGTAGGGGGTGCTAGATGTAGGGGGTGCTAGATGTAATGGTTGCTAGATGTAGGGGTTGCTAGATGTAATGGTTGCTAGATGTAGGGGGTGCTAGATGTAGGGGGTGCTAGATGTAGGGGGTGCTAGATGTAATGGGTGCTAGATGTAGGGGTTGCTAGATGTAATGGTTGCTAGATGTAGGGGGTGCTAGATGTAGGGGGTGCTAGATGTAGGGGTGCTAGATGTAATGGTTGCTAGATGTAGGGGGTGCTAGATGCATTCAATCTGTAGGGGTGCTAAATTTAATAAAACAATTTACAGAAAATGTCAAATGTTGTGATTCTATTGTTTGTACTATGTGAGTCTATTTGCTACTAACTATGATCAACAGGGACATCATGCAGGCATCAGTAATGGTGGTGCAATGGTTCTGTATTACAGTAAAGTCACTATACAAACCCATCTAAAATTTAAGATCTTCACGGCAATGTATTACACGTACTTCGTGAGTTCTCAAGCCGGCCATTGCTAAACCTAGTAAGTTCTTGAAACAATACTATGTCATTGCTTTTGTTAAAAACCATTGTAACACCATGTATATGGTTTGCTTAATCATTGTCCATGTATGATCATTTTTTAAAGGATGTTTGTATTTCAAGCTTCTGCCCCCTTCAATGTCTCGAACTGAATTCTTTGTCGTTGGAAAGGGATATGTTAATTCAAGAGTATTGGAAAAGTAGCTTCTTTCTTTTCTTCTATCATCATTCACATATTAACTGCTTATTAGATTGCAGCATTTCATTCCCCGCCCCCCCCCCACCCCCGCCCGGAGAAACCCCTTCCAACAGTGGAGTGACGTCACAATTTGATTGATTAAACCCGATCATCAAAACCATTTTGATTGATAAGTTAAGTCTTAACGGTCTGATCATATAGAATTCTGATACAAAGCAATCGCCTATTAAGTTTAATGTTAGGCCTCACGGCAGGCCGATGAAGCTAGACATAAATTACATGCACGTTTTTTTCACATCCTTAACCAGTGTAACTTATCTTATATAAATGAAAATGAATGTTTTTATGTATGTCCAGTATGCGCTCCTATACCATTCATCCGATTGCGATAAAACTTTGTTGAGTTGTTGTCCGCACGCCCGCAAAGGTTTCTGAATTAAAATAACCATTTTACAATGTTCCGTTTGGGACTGCCGGCCCTAAATTCGTGTGTGTTTTTTCGTATATATATAAATTTCAAACATAGCTATTGCATGGGTGAATCAATCGCTATAAGTGTGAGAACTAAATTTTGAAAATCCATGCTTCTCCCATGGATAGCTGTATGATGCCTGCTCACTTCTCCCATGGATAGCTGTATGAAGCCTGCTCACTTCTCCCATGGATAGCTGTATGATGCCTGCTCACGCGTCGAAAAACCTTCTAATTTATTCGTGTGCGCACCAGACGGGAAAAAATGTCTTCATAAAAAGTACTTCAAAAAAACATAATTAAAACATAAACACTTTCTTTATTTAAGTGGCATGACGGGAACTCGCCAGTTTGTAAATAAATAAGTTCATTAAATTTATGATATTGTCTTGTGAAGTCTTTGAGGTGTAGGGATATGTGTATATGTTAATAATTATGTCCCTTAGTGAGTGAATCTGATATAACAAAAATCCCTAGACACCATCATGGGAAATTTGTCCCTAGACACCAGCAGGTGGTAAACTCACGGGAGGATCACGATGTTGTGATGGCCGTGTTATGTAGTGGTAGTGTTGTGTAATGGAAATTTTATCTAATGGTGGTGTTGTGCAATGGACATTTTATCTAATGGTGGTGTTGCGAAATGTTGGATGTTTTTAGTTGCAAAGTATTGTAAGGGATATCTAGGTGGCAGAGTGTTCTGGTGGAGTGATGTGGTGGAGTGCTGTGGTGGAGTGCTGTGGTGGGGCTTTGTGGCAGAGTGTTGTGGTGGAGTTTTGTGGCAGAGTGTTGTGGTGGAGTTTTGTGGCACAGTGCCGCGATGGAGTTTTGTGGCACAGTGCTGTGGTGGAGTTTTGTGGCAGAGTGTTGTGGTGGAGTTTTGTGGCAGATTGGTGTGGTGGAGCTTTGTGGCAGAGTGCTTTGGTGGAATTTTGTGGCAGAGTGCTGTGGTGGAGTTTTGAAGTGATGAAATGCTTCAAGGGACATAATCTTTTTCTGTACAACAGATTACCCGATATACAACAAGATTACCAGGTTAATTAGACAACAAGTTTACCAGGGTAATTTGACAACAAGTTTACCAGGGTAATTAGACAACAAGATTACCAGGGTAATTAGGCAACAAGATTACCAGGGTAATTAGACAACAAGTTTACCTGTGTAATTAGACAACAAGATTACCAGGGTAATTAGACAACTATGACAACAAGATTACCTGGGTAATTAGACAACACGATTACCCGAGTTATTAGACAACAGATTACCCCGGTAATTAGACAATTTTAACCGAGTATTTGGATGACCCTCATCTCTGCAGTAAGGAAACAAACTATTGCAGCCCCCCCACCCCACCCCATGCCTCGAGGTATTAGCGCCCCCATGAGCCAACACTCGGGTCTCGGTCAGGTGACGTGTGTCCGGATAAAACTTGTACAGGTCCGAAAGCTGCGATCTCCGCTCAGTGTGGACAATGGAAGCACGGGTTGTTTACTAGCGGGTAGCGGCGGACACGGTTCGTTTGGCGAAGCCTCCCTCATACAAAGCAACGCTCCTGGTGCCCGCACGCGTGCGCCCCAGACCCTCGTGCGCCCCGTACCCTTGAGAATGTGCACGAGTTGGGCAGGCTGGTTAATTAGGGGCTTTTAGCACGTGCGCTGGCAGATTACGCACGTGTGCGCATGTGGGTGTGTCAGCGTGTGGGTGTGTCCGCTTGTCGCTCGGGGCCGTGAGAAATGAAGTTTTGAAAATATTGTAGCATAGAGTGGACAAATTGTTCAACACTACAATCATTGATAAGGTCAAATAAAATACATCAAATAGAAAACGTCATTTTAGAATACATCAAATAGTAAAGGTCATTTTAGAATACATCAATTAAAGAAGGTCATTTACAATAAACATCAAATAGAAAAGGTCATTTTAGAATACATCAATTAAAGAAGGCTAATTTACAATATACATCAAATAGAAAAGGTCATGTTAGAATATATCAAATAGAGAAGGTCATTTAGAATAAGTCAATAGAGAAGGTCATTTAGAATAAGTCAATTAGAGAAGGTCATTTAGAATAAGTCAAATAGAGAAGGTCATTTAGATAAGTCAAATAGAGAAGGTCATTTTAGAATAAGTCAAATAGAGAAGGTCATGTTAGAATAAGTCAAATAGAGAAGGTCATTTAGAATAAGTCAAATAGAGAAGGTCATTTAGAATAAGTCAAATAGAGAAGGTCATTTAGAATAAGTCAGATAGAGAAGGTCATTTAGAATAAGTCAAATAGAGAAGGTCATTTTAGAATAAGTCAAATAGAGAAGGTCATTTTAGAATAAGTCAAATATAGAAGATCATTTTAGAATAAGTCAAATAGAGAAGGTCATTAGAATAAGTCAAATCGAGAAGGTCATTTAGAATAAGTCAAATATAGAATATCATTTTAGAATAAGTCAAATAGAGAAGGTCATTAGAATAAGTCAAATAGAGAAGGTCATTTAGAATAAGTCAAATAGAGAAGGTCATTAAAATTATCAGAAATTTGTTTGAGTGATAATTTGCGGACTTCAAATTGTTGGACGAAAATGTGTTCGATTTTTTAAATATAAATTTGTTGTTGTTAATGTTGCTGTTGTTGTTGCTGTTGTTGTTGCTGTTGTTGTTGTTGCTGTTGTTGTTGCTGTTGTTGTTGTTGTTGCTGTTGTTGTGGGCCTAGATAAACATAATACAGTAGCCTAGTTGTTTAATTATTGTGGAACTACGTGAACATAAACCACTTTAAAAAAAACGTTTAAATGCATATATTCCATTAGTTTTGTTTTCATGTTTTCGTTTCTATTTATAGAAGATCGGATAATTTTATTGGAAGTTGTGACCCCCACACTATGGGTGGGCCTTATATGATGGGTGGGCTTGATATGATGGGTGGGCTTGATATGATGGGTGGTCTAATTTGATGGATGGGCATTAAATATGATGGCTGGGCCTTATATGATGGGTGGGCCTTATATGATGGGTGGGCTTGATATGATGGGTGGTCTAATTTGATGGATGGGCCTTAAACATGATGGGTGGGCCTTATATGATTGGCGGGCCTTAAGTGACGGGTAAGCCTTATATGATGGGTGGGCTTTATATGATTGGCGGGCCTTAAGTGACGGGTAAGCCTTATATGATGGGTGGGCTTTATATGATTGGCGGGCCTTAAGTGACGGGTAAGCCTTATATGATGGGTGGGCCTTAGTTGATGGATGGGCTTTATATGATTGGTATGAAATAATGCTGTAACTGCTTATAATGCTGTAACTGCTTATAATGCTGTAACTGCTAATAATGCTGTAACTGCTAATAATGCTGTAACTGCTAATAATGCTGTAACTGCTAATAATGCTGTAACTGCTAATAATGCTGTAACTGCTAATAATGCTGTAACTGCTAATAATGCTGTAACTGCTAATAATGCTGTAACTGCTAATAATGCTGTAACTGCTAATAATGCTGTAACTGCTAATAATGCTGTAACTGCTAATAATGCTGTAACTGCTAATAATGCTGTAACTGCTAATAATGCTGTAACTGCTAATAATGCTGTAACTGCTAATAGTGCTGACAACATTTTAAACAATAATAATAAAAAATAATTTCACAGAAATTTTAACAAATTCCTTTCGAACAAGTCTCCACATTTCTCACTCTCAATACTTGGATTTAAAAGTTTTTTTTTTAAAGATTAATTAATTCAATATAAAATATGATTGTTAAAGAAATGAAACAAACTTATGTTAGAACAATTTTCATTGGAGCAAAACTTCCGACCAACAATGTTCCGGATACGGTACATCACAGAACAGAACAGAGCATCACAGGACAGAACAGAACAGATGTCATCACAGAAAAGAACAGATGCTCATCACAGAAGAGAACAGAACAGATGCTCATCACAGAACAGAACATAACATCACAGAACAGATGCTCATCACAGAACAGAACAGATGTACATCACAGAACAGATGTACATCACAGAACAGAACAGATGTACATCATAGAACAGAACAGATGTACATCATAGAACAGAACAGATGTACATCACAGAACAGAACTTAACAGAACAGAAAGCTGGCTATGATCTGAAGTGCCAGATAGCCAATGAGATGTTCAGTAATAAGTTCATGAACCAGAACATCACTGTAGGGGATGTTAGGTAATAAATCACTGAACCAGAAATTGACTGTAGGAGATGTTAAGTCAACACAAACCTATGCAAAGACAGCCAAACATGAGTTGAACCAATGGGGTGTGAAACCACTAGTTATATTTGTGATTCTGTCAAGTAGCAAGAGCATTAAAAGCAATCTATGATGAATGAATGAATTGGACCGGACCGGTCAAAGGGATGACCATGAATGGCCTGACAGCAAGAACTGGGTGGTTCAGACATCTAACACCTGACATCTGACATCTTACATCCTACATCTGAAATATGACATCTGAATCTAACATTTGACATCTAACATACCACATCTGACATTTAACATCTGACATCGTCTGACGTCTGACATCTAACATTCTACATGTGACATCTTTTTAGATTGTATAAAAATAAAGACAGTTAAGTATCTCGGCTCATTCGATCCATTTATTCGCTTTCTAAAGCACCTCCTTTACCCCAAACACACGAGCACTCTCTGCTATCTAACATGACTCCCTTTTCCCACAAATATGACCCCCCTCTATCCCGCACATGGCATACTCTCCCCAAATGCGAACTACGTCCCCCGCACACAACCCATTTCCCACAAATATGACCCCGCTCTATCCCGCACATGGCATACTCTCCTCAAATGCGAACTATGTCCCCCGCACACAACCCATCTCCCACAAATATGACCCCCCTCTACCCCGCACATGGCATACTCTCCCCAAATGCGAACTATGTCCCCCGCACATAACCCATCTCCCACAAATATGACCCCCCTCTATCCCGCACATGGCATATTCTCCACAAATGCGAACTCTTTCCCCCGCACACAACCCATCTCCCACAAATATAACCAAAACACACGACCCCTTCCCCCCTACACACTATCACAACCTCGCACACGACCACACTCTCTCCCCACACACGACCCCCTTCCGTACACTGCCACCCTTTCCTACCCCGAAACACTACCCCCTGAACACGACCGCCCTCTTCCCCCCTAAAAAAACACCTTATAAACCCCAACCCCGAATACGACCTCCATCTCTTTACCCGCACGCCAGCCCCCTCCCCACATTCGATCCTCCACACCCACGCACGCAAACAAACACCTCCTTTTCTGCTTTTTTATAAAGTAATAGAGCTATAATAAATCATATGAAAATAGTAAAGGCAAAAAATAATTTCATAAATAAAGATATGAATTCCTAGCCGACACAAGAAAATTACATTCATTTGTGTACAGCCATCAACTTCTGGTCGAAACTAGAACCTTACATTTGTGTACAGCCATCAACTTCTGGTCGAAACTAAAACCATACATTTGTGTACAGCCATCAACTTCTGATCGACACTAGCACCTTACATTTATGTACAGCCATCAACTTCTGATCGACACTAGCACCTTACATTTGTGTACAGCCATCAACTTCTAGTCGACACTAGCACCTTACATTTGTGTACAGCCATCAACTTCTGGTCGACACTAGAACCTTACATTTGTGTACAGCCATCAACTTCTGGCCACCACTGCATGGGAGCCTTACATCAAGATTGATCTTCTGATGTTGTGGGAGCCCAACACATATATAACTGAATGTAAAATGTAGCCAGTGGCGTAGTAAGGGTGGATTGGAGGGGGTGGTCTGCCATGGGCTTTACTTTTGTCTTGATGTGAAGGGGTGCCACTGTTGGCCACAAGCAACGTTTGTTTCGTGGATGAGGCGGCAAAAATCTTGGAACATCCCGGGCGCCACTAACCACTGAATGCTCCGCCTTGATGTTGTGGGGCTCGACACAGTCATGGATGAATGTAAAAATGTACGGTGTTGATGTGGTGTGGGGTGGGGGCGCCATCAACTTTGATTAGCGAGGGAGAGTTAAGTCTGAAAGCATTTTTAGAGCAAACATCAGCGCTGTATAAACCTGGGGCAGGGCCCGGAACTCTAAAAGCATTCCTATCGATTGTCTGCGTCACTTCCCTTTGGTGGTGGGGAATATTGGCGTTAATGGCGCCCTTTGTTTCTCCCCCCCCCCCCCCATCGATTGAAATCTTAGTTTGGTCGCCTCAACTAATATTCACAATCTTACACCACGATATTCATGGGGAAAAAAACATTGTTACTTGAGAAATATCTTGTTTTATCTCAAAGAGCTACGTCTGGGGGCGCCAGGGAGTTATCATGTTCTATCTCATGACGCAATGGAAATTTCATATGTTTTATCACACATACCGATGCCTTGCGTCTAAACTGAGTTGTCACATATTTTAAAACATGCCGGTACATAAAAAAATAAGATAATTATCAAACAGAACTGTCGGCTTAAGCCCAACTTAGGTCATATCGCGTGTTTCTCACTTAATATTAGAATGAATGAAATAATAATTGTTACAAAACACACCCCTTTTTATGAGAATGGACTCGCCTATTGTGGGCTTTATTAGTGTTTCCTTGACCGGGTCAAGACAGAATGTAAACAACAAGATATTACAGATGAGAAGATATTACAGGTGAGAAGATATTACAGGTGAGACAAGATCAAAGATTTAGCAATGTTCATCAACACAACTTTGGTTGTAAAGCTTGCGTCAGTAGGTTGCCAATTATGAAATGATTAAATTATTGTGCCGGAATGAGAAATAGCCCACTAATCAAAGATGAGATGGGAAATAGCCCACTAGTTAAAGATGAGATGAGAAATACCCAACTAATCAAAGATGAGATGGAAAATACCCCACCAATTAAAGATCAGATGAGAAATAACCCACTAATCAAAGATGATATATACCCCACTAATTAAAGATGAAATGGGGAAATAGCCCACTAATCAAAGATCAGATGAGAAAAACCCCACTATTCAAAGATGAGATGGGAAATAGCCCACTAATCAAAGATCAGATGAGAAAAACCCCACTATTCAAAGATAAGATGGGAAATAGCCCACGAATCAAAGATAAGATGGGAAATAGCCCACTAATCAAAGATGAGATGGGAAATAGCCCACTAATTAAAGATGAGATGGGAAATAGCCCACGAATCAAAGATGAGATGGGAAATAGCCCACTAATCAAAGATGAGATGGGAAATAGCCCACGAATCAAAGATGAGATGAGAAATACCCCACTATGTAAAGATAAGACATTTTCAGTTGTATCAGGCGTCCAGATCTATATCATAGTGACGTCCAGATATATACCAGAGTTGACGTCCACATATATACCAAAGGTGACGTCCAGATATATACCAGAGTTGACGTCCAGATATATACCAGAGTTGACGTCCAGATATACATACCAGAGGTGACGTCCAGATATATACCAGAGTTGACGTCCACATATATACCAAAGGTGACGTCCAGATATATACCAGAGTTGACGTCCAGATATACATACCAGAGGTGACGTCCAGATATACATACCAGAGGTGACGTCCAGATATATACCAGAGTTGACGTCCAGATATACATACCAGAGGTGACGTCCAGATATACATACCAGAGGTGACGTCCAGATATACATACCAGAGGTGACGTCCAGATACATACCAGAGGTGACGTCTAATCATTCATCAGTAAAGCACCACATAGAATGTTCAGAAAGTATTACAACTCTATCTCCACTGATCCCGTGCTGACATTCTTCGGCACATTTATTTTATTTTTATTAACAGCCACTCAAAGACCTAATATCAACATTGGCCCAAAATCTCATGTTTTTGCCTACATCAACATTGGCCCAAAGTTCTGATGTGCTGAAGCAGTTGCACAACCTTGACCTCACCTGTACAACTATGTTTGAATACAACGTACCTACACTCAACACCCATCCCCCCCCCCAAAAAAAAGCACCACCCGGCAACCCTCACCCCCCCCCCCCCTTGGTCCATCAATCCGTCAGTTTTGTAACTGATAACTGGAGATGTTTTACACATTCAATCCACTGTAAACATTCAATCCACTGTAAACATTCAAAATATTAAGGGGAAAAAAACATGGGAAGAAAAATGCCCGCCATTATAATGTATTATTTGGAATAACAAGTCGCCCGGTTCACACACGTGGCGTTGTCTGGTCGCCATTGTCTCCCCTGACCGGCCGCACTTACAACAACAAATCAAAGAGGGCGCGCGCTCCCAATATTTGTTTACTCTATCCAACCCCCCCCCCCCGGTTATATCTCGGGGGTTGTTGTTTTTTTCAAATTGACCCCCAAGGAGAGAAAGAATAAAGAATGGGCAAAAATCCTACCACGCATGCGCGAAGTTTGTTCTCTCTTCCGGTTCCCGCGGACGAGAAAACTCGGGTTTACGGCACGTGCATTCTCGTACTCGGACGCGTGCGTGGTGCAAACAGACGTCATCGTCACCGCTACTGAATGCACGAGCGAATCGTTGTCGCCTCTGGTGCCGTTCGTGAGCTTTTGTCGTTTGAAAGGCTCGCGCAGCCCAATACTGACGCCCGGCTTGAGCTCCACCAGCACGTGTACAAGACTCGATTGATGAGTTCACGGGTTTTTCTCCCTCGCTCTTTTCCTGTTTAAATTCTCTTCTGCCGAATTTTTCCCCCCTTCTTCTTGGGGTGGGAACCAAACGACAATCCCACGGCCTTGAAACTCTCGGTCGTGGCTCTTTCTGGCAAGAATATTTATGTACTTTCTATCGATTGGGGTCGAGGTCATTTAACTTGATCGAGCTGAAATGGATGATCGAAGTCAATCAGCCGTGAAAACTTGAACAGTTTACGCAGACGTGCACAGCCAATACTCGTAGCGAGTTTATGAACAGAGAAGTTTGTCGCGAGGACATTTGCCTCCCACGCTGGGATTTTGTCTTAAATTGCGTCAATCCATCCACAGAGATGTGTATCTCATGAATTAAGATATTACAGCACAGGCTTGCGAAACTAGGCCATAAGTCACATGTATTAGGATGGTCAGTAGTGTGTGAAGTGAATTTGGTCATGTATCACGGTTGGGCTTAAGGAACCAGGTCTTACATTATAATTGCTGTTAGCTGTTTGAAGTCAATGTCAGCTTGAGTTGCAGCAATGTCTGACAAACTTTACTTTGGTCAGCTAACTCGTGTATCCAATGTCCACGTCCACAAAAATCCTTCTACAAACATCCATGGCTACAAACATCCATAGCTACATACATCCACGGCTATAAACATCCACGTTTGCAAACATCCGGGTATACAAACATTCCTGTCTACAAACATTCACCATTGGTTTAGTCTATAGTTACTTTCTCTACGCCCCTTGCAAAACAATAGGGAAAACATAAGGATACATTTATTTCATTCTCGACTACACCGCCATCTTTGGGAATAACAAATTTATTTTGCTAGCTCCCCCTAATTATTACTGTTAGGCCATCGCACGCGAAGATGACAAATGCAATATTTGACTTGAGTAGTAATCTTGACTTGAGCTGTATTTTGTTTAAAGTGAGGGAGAGTTGCTCAATTAGTCAGCCTCACTCTCTCGTCTTTGCCTATTTGTTCCAATGGCAAGACTTAGTTAAGACGACTGGAAATAGACCAGGATTGCAGTAGATAACCAGTAGAGTGTGTGTGTCCTACGGGACTCCATCTTCGGGTTTGATTTCAGAGTTTGCCTTCTCTTAGGTGAATTGCCATCCAAAGTTAACGAGTCCCATCCACTTGGGGTGCTGGTGATGTTACCCAATGCCAAGGCAGCATTGTACACAGTTGCTCCCCAATAACTAGTCTAGGATTGTACAACGTTGATCTCTAATACCTAGTCTATAAGGACTGTACAACGTTGATCTCTAATACCTAGTCTAGGACTGTAAAACGATATTCTCTAATACCTAGTTTAGGATTTTACCAAGCAACATAGACTTTTCCATTATGCCAACCTTCGCTGTGTTAATTGTTCACATCCTTTCATCCGTCTTGACTCATACGTCATTACAACAGCAGACGACTCCTCCTTTCAGACTGATTGCGGTCTGGAGATGACCGTGTGCCCCCAAAGACAAATTTTATCGTCCGGTCTGTGGTCAGTTGGTCGTGCAGAGGTCAAACACACCCTAGGGTCCATACAGGCAGGTTCCTAATGACTTGTTTCTCGCTAGTGAACTGTCCGTAATGGCCGGTCCATCTTGTTGGCTCGTCACTGGTTCTGGCCGCCATCTCGCGGACTGAAACACGTGACAATGTCAACTAGTTGTTCACGCATGGGTGACTCTGAATGAACACGTGACCACGGATGAAGGGAGGCACACAGCATCGCTGCTGTGAGCGACGAATGGAGGATTGAATCGTAGGTGATCAGGCGTGTGATGTGACGAGTTAGTCATGTGTAGGTCAGCGGAAGTAGCGGCCATTTATCAAGGAGGGTAACTCTGTTGGGATATTACTTCAACTCTGTTAGGACATTACTTCCATCTAATTAATAAATTGAAATCTTTGAATAAGTTGAAAACGATCTATAAAGTTAAATGGATGTTTTCTTGTTAATGGCACAAACTCAGCATCGCGACAGTAAACAGATGAAATTCATGACAGTAAACAGATGACATTCATGACTGTAAACAGATGACATTCACGACAGTAAACAGATGACATTTTGTTTTAAGCTTTTTTTTATGGCATCAATGTCACAATGGCAGCAATGTGACAATGGCATTGAACTCAATTACTGCTCAAAATTGACAATGAATCAAAAGTCTTCAAATGAACACCAAATATAATGTTCAACATTTTCAGTCAGTGTTGGGTGGCTAAGTTCAAACTGCACTGGTTTAATGGAGCCTTTAACTGGTTTAATGGAGCCTTTGACTGAATTATTCTAAACTATTTGACTGAATTATTCTTAACTATTTGACTGAATTATTCTAAATTTTTAGATTGAATTATTCTAAATTATTTGACTGAATTACTCACTGAAAGTTTTGTTTAGATAGTACTTATTGATTTCAAGGTCATGGTACCAAATTGGAGATCACAATCTGCCCATCACGTCTAGATTTGTATTTATATATTATATGTATACATATTACAAAGTGGCAAATGTTATATGTTTCTGTATTGACGTGAACGTCTCGTTCAGAAGTTAGGTTAAGAGAAGGTTCCACCAAGCCTGGTTGATGAAAGCGATGAAGGTTACGAGAAGGTTCCACCAAACCTGGTTGATGAAAGCGATGAAGGTTACGAGAAGGTTCCACCAAACCTGGGTGATGAAAGCGATGAAGGTTACGAGAAGGTTCCACCAAACCTGGGTGATGAAAGCGATGAAGGTTACGAAAAGGTTCCACCAAACCTGGTTGATGAAAGCGATGAAGGTTACGAGAAGGTTCCACCAAACCTGGTTGATGAAAGCGATGAAGGTTACGAAAAGGTTCCACCAAACCTGGTTGATGAAAGCGATGAAGGTTACGAGAAGGTTCCACCAAACCTGGTTGATGAAAGCGGTGAGCATGGGAGAGATTTCATTAAGGCGTCTTCACCTTAGAAGCAAGGTATCAAGACGTTTATTGATTTAGACATGAGGGGGGGGGGGGCATCACTGATGGTGTCATACTCAGGCGCAAGAGCAAGTACCTAATGTCTAATGTCTAATGGACCCGGGTGCGAATGGCGGCGCTGCGTGTCCGGGTCCATTTTGACTAATGCTATTCGGATGTCATTTGTGGTAGTTTATTTTAGTTAACCTGAAGAATTAAATTTACAAACATATATTCCATTCAATTATCTTTCATTTGATACCTCATTTTGTTTTACAAACCAAACAATATTTTTAATAGTTTTTTAATCACAACCTATCACTTCTGGTACCCGGGTACGAATAGCCACTTCGAAAAAAGTATATATGTGTGACACAAAAGATCTTTCCCCCCCCCCCCCCCCGGGTTCACACACTGTCATATTTTCTTATTACATCCCCCCCCCCCCCAATCCGGAGCGTGACGTACTTAATGGACGGCACCTAAAGAGTTTGTATGAAGCATACTTTAATTGTGCACATGGCATGGAGCTGTGCATAACTGAAGATTTGGACGCCTTGTACAACATCCGCTTTAGATCTAGAATCAGTACACTCAATTTACACAGACACTTTACACACTCGATTTACACAGACACTTTACACACTCGATTTACACACTCAATTTACTCACTCGCTTAACACACTTGATTTACACACTCAATTTACTCACTCGCTTTACACTCTCGATTTACACAGTCAATTAGACACTCGATTTAGACACTTGATTTACACATTCGATTTATACACTAGATTAAAATATTCGACGCACACACTTGCACACCCGATTTACACACTCGATTTACACACTCGATTTACACACTCACTTTACACACTCAAGTTACACATTCGATTTACACACTTGCTCTACACACCCAATTCACACACTTGATTTAAACACTCAGTTTAAACTTTGATTTACACACCCGATTTACACACTCAATTTACACACTCGATTTAGTAGAAACTAGAAGATAGATGCCCCCTAGCAAACACAATTTATTTTTCTTGTTGTCCAGTGATTCTGGATCATTTGACCGAGCAATTGTAGACCATTCTTTGCCTCAATTATTTGAGACAATTCGACTGAAGTATTTTTGACAAGATTCACACACCACATTCACACACCACATTCACACACCACATTCACACACCACATTTCCCACACCACATTCTGACACCACATTCACACACCACATTCTCACACCACATTCACACACCACATTTCCCACACCACATTCTCACACCACATTCACACACCACATTCACACACCGCATTTCCCACACCACATTCACACACCACATTCACACATCACATTTCCCACACCACATTCACACACCACATTTCCCACAACACATTCACACACCACATTCACACACCACATTCACACACCACATTTCCCACACCACATTCACACACCACATTCACACACCACATTCACACACCACATTCACACACCACATTTCCCACACCGCATTTCCCACACCACATTCACACACCACATTCACACACCACATTTCCCACACCACATTCACACACCACATTCACACACCACATTCTCACACCACATTCACACACCACATTCACCCACCACAACTTACAGTTGAATTTTTGCTCGACTTTCACCATCCTCTGGTCATCTCTCATTTTTAATTTGATTTTCAATCGTCTAAAGGGATCTCAACATTTTTGTATCAGTGCAGTGGCGTAGTGAGGGGGGAGCAAGGGGGGCATCATGCCCCGGGCGCTACTCACAAAGGGGCGCCAAATGGTATATTTTACTATAATATTGTATGGTTTTCGAATGGGGGGCGTTAAAAAGGTATTGGGGGGCGCTAAATAGGTATTGTGCCCCGGGCGCGAGTTAAGCTCGCTACGCCACTGTATCAGGGCCCAGAAATGTCATAATATAAGTTTCGATTCTTTTATTGATCCAAATAAATGTGACTGTTTTTTTAATTACAATATAATTATTAATTTTCAGCACATAGATAACTATTCTGACAAGGACAAACATTTTTAAACAATTTAGCACAAGACATCATCGGCAACAAGATGGTGGAATAAAAACAATAAGATGACACACAAAAAAAGAAAATCTGACATTTCCACAAAAATTAATTGGAAGAAAAAGTAAAATTTGTGGAAAATACTCTAAAGACTTTGCCAAAATCAGAATTGATGTCTTCGGAAACATATTATTCCTTTAATAAGATGATCAAATGAAGCTAACCAGCTCCTTCTACTGACATTATAACCAGCTCCTTCTACTGACATTATAACCAGCTCCTTCTACTGACATTATAACCAGCTCCTTCCACTGACATTATAACCAGCTCCTTCTACTGACATTATAACCAGCTCCTTCTACTGACATTATAACCAGCTCCTTCTACTGACATTATAACCAGCTCCTTCTACTGACATTATAACCAGCTCCTTCTACTGACATTATAACCAGCTCCTTCTACTGACATTATAACCAGCTCCTTCTACTGACATTATAACCAGCTCCTTCTACTGACATTATAACCAGCTCCTTCTACTGACATTATAACCAGCTCCTTCTACTGACATTATCACCAGCTCCTTCTACTGACATTATCACCAGCTCCTTCTACTGACATTATAACCAGCTCCTTCTACAGACATTATAACCAGCTCCTTCTACTGACGTTATAACCAGCTCCTTCTACTGACATTATAACCAGCTCCTTCTACTGACATTATAACCAGCTCCTTCTACTGACATTATAACCAGCTCCTTCTACTGACATTATAACCAACTCCTTCTACTGACATTATAACCAGCTCCTTCTACTGACATTATCACCAGCTCCTTCTACTGACATTATCACCAGCTCCTTCTACTGACATTATAACCAGCTCCTTCTACTGACATTATAACCAGCTCCTTCTACTGACATTATAACCAGCTCCTTCTACTGACATTATAACCAGCTCCTTCTACTGACATTATCACCAGCTCCTTCTACTGACATTATAACCAGCTCCTTCTACTGACATTATCACCAGCTCATTCTACTGACATTATCACCAGCTCCTTCTACTGACATTATAACCAGCTCCTTCTACTGACATTATAACCAGCTCCTTCTACTGACATTATAACCAGCTCCTTCTACTGACATTATAACCAGCTCCTTCTACTGACATTATAACCAGCTCTTTCTACTGACATTATAACCAGCTCCTTCTACTGACATTATAACCAGCTCCTTCTACTGACATTATAACCAGCTCCTTCTACTGACATTATAACCAGCTCCTTCTACTGACGTTATAACCAGCTCCTTCTACTGACATTATCACCAGCTCCTTCTACTGACATTATCACCAGCTCCTTCTACTGACATTATAACCAGCTCCTTCTACAGACATTATAACCAGCTCCTTCTACTGACATTATAACCAGCTCCTTCTACTGACATTATAACCAGCTCCTTCTACTGACATTATAACCAGCTCCTTCTACTGACATTATAACCAGCTCCTTCTACTGACATTATAACCAGCTCCTTCTACTGACATTATAACCAGCTCCTTCTACTGACATTATAACCAGCTCCTTCTACTGACATTATAACCAGCTCCTTCTACTGACATTATCACCAGCTCCTTCTACTGACATTATAACCAGCTCCTTCTACTGACATTATAACCAGCTCCTTCTACTGACGTTATCACCAGCTCCTTCTACTGACGTTATCACCAGCTCCTTCTACTGACATAACCGGATCCTTCTACAGACATTATAACCAGCTCCTTCTACTTGCATAACCGGCTCCTTCTACATTATTCACTTGATAACGGGTTCCTACAAAGGACGCAACAAAATAACTAACCTGTCGGCAAGAAGCCTTCATCAGCATACAAAAAAAAATTAAAAACAGAATTAATTTTTTTTAAATAACACTTAGCTGCAATTTCCGAAATGACAGCAATATGAAAATGGCATAACATATGTGGGTGAGAGAGTAGGCAATGGGGACGGAAGAGAGGAAAAGTAAGTCCACTGTGATTTGTTTTCTTAAGAAACAACGCATCAAAACATGATTCCGTTACATACGTAAAAATTAGTCTTTTAGACGTTGAGACTTCGCAGTAGATGACAGAAAGTAGTAGAACAAGCCTTCAATTATTACCCGAGTAACACCGGTTCATATATTCTAGTATATATTAAAGTTCTATATTTGGATTTGAATCTATACAATTTATTTGTATAAGGGGCGGTATAAGTAGAAGTATCATCATCTGTTCATTATGTGCAGTGTGTGCATATGTGCATTTAGAATGAATAAATAATTGTGTGCATGTTTGTTTTTTTTGTTGTTTTTGTTGTTTTTTTTAAAATTTATTTTCTTTGAAAGGTTTCATAAAGATGTCGCCCACGAAGACTTCGCTAAGAGTTGTCTCGAGATCAAATTGGCAATTTGGATTAACCACCCTTGGGCTGGCCACTAGCCACTACAAGGGTAGCCACTCCTAGGGTAGCAGGGATTTAACTTAATTTAAGATTGGACTTTGCCCAGAAGACCGAGAAGCGTTTATGATCAATGGGAGATACTCGATTTAAAATTAAAATGATACGAGTGTTGCAGTGGTTGTCCACCCCTTACTTAGCACTAGAATTTCACAAGCGTGATCCCAGTCCGTTTTAAAACAGGACAAACTGCACGGCTAATCCCAGGTGACAACTTTAAGAATAATTATTTCTTGTTGATTTTTCAGAAAATCATAGATTGTTACAGACTGTAATAGATTGTTACAGATTGTCATTAGATTGTCACATATTGTCAAAGATTGTCACATATTGTCAAAGAGTGTCACCTTAAGTTGTCGTTACAACATAGGCTCTGAAGTTCAGTAGCTCTAACACACAGATTCTAAAGCGTTTTTAAGTAACCACCACATGCATATAGAAGTAAAATGACATACGACCACATGCCTATAGAAGTAAAGTGACCTACGACCACATGCATATAGAAGTAAAATGACCTACGACCACGTGCCTATAGAAGTAAAGTGACCTACGACCACATGCATGTAGAAGTAAAGTGACCTACGACCACATGCCTATAGAGGTAAAGTGACCTACGACCACATACATACAGAAGTAAAGTGACCTACGACCACATTCATGCAAAAGTAAAGTGACCTAAGACCACAATTTGGTTGGGCTCATGAAACTTCAACGCCTTTGATTTCTTTCTCACCTCCCCCCCCCCCCCCCAAAAAAAAAACTACGATCAAAGTGACACTTCTATAAACAGTCAAAACTTGATCTAAATCAAACCCTTGGAACCAAGCAAAAGTGTTGCTATTTGCAGGGATGGTGCTATTTGCAGGGATGGTGCTATTTGCAGGGATGGTGCTATTTGCAGGGATGGTGCTAATTGCATGTTCAGCTCGTATTAAAATTATTACGTTCCTGTGCTAGTTATCGCATATGAATATGCCAGGGACATCGCTATTTCAAGATTCGTTATTTTCAGGTTTCACTGTGCTAAAGACCACTATATGTTTTCTTTCTTGGTGGCGGGGAGTGGGGGCGGCAAACTCAAAGTCCACCCAGGGTGGCGTAATGTATCGCTACGCCGCTGCAACTAACACATGAAACCTTAAGTCACCACCCCTACCCCCTTCCTCGCCCCTGGTTATATAAACAACACAATTGACAAATTGTAATCAATTTATACGCATTTTAGCGGGTAAATCCATTAGGTGCGGGATATGTTTGTTTGAACGGAAGTAATGTAGCTAGATTAAAAGATTTGGCAAGTTTAAGTGTATAGAGAGAGATGTTCTACAACTGAAAATGTTAATCACAATGAAATTAAGATAAACCTCCCCAGTGATGTAGGCCAAAAAGTGGCCCACCAAAGACTTAAGGCCAAGTTGGTGGATTTTCAAAAATTAGGCTTGCATAATTATTTATTTTTTTTAATGTTTCCATCTTTTTTTAAAAAGATATTCATGGCTACGCAGATTAACTAATAGGGTAAATGCTGATATGGCTAATGTGTGAAGATAGGGCCATGACGTCATTTGCGGGATAGAATTAGGGTTCAGGTTAGGGTGAGCGGTCCCATCTCTCCACATTTACCGCTGATAGTTCTAAGTTTCAAATATTAACTTAAAATAAGACACAAAATAATTTGAGTTAAAAAAAATACGTCACTACATTACTGATTAATTTTAGGTTTTAATTAAAAGACAATACAGATTTAAGACGTTTCGCCGAATGCCTTCATCAGCCAATCAAAAACAAGAATAGGATTATTTTAAATATTTAAATTAAATTATACCTAATATATTTATCGTACCAATATAAGAGTAAAATCTCAAATAATTCTCTAGGAATGTATGTATAATGTAAAATATGCCTGCACTGCCATGTTCAATAGCCGAGTTCAATAAAGAATTTATAGCCGCAAAATGAAATTCCCAGAAGTTATTACGAATTGACTAATTGGCATTCTTTTAAAGCGCGTATAAATTTAGTAGAGGGGAAGTCGGAAGTTCATGCATTGAAGCCGCCATTGTTTGCCGGGTTTTGCAATGATTTATATTTATCTTCAATTTATATTATTTACATGCAGTTATTATAGGGCTTGTCATTTCTCAGACCGGAAAACGCCATAGCGCACTACGTAATGTTACTATTTTTAGAACGGCGGACAAATAAATCTGAAAACACCGTAGTGTAACACGGTATACAACGAAGAATTTTTCTACAACTAGTCCCCAATACTAAACAAAAATTGAAATTGGAATGATAATCAAAATGTTAGTTCACAAACTTTTTATGGCTTTCTTTTAGCCTTCTACTAGATTGTCATCTAAAAAAAATCATTAAAATAAAAATGAATGCAAATGGGCGGGGCAGATTATCAATTATTCTGAAAATAAAAAGATAAAAAACAGTCGGCAATTTAATAACTATAGGCTAAGATTTTTTTAAAACTATGTTATTTAGGAAACTGTGTTACACAAGTAGCAAATTTGAAGAAAACACAAATAAACACAATAATAATCGATGAAAAGTGCCCTATTAGTAAGCACCCGTTAAATTCTTAATTTTTGATTTTAAAATATCAATTTTTGTAAGTGTTCGTGCTATATGTTAAAAGTTGCCCAATATTTCGTACACCCTTTCATCCAGGAATCTACACAAATACTCTTGATGGACTTTGGGTGCAGGTCAAGCGTAAATTGACCTGTTTCCAAACTACTTCATTGTGTGCTTTCCAGTGGCGCTTTCACTTACACACACAAACAAACAAAAATAACACAAACATACACACACAAACAAACAAACACACACACACAAACTCACAGACCAACCAACCAACAAACCCACCCACACACACCCCAACGCAGAGAGAGAGAGAGAGTAAGAAAGAGAGTGACACACACACAACTTGAACATGTTTCCGACAGTTGTTAAGTGACTATTATCACATTTGACCATTTACTCATGGTAAAACATTATTAAACTGGCATTCGAGTTAGGCCTACTACTACTAGTGTTATGCATTAGGCCTACTAATACTAGTGTTATGAATTAGGCCTACTACAACTAGCGTTATGCATTAAGCCTACTACTACTAGTGTTATGCATTAGGCCTACTACTACTAGTGTTATGAATTAGGCCTACTACAACTAGTGTTATGCATTAGGCCTACTACTACTAGTGTTATGCACTAGGCCTACTACTACTAGTGTTATGAATTTTGGACCTGCGTTCGGATGATCTCAATCCCCTAACACCACATAAATTAATGTGTTTCTCTCTCAAATAGTATTATGCCATTTTATTATTGAGAATGTGGATTTTTTAAAGTGGTGTAAATATTTCATTAAATATAGTTGAAAACAAAGTTTTGATTTAGGTTAAGAGTCGCTTCGCTAACATAGCAGTACTGAACAGTGTTGGCATTTTGTCCGCATAATTACCCGGATGATTACAGCAATTCTATTTATAGATTTCCACCATTAAATGACAAGCCCTATTGGCTCTCTGGTTCAATTTTTTAATAATTTCTAAAAATTTACATTACTATCCATGACTATGACTAATGACTATGTATTCTTTTGTATTTTAAAAAAATCTAACTTGAAGAGTGAGGTCAGAGGCTGAAAAGTGAGGTCAGAGGTTGAAGAGTGAGGTCAGAGGTTGCAGCCAAACATCATTCTAATGCACAAATCTATGGAAACCCCTGAGAACAAAATCAAAAGAGAACTCCGATATTTTGATAAAAATAAAGTGACACATGTGTAATGAGCACTGCCTGTTCCAGTGAGATCCTGTATGGCAATACTATGGCACAATTTACAGTTGAGTTTGTCTGTTGGTCACAATAATATGGTTTACATCTTAGATGCTTTAAGTCATTTAAGTTATTAATTATATAAAAATGTTTAGTTTACAACACAGATGTTTTACATTATATCCCAGTTTTGTTGAAATGAATATCCTATCCCAAATTAGTTAAAATGAACATTGAATCCCAATGTTGTTGAAATAAACATAATTATATCCAAATATTTTTAAAGTGAACATTATATCCCAACATTGTTAAAATGAACATCCTATCCCAATATTCCTAAAATGAACATCCTATCCCAATATTAACAGAGTCACCAGTACGAGATGTGTGGGAACAGGTGCCCTAACCAAGGGAGACAACCTGAACCAAGTCTAAGCCAATTTAATTCCAGTCGTTACAAGAGCTGCGATCAAAGTGTTTGTGATGACGAATTGGATGATGACTTCACGTTCAGTACTGTGACCTACTTTAAGGGCATCTTCTTTATCCTCTTCATTTCGACACTGACCATCATGATTTATAAGGTGTCCATGTCTTATACCAAGAGTTATGAGATCATGAGTGTAATGGTGCTCCTGCTGCTCACGCTCGTCATATTTGAGCCGCCCTACTTCTTCCCTGCCTGGGTGGTCAATAGTGTCCACAAATAAAGCACATCATGTGGTCAATAGTGTCAACAAATAAAGCACATCATGTGGTCAACAGGCCCACAAATAAAGCACATCATGTGGTCAACATAAACACAAATAAAGTACATCATCATGTGATCAACGGTGTCCACAAGTTAAGCACACCAAGTGGCAATAAGAGAGCCCACAAATAAGAAATGTTGTAGAGTGACAAGCCGCTACTTGGAGTTGATTTACAGACAATTTATATCATGCACATGTCATGTCAATAAAATGGCTATTTTTAAGTAATGTACATTTTTTCAATGTGTAGTGTTTTTAATAGGTTTTTTTTTATACCAGCTTCTGTATTTGTGCATTTCATTTGCCTGTCACTTGTCAATCAATTTATTCTTTAATAACTTAAGATGAAGGGTCCCAAGCAAGTCGCCTCGTTTCTTCTTCTCAGAGAACTTTGAAGGATAACATGTTGATTGGGGCTTCGGGGACTACAAAGTCTGGGATGTCACAAGACCTTCAATGTCTATGATGTTTGAACCAGTGGGGTAGAAAGGGGTGTGCGGAGGGGGGGGGGGGGGCAGAATTTGCCATGTAAGAGAGGTGTAAAATTGTCAACCAGTCCAGATGGCACTAACCACCGGTTAGAATCTCATGGTCAACATTTTCAAGATCTGGGATGTTATAAAATTAAAAGGTGACATTTTATAAACCTAAAAGGTGATATTTTATAAAGGTAAAAGGTGATATTTTATACAGGTAAAGGGTGACATTTATAAAGCTGGGTTTAGGAATATGTATAAATGATAACAGCGAAACAGTCAACGAACACAATAAGAATTGTTATTGTTTTTTATTGTCTCATTCATTTATTCCAAAGACAGCCCCATATTTCAATAACTAGAAATGTATCATGACAATGGCAGACACATACTTGAACAACAACTCATTGAAGGGTGTTGAAGACAATTTTATACCCATAATTATTTGTCTTGAATTGGAACATCACAAAATATATATATAAATGTTGAGTTCAATCTATTGCATTACTAATGTTCTAGTATTTCAACTTTGAAAAAACATAAAGTAATAAAACAGAAGAATATTGTGAAGGCTCTTTGTGTCATCCTTGTAACACAAACATTCTCTCCCCTTGTTCATCTTATACCCTGTGTCTCATGTCCAAATCTAAACCCTACGTGAATAGTTTTTGTCTTCACAGTCTTTGCATTTTTTAAAATTTCTTCTATAAAATTGTAAGCCAAGATTACACCACACAGCCAGATGACAACTAGTATACTACTAGACAGACAAAAGTTAACACTGATCCTACCAGACAGACAAAAGTTAACATTGATCCTACCAGACAGACAAAAGTTAACATTGATCCTACTAGACAGACAAAAGTTAACATTGATCCTACCAGACAGACAAAAGTTAACATTGATCCTACCAGACAGACAAAAGTTAACACTGATCCTACTAGACAGACAAAAGTTAACATTGATCCTACTAGACAGACAAAAGTTAACATTCATCCTACTAGACAGACAAAAGTTAACACTGATCCTACCAGACAGACAAAAGTTAACATTCATCCTACTAGACAGACAAAAGTTAACACTGATCCTACCAGACAGACAAAAGTTAACATTGATCCTACTAGACAGACAAAAGTTAACACTGATCCTACTAGACAGACAAAAGTTAACACTTGCCCTGAGTGGTGTAGTCTTGTCCTTGTAGATAGCCCAGAAAAGCAAAGTAAGAAATATAGACTAAGATGATGTCATCTTACTTGACAGGCCAACACATTAGACTAAGCACATCTTACTTGACAGGCCAACACATTAGACTAAGCACATCGTACATGACAGGCCAACACATTAGACTAAGCACATCTTACTTGACAGACCAACACATTAGACTAAGCATTGATACAAAACAGTTTTAAAAATATAAAGATGCATGAGACTAAACTCTGGATTAGTAGAAAATATAAGTTGACTGGAGAGTTGAGAAATATACACTTGAACATATAAAGTATTTTTTTCTAAAACTCCATTGCAACTCTATTCACTAAGCTTTCCTTTTCATACATACAATGGAATCTTTCTGCTCTAACACACACACACACACAGTCCTGGACAATAATCAAAATGTCATTTAAAGAACATGGACCGTTAAGTTTTTTAAAAAATGGCATAAATAGTACAACAGCCGTTAAATGTACACATGAGAATGAAATAATAGAAACATACACGAGGTCATCTTAACTTAAAGGAACTGTTGGACACAAGTGAGTCATCACGTCAATGCACATGTGTGCAAGTTAGTCTACTACAGATTTGTATTTGAGATTACTTTAGTCAGTTGACTACTCTCTGACCCATCTTTTTCAAACTTATAGGAAATTTATGCCACTAATTTATTTGGCTTGTCAAAAACTATTGGAATCATGAAGTTCCAGTTGTCAGTCAAATATAAGGTCTTAAATGGAGCACCACTTTGGGTAACTCTACACTACATACATTTCAACATCTATCATCTAGTTTGAATACATTATGAACCTGTGGTCAAACATCTATCATCTAGTTTGAATACATTATGAACCTGTGGTCAAAATATTTATAACATTATATCACAATTCAAAATAAGACTTTCAAACAGTTTTCAACAGACATTCTCTACTGTCTTGTAGCATGGGATAAACAACCTGTTGTTTCCTGAAGAGAAGTGCACCATATCAGCCATAGGTGCTTAGAGTGTTCATAAATTATTCCCTGTAAAATAATCAGTTGACTTTTCAGACTGCACTTTCAGACCTTGCTATTTAGATATTTGAAGTTTACCCTAGCAAAACAGAGGAACATCCTTAACTTAATACTTAACTTTGTCTTGTCAAATTTCATTTGACCACAACTCCTTCCAAGCATTCCAAATGAACAAATTTGTTTTAGACACCCACAATATTTTACAACCTCAAGATGATAGACTACGCAATATATTCATTTCAAGAGCTAAGGGACAAAACTCTTCAAAACAGCTAAGACCTCTTTCGCTGCATTGCCTGGAATTTTAAAACAAAATAAATTTTCAATAATACTGGAAATCCTAATTTTCCATTAAAATAAGTAGTTTGAATAAATAATAATATAAAGATAAGTTTAGCATCAACTAATCATTATGTATTGATTGGGTGAGTATGGAACAATGATTGGGTGCAGTATGGCACAATGATTGGGTGCAGTACTGCACAATCTGTAAATTATTCATATTCAGCTGAGAAGTTCACCCATGGCCAAATTGATGAGTACATTCTAAAAATTGTTCAAGATGGTCAAGATCTACATCGCATTGTTTCTGAGCCTAGATCCTAAGTGAGTAAATATCTACAGTAGATGACTGTTTAAATATCTGCAGTAGATGACTGTTAATTAATTTGAGATAGAGGATTGTATAAAATTATTTTTATGATGCTTGAATAGCATAAGACGGATGAGCTTATGGCCACAAGGGGGTCAGTGGTCGGAGAAAGTTTGAGAATCACTGAGCTAAGCAATGAAGATTACTTACAGCAGCCATTGTACTTCCTAGCTGTGCAGGAGACATTGTAACATCAACACCAGCCCCTCTGAGAGCAGCTATCTTTTCATCCGCACCTCCCTTGCCTCCAGCAATGATGGCGCCAGCATGTCCCATCCGACGACCAGGTGGGGCTGTTAACCCAGCAATGAAAGACACAACCGGCTTTGCATTAGGTCCCTAAAGTAAACAAGTTTATAAGAACATCATTACTTGAACCACTCCCAGCTCACCTACTTGACCTGTAACCCACATATATAACTGCAATATAGACATGCAATATACAACTGCAATATAAAACTGCAACATACAACTGCAATATACAACTGCGATTTATAACTGCTTAACTCAACCCGAACTTAAAACTTGTTTTATTAAAACTGTTTATTTATTATGGCTGAGTCTGGTGCAGTTCTTTTCACAATAAACAGTACCCAACAGGTACGAGTAATGGTTTTCTATAATACAATAACTAGCGGATCATGAAGGCTTTAAAACACTAAATAGCTCATTCATATAATCCTATCCCAGAGGTCAACCTTTTTAGTGCCATGAACTCTTTATAAAATTTGTCACGCTGTGATGACCCACAATCAGAATTATACATTGTAATTGAGAAATATTTTCTGAGATTTGAGAAGGGGCAGAGCTTTTTAATACATAAAAAGGCATTGGAACAGTAATTTTGATCTGGGGTTGGAGGGAAAGAAATAAGGGTTAAGAAGGGTTCTGCAGTGGGGGATCTGGAAGTCAACTCCCAGAAAACAGTAACAGTAAGAAACTAGCACTGTAAATAATATTTTAATTCATAATTCAAATTAGAAAAAATGCACAATTTACACACAACCACCCCCCAACCCCCCCCCCTGAAATTCTTAGACGACCCCTGACATCTTGTCAGGTGATCCCAAGGGGGTCCTGACCGGCAGGTTGAGAGCCTCTGCCCTAGCCCATGCATATAACAAAAATAAAACATGGAGATGTGCTTCATTATTATGTTTTAGTGTTGCTGGTCCCCACCCTGTAACTCACTTGATTATTCTGTAACAAGTACTCGGCTGCATTCTCTTCAGCCTGTCCTCCAATCTCTCCAATCAAAACAATCCCTGAAACAACAATCATAAATCAAGGTCAAAGCTAAACAGACAAAGATAAGTTTGCTAAAAAAAAATCTTTAGAGTCAAGGAAACACAATCCACCATCTTGTGATGTTTACCTTCTGTCTGCGGGTCATTGAGGAAACATTCTAAGCAGTCGATGAAGTTCGTTCCGTTGAAGGGGTCTCCACCAATACCAACACATAGAGACTGTCCCAGCCCGGCTTGTGTTGTCTGGTGGACAGCCTCATAGGTCAGTGTACCAGACCTCGAAACAATACCTAAGAGAAGACAGTGGTCAGTAAAATTGTTGAAATCAAAGTATAGTTAAATTCCTTCTTATATCAACAAAGTATAGTTAAATTCCTTCTTATATCAACAAAGTATAGTTAAATTCCTTCTTATATCAACAAAGTATAGTTAAATTCCTTCTTATATCAACAAAGTATAGTTAAATTCCTTCTTATATCAAAGTATAGTTAAATTCCTTCTTATATCAACAAAGTATAGTTAAATTCCTTCTTATATCAACAAAGTGTAGTTTAGTTGCTTCTTATATCAAATTATAGTATACTTGATGACCACGGTTTTCTAAGAATTAAAGTAATAGTAATAAATAGTATTGCCAGAATTAATATGGGAATATTTGCAATTTATTTTTAAATTGTCCTTTAGCCAAGTTCAAAATCTCAAAGGGAGATATTATACGTATTTACCTATTTTGCCAGGCTTATGTATATGGCCAGGCATTATACCAATCTTGCAAGCTCCAGGCTAAAAATGGAATGTTAACATATTTAACATGGTACAAATGAAAGGACATAGTGTATATCTACTTAAAATAATAGGAACAATCTTAATGAAGCCCTAAGTAAAAAATCTTAAGAGTAAAAAAATCTGGATTGCAGACTCAGAAAAATATTATAATTGAACTAAAATTGTAACGAATTTTAAGGTGAACACATTGTGTGTATAAAAATGAGTAAAAATATTTTTTTAAATATGTTAGTGGGCCCCTCATTGACAGTATCCATTTATGACACACCAAAAAGCATGACCTCAATATTTATAACACATGTTTAAATGCAGAGTGTCTATCTAAAATAGGGTTACTCAAACTTTTTGAGCTGGATGCCAGATTTTGGTTTGGACTCCTCCACTCGGTGCAATCCCAATTTGACTTTGTGCCCTACTATGCTAAGGCCTATGTTGCCATGCACATAGGGCACATGGGTCAATTTATAGTAAATTTGATATAAAGTTTATATTACAATCTTTTTATATTATTTTGACTTTATTTTAATTCTGAAATTCAACTTTTTAAAAAGAAAAGCAGCATTTTATTTGTGTTCATTGGTTGCTGAAAACGTTCAGTATGAGAAATTAAACTAATTTTTACTGCTCCAAATGTTCTGGTGTCTGGTGAGAATGATGTCAAAGCAACTCGCAATCATTTTTGGTTGTTTTGCAAAAAAATTTCTGGATGATGTTTATGGTTGAAAAGGACATCTCACATGGATAAGTTGATCCAAATATTATCAAGACTATATCTGCCAGCACTGCCATCTGGATACTGTAAGACTGCAACCGGCTGGCACCAGAAAATGGCCACGCCCTGGTTATGAACCTTCAGTAGTTCGTTTGACTGGATATCAACTATATTGGAAGCTGAAAAACAGCCCGATTTATTTTGGTAACTTTGGGACAGCAGCTGTATAAATGGATCTGGAACAAAAATGAGTATTCCTGGCAGTACTGCTAAATCTTCCAATCAGCTTGCAAATGCATCTTTTAATTGTTTTGACAGGAAATAAACATTAGCAAATAATGTTGACGTTCCATGACACAATTCTTCTTACGTTGTAGTGTCATACTAAGATAGCCAGTAATGTCACCAAAACAGAAAAAGCAACCATCGTGTCCATATTTGTGCAAAAGACCACAAACTCCCAACCTTCATTGACATTAGGTTTGAGAAATTCATCAAATATCCAAAAATGTTTCCTTTGTTCTACATGACAAAGTAGGAACTTTTAAACTGATGATGCTGCCAGATTTTGAGTACCCCTGAACTAGGGTTATGTAAATGAGATTTAAAAAGAAAAATAAAGACTCTTTCCATAAATAATTATATGAATAATACTTGACGTGATTTAAAATCTGTGGTGTAGCTAGGTTGTTTTTTTACCCCCCCCCCCCCCAAACAAAAGTGCAGTTGGCCAACCATGTGGTCCCTCAATACATAGGTGGACTGACCTCAACCCACTTTATTCTGGCATCCGTCCATCACAATGTGACGATGGTGTAGACTTCGCATGATGAAATCAACATCACCCCACCCCTTTCCAACCCTGTGTTTTTTATATGGCACTTTAAACATATTTTGTAGGTTTTGACTAGTGTCACTAGTTTTCCAATAAAATACTTGTCTGAAGCTTTCATCCCATTTTTATATTAAATTTACTGAACTAAAGACACCAGGTTTGCTATGCCTAAAGATACCAGGTTTGCTATGCCTAAAGACACCATGTTTGCTATGCCTAAAGACACCAGGTTTGCTATGCCTAAAGATACCAGGTTTGCTATGCCTAAAGACATCAGGTTTGCTATGCCTAAAGACACCAGGTTTGCTATGCCTAAAGACACCAGGTTTGCTATGCCTAAAGACACCAGGTTTGCTATGCCTAAAGACACCAGGTTTGCTATGCCTAAAGACACCAGGTTTGCTATGCCTAAAGACACCAGGTTTGCTATGCCTTAGGGATTTGAAAATCCAGATAAGTTGATCATGAGTATGGTGTCAAAATTAGTCAGGATTAGAGATATGTTACTACACATATATTTCAAATTAAAGGAACAATCTTGACATATATATTTTAAATAATAGTTAAAATATGTGGACTAAAATATTTGTTTTAAAAGTTTAGTTATAAAAAAATATAATTGAAAATGACCAACCTTGATAATACCTGGACAGTTGGGACCGATGAGACGAGTCTTTGCTTGACGAACAAGTTTATGCTTCACCCTCACCATGTCCTGCTGGGGAATACCTTCCGTTATACACACAACTAAAGGAACTTCTGCGTCTATTGCTTCAATAATAGCAGCAGCAGCAAATGGTGGAGGCACAAAGATAACTGAAGCGGTGGCCCCTGTTGCATCTTTAGCCTAAAATAAAGGTAAGAAAAATTGACTTAAACTTTGGTTGCTGCATTGCCAGTTCAAAGATTCTTGTCATTTAGTCTCAATGAAAGAGAACATTCACACTTCATAAAACAAAATGTGTCTAAAATTAAAGATTTCAATAACAGTACATCAAAACATAAGAAAGTTTACTGTTGTATTTCTAAATCTGAAATGAATACCACGCTATAGAAAACTACCAATAATAATAATACAGTGAAATTCATTTTGATCAGTAAAAGAATCTTCATCTAAATAGAATAATAAGAATTTAAAAATTGTTTTAAAATTTGTATGATTGAAAATAACCAAGTAATACACTTGTAAATAGTTGAAAGCTTCACCTCTTTGACATTTGCAAAAACTGGTAACCCAAGATGGGTCTGTCCTGCCTTTGCAGGTGAAACACCACCAACAAACTTTGTTCCATATTCAATGGCTTGTTGGCTGTGAAATGTACCCTGGTAGAAATAATTTTAAGGATGGTTCAAACATTTTTTCGTTCACAGGTGATATTCATTCTTAAAGCAATATTTCTGAAGACTATTACCAGAATTTAAAAAGCCCACAAATGTAAACGGCAAAATAAGGTAAGCCAATAAGCTCTGCAAGACTAAATTATTTTAGGTAAGAAGAACCAAAAGAAATTTAGCCAAATAACTAATCAGTCTTGCTTCATCAATTAATATCAATTAATCAACCACCACTTCTATGTATTGAACATGAAATATTTGTACTTAAATTTATTTTTGGTCATAAATTATAATTACAAAGCTACTGTTTGGATTTTGAGGAGTAAGAGTCATGATGTTAAACAATTATTGGAATTTTTTTCAAAACAATGTATTAATTTGTTTTTTTTACGAAGCAAAAAATTTTAATGTTTTCAAAGACTTTCCTCTGCACGCATTTCCATCTTGTTTGATGTTTTTTATAATTTTTTTGTTGATACTCGTGATGTCTAGGTTATAATTTTGAATATTGACTGAAACAACTTACTAGTTACGCTTTGTGCAATGAGTACAGTAAACCAACAAGCTCCCAACTATCCATACTCCTCTTTCATCACAGGAAGCAGATATTAAAATTTCAAAGTATCAAGTAATCTATTAATGTCTCCAAACACTACACTAATGGAAATCTGATGAAAACTAAATTCTCTGATGACTTACAATAGGAGCGCTTTGAGAATCAACCACACACTCAATCATGAACTCACATCAAATGATCAACATGAAAACTGCCAACACTGCACTACAAGATATAAATAGCTGCTTGTGGTCACACGCAATAAACCTCACCTTTATTATTTTTTCCCTCTTAATCAATACGCTTGGACTCCTTCACATGAGTTGACATTACATAGTCACTTTTGAAACTAGCTTCAGATTAATCATTCCCACCCTAAACTTTAAGGTGTAGCAGTGCATCCACCAAGTGGTCAAATGAATCACATTTAATGTAGGCTGCACCTATTGGTAACAGGGTACCAGAATTGAGAGGTTGGGATTAAAAAACGATTTAAAATATTATTGTTAAGTTTGTAAGACAAAATGAGGTATCATATGAAAGATAATTGAATGTACTATATGTTTGTAATCTTAATTCTTCAGTTTTACTAAAATAAACTACCACAAATGACATCAGAATAGCATTGAGTCTTATGGTACCCGGGTGCAAATGGCGGCACTACGTGTCTGGGTCCATTTTGACTAATGCTATTTGGATGTCATTTGTAGTAGTTTATTTTAGTTTAAATGAAGAATTAAGTTTACAAACGTATAGTCCATTCAATTATCTTTCATTTTATACCTCATTTGGTCTTACAAACCCAACAATGATATTTTAAATCGGTTTTTAATCCCAACCTCACAATTCTGGTACCCAGGTACCAATAGCCACTTCGTTTAATGTACCTGTTTTCCAGTAAAACCTTGACAAATTACTTTTGTATTTTCATCTATCATTAAGTTTGGTCTGGTTGCAGTGTAAACATTGCGAGCAAATGTTCGAGACAGGGCTGTAGAAAAAATATAATAATTTTCAATGTAACGTATTTCTCTTTTAACCAGATTTCTAAACGACTCTGTTCCTATCGTTACATCACAATTATAAAATAAGAAAGTCATTTTATTAATGCAAAAATCAAAGAAAACTTTCTAGTAGAACATGAACTTTCTTACAAACTGTTTTTTTATGGTTACAGTTGTAAGCCCTGAACCCCACACACCTCTCCCTCAAGAAATATCATGGTCTGAATTAGTGATGTTTTCCCCACCTTTAATATGAAATGATGACAATGCCATATAACTATTAATGCATAAAAGTTTAACAGAGCATAAACTTGTAATGAGCTATTTTAAGTTAGTAGTGTTACTAATGAATCTACTTTTACTCAGTTATTTTTATTGGTTGGGTGTGGCAGCCTAGCTGATTAATTGTCTTCTCCCACTGCTGGGCATATTTTCCTTTGAAATAATTTGAGGCACTCCAATTTAAAGGCTTAATATACTAATTTTGAATCTTGTTTCAGAGTAAACTATAACCATAGTATCATTAACATGATCTGCTGTATCAATTTCAATAAAAGATTCTACCTCGATTTTTTTCCAATAGTTTAATCATCTAAGTGTCCAATCTTAAAAGTTGGGATTTCTTCAAAAAGAAAATCAATGTTCTTGCAGTTTAAGTAGGTTCATTTAATGTATATTTTAAAATGAATGCACCATAAAGCTTAGTATTGAAAAAAAGGGTTGGTCTATAAACATTTTTAAAAACTACAGTAACCATGATAAAAGTGCAGTACAAAATAACGTAATGTGAATGAGCAAATATGCTGACACTTTGAATCTAATTATTTGAAATATTTATTATAAATAAAAAATCTTTTAGCGTTTTAGACTTTACAGCGTATCTATAGTATATACTATCAATATCATGAGTTAATATAGGCTAATTAACAATTATTTACATTTTCTAGTGGCTAGTAGAAAAATAGTAGAATATTTACTAGGATTTAGCCATACCAATACTATCATTCAATGTCAAAAATCCAACATTTACTTTAAACAAGTATTAACAGTAATCCAGACCAAAGTCTTTCCTAGCTTAGGCTTTAGAGATAACACTGACTTAGTAACTTTTAGTCTACAACATGAACTTTGGACTTTCATTTTTTAACCACAATTATTTATTATGCCATTAATAAATGGACTTAAGTAAATTATTTGGCGGTCAGAGAAGCATGTCTTCAACAACTTTTTGATGAAATTTTTTTTTAAACATATCAAATACTGTTGGCTATTTAAAGTTAGTAGTGTTACTACCACTGTTAGTTATTTACTGGTTAGTGGGCAGTGGGTAGCGGATAGCAGCCTAGCCCTAGCCCTGGCTGATAAATTGTCTCCGATTTGAAAGGCTCACTCCGTTAAGTCAATATTTAAATGCAAAGCATTACAAAAGAGCAGCAGCCCAAATTCAATAGTAAACAACACTACTCAGTAGTAGTAAAACAGTACACCAGTACAGTGTAAACAGTAAACACCCGAAACAGTTGTGCGAGAAAATCGGCCTAGTTGTGGAGAGTGAAAAAGTCTTCAGCTACCCAACAGATCCAATTCGTCCAAATCTAAAACTACCCTCGTCGGGTAGTTATGCATTCTTATCAATTTCTTTGTTAATATAATAAATGCTTTGAAAAATAAACACGATTTTAATAATGAATGAATATTCACCAGGCAACCTTGCAAACACCTTGTTAGTGGCTGCCATGATGGATGAATCAAAGTTCAAGGTTCCTTTGTAACTTTGTAGGCGTAGGGTCTAAATATCAAAACGTCTCAGGGTTAGATCAGATTTAAAGGAACTACTTAGATTTTTTTTTAATTGTATAAAATATAAGGAAATTTTGTTCTCATAAACTATCGAAAATGATTCATTTCTTTTAAATTCAAGAGAATAGGACCAATCAAATATAATTATTTTAAACAAATACTGTCACTTGAAAGTTACACATCAGTATTTTTCATTGAGTTTTGCAATTTAGACTTATGGATTGGTAACCAATCATATTTATTATCATTTCAAGATGGCGACGTAAACGAAAGCTAAACAAGCAAGCAGGAAATAATTTTTCACAATCATCTCCTTCTTTACAACTAATACTTAACTTGGGTGAAAAGGGACGATTTCTAAAGTAATGTTCAAATTATAGTGTTTTTTTTTTTAATACTTACCTCAATAGATGTAATTAGTCACAAATGCCAATAGTATACAGTGAGTATACACTCCAGTATACTAGAATAACTAAGAATAATTACAAATAGATACTTATTTAAACTTACCTAAACTTATTAATAATAAAATAATATTAATTAATAAATAATGATCATGAATTATTATTTTAATAAATAATGATCATGAATTATTATTAAATGAATTTGAGAAACCATTTCCACACCAGCACAACAATGAGTCAATAACACAATCACAGAGTCATTGAATCTAATTCACATATCATATTATGATCATTGATGATTGAGCATTTAAAATTGACAAACACATTTTATTGCTTAGTCGGCTTAGAGTTAGAGCTTAGACTTTAGATCATGATCAGGTAATCTTCTATTCTAGATTTGTAAATTCAAAAAATGGGCTAATTACCATTAGGGATACATTTAGGCATTTAGGGTTTAGGTTAGGTTTAGTGACAGTGAATTCACGGCCGTGTCAACCAAAATGGCAGCCGTGTGATATGTCATGGCACCAATAGTCTGAATTTACCCAAAAAAGGAATTAGTGGATAGGTCTAGTAGTCACTTTTAATTTTGATGAAAATTTCAAATGATTTTTAAAAATATAAAAAATACTAAGCCTGATTTTACAAAAGGCAGTACCTACACGTCCGGCGCGCCAGGCGTATAGTGCGCGGGACATAAAGTGCGGGAGATAAAACATCCGGCGACTAAGTCACATGACCGCCGGATGCCTAGTGGGAGAAATTTTTCAAGATATTCGTCCGCGGGCCTGTCACGTGACCGCCGGACGTCTAGTTGGAGAAATTTTTCCGGCGAGCACGTGACCGCTAGTGGAAGATATGTCATGTGACCGCCGGACGACTAGTAGGTATTATTATTCCGTCAGGTCATGTGATAAGAGGTCGCCGGCAAAATAGTGCATTGCATATGATATTCTAATATTGTGTACAATAATTACATATATTAGTCAGCCGATCCCTAGATAATAAATAAATACTGAACATGTTAATATATTCATATGGTATGAATATGAGATACATAAACTGTAAGCATTTGACTGAATATTAAACTAGTCGGCCTATACTTAACTAGTAGTAGTAGACGTACTAGTATTACTAACTATTTGATTCCGAATCAACAAAACAAAACAAAAAAACTCCGTTATATTGGTTAAACATCTCATAAAGATCTGACTACTGTTACAAATAAACATAATAAATTAAATATAAAATATAATTTTAATTAAAATAAGAAGAAGAAAAAGTAAAATTTGATCCCAATCCAGTAACCTATAGCATATCGTAAGGTCGCTAAGCGTCTATCCTACCACAAGACCACACAAGTTCACATTAACTGCCTTATCTTAAAACCAGGTCAGTACTGAGAAGTAGGGTTTGTTACGGCGGACATGTGACTTGGTCGCCAGACGTATAGCTCCCGCACTAAAACGTCCGGCGCGTGTAGACTCTTCGTTTACAAAAACACCAAGATCAAATTTCTAGCTCAAGTGTTTCAAAATTTATTAATTGTTTAGTGCCTAACTTTGTGACTAAAATTTTAGAGTGACTTTGCCAGTTTGAGTTTATGTGTAAAATTCTCTCCCCTTTGTTTATTTGTGGAGAGTTATCTTTTCTTTTTTTTAATACTCTGATAGGAATGTTTTTGATTGATGGATTTTTAAATTAATATTTCATTGGGTGGTTAATTATAAATTTCATAAATGAGGCGTTACCAACACGGCTGTGGTACAGAGGCTATTTTACCAGCATTTTGTAAAAAATGTTGTTTTTTCTTTCATCTTATGAATTTTATTTTTTTTTGGAACCTGTGATAAAGTGCTAAGTGTAGAGTGTTTGAAAGTGTTTTTGTTGATACTGTAAGTTGGGTTTTCATTATTTTGAATGTTTTAAAAATAGTTTTAACTCTTTTATTCCAGTTTACCATTTTCTTAGTAGAGTACAGTTTGTAACTATAGCACATGAACACATACATTTTAGGGTTCAATTTAGACGCTAGGTCATACATAGATTTTAGGTTTGAAGATTTTACCCTCAAGTTAGGGGGGACTAAAATTAGGGTGGCATTTATGGTTGTGTAAGTGATACTGACTTAACATTCAGTTTCGGCAGTGTTGTAAATTTGAGGATTGAACGTTGTTCTCAAAAAAATATTTCATTAAATTTTTACGCTTTTTAAATAATTTTAATTTTTTCTGCTGTAAGATGTTAAAATAGCCCATTCTCTCCCTTTCCATTCCAAATTTTAGCAGACATATATTGGCCCTTCTTTTTTTTTTTTTAAACAGCTGCCACCTTTGCTGCCGTCATGGCAACAAAGATGGCAGGCATTGGGTAAAAGGTAGTACAAAAACGCTGGGAAATAAGCGGCACGGATATAGTAAATTTACAGCATATTTTATTCAAATTATTCAGACACTTTTCAGCGTATCCAAAAAAAATAATTATAAAATTTGTGGCATGGTTTCTAAACAGGCTTTCCTTTTAAGTGTGTTCTAGGTATTTGTTGTGTATAAATTATTGATTTTCTCATCATTGATGTTGCAACAGGCCTACCACCTTTCTGTTCCATAACAAAAACAATTAAACAAAATTAAGTTCCAACCATCTTTTGATATTTACAGCAAAATTTCTGGTTTAAGTGGCGAGTTCTTCTGTCATTGAGGTGTTCTCCTTGATAGAAATCATGAACATCTCAATGACAGCACGTGATCAATGGACCATTAATTTATTTCAAATCATATATCAAAATTAACTTTTAACACCAAATTTTAAATATTAATAAGTAATTTTCAGAATACTCTGAACACTCTTGAATTTTGTTCATCGTATGACAACATCGTTTATTTTATTAAAGTCAAACCGAAAAGGGGAGGTAAGAAGTTTATAATTAAAAATGCTAAAATATTATTACTGGTTAAGACTTACCTTTAATTTACAGTGCCGAAATACAATATTACTATATTTCAAATTTAAAACAAGGAAATTTAAAATCATTTTGGTGCCATGGGTGTCCAAAAATTAAAAAATTATGTGTGGTTACACGCCAATTTGGATTAGTGGTATGTTTTTTTTAGTTGTTTTATTTATTTATTCCTGGATATCAGATGGACTCAACGTTTTGGTAAATTAATGATTTTTGAGTTTGTAGTCTTAAAATGTACAGGATATAACTCACCACACATAATCAGGACCGATGTCCAAAAAACCATTACACTACTGGTAAAAACAATAAGCATGGTCTCTTTAAACATTACAGGCTGTCTGTCAGAGAATGAATTGAGGGGGGGTGAATGTAATTTTATATTGAGTCTTGGAGAGAGGAGCAGCAGCATTGATTCTCATTTATATTATAGGCCAATGAACTAGTATTTCTATCTATATGTTCCTATCAAAACAATCAATTTTTTTTTAAAGGGGCTTAGAAGGCATTTGAGATTTTAACTAGACTGTAGATTTTTATGGGCTGAATTCAAAGAAAGGACTATCTCCTAGTTTTCTTAATATTATAAATTTATTAAAAATGGTCCAATATTAGTTTATTAGTGATTTAAATTAATTTATTTATTGCAGTATTTCTTTGAAATTTTGTAAAAAAAATTTTTTTTAACTATTCAAGGTTTTTCAAATAATAGGTAATAGGTACTTTTAAGTAAGTAAATGCATGAATTATGATGAATGGAAGTAAAATTTCTCTTTTAAAAAATGTCCTGGTAGGGATCAATATCACAACATTTTCACAATAAAAATCACTAGCTAAATTTTAACTTTAAATACTTTGATCTAAAGTGTTGATTTTAATTAGGCCACCTTAAAGTGCACACACATGTACAAATCTTGAGTCAAAACACTTGAAAAAAAAAGTGCTCCATGCATAAGTACAACATGTAATCAAATCACCAACATAGCAATAACAGCATTATTCACTGCAACTTCTATGAATAAAGATATAGCCTTTAAATGTTACGAAGTTATATTATCATCAGGGGTGAAGGCAGAGGAGTTGTCTGCTCATCAGCACTTTTTTCCTTATATTGAGGGACGACATTTTCAGCTGACTGCAGAGAGTTTTTTTTTTGGTGACATGGGGGTGTCAAAAGGCTAAACCCATCCCAGGCTGCACTAACTTTAGCTACGCCACAACGATCATTGGTTATATACTTTGTTAGCATGACCCCTACAGCATGATAAAAATTTTTTCCTGCAGAATACTCAAAATGGACACGCAGCGATCTCCACATACCAAAGTTTTTATTCAGAGGGATTTTTCTGAGGGAATCTCGGTGAAGTTTCAAACTAGATACCCACCAGAGCTGGAGGGACGGGTGAGATGATTACAGTAGTCAAGAGCAGATAACAATGCTTGTTAGTCAAGAGCAGATACCATGCTTGTTAGTCAAGGGCAGATAACAATGCTTGTTAGTCAAGAGCAGATAACAATGCTTGTTTTCTTTAAAATTGAAAAAAGATATTTAACATTTTCTGAACATGGTAATCTTGTTTAACTGTCTGTGTAATACTTGACTTTACTAGGTTGACAGAGCCACTTATGAACGAACAATTAACAACATTAATGAGATGTTTGCCACTTCTCTAGGTTGACAGAGCCACTTATGAACGAACAATTAACAACATTAATGAGATGTTTGCCGATGCCGAAAGCCTTGGATCACGAACATATTGTGAGAGCTGCTTCGCCTGTCTGACTGGCTATTTAGCCCTCATGTGCATGGATACTTACTATGAAAAAGTAAGACATTCTTTAAGAAGAGGACTATCAATTAATACTAAGACATACTTTAAGAAGAGGAATATCAATTAATAGTAAGACATTTTTAAGAAGAGGATTATCAATTAATGGTTAGACATACTTTAAGAAGAGGAATATCAATTAATGGTAAGACATACTTTAAGAAGAGGAATATCAATTAATATTACAAGATCAAATAAATTTAAGAGTAATTTATAAATGAATTGACCATTCATATTATCTGAGAGTCCACATTGACCATTCATATTATCTGAGAGTCCACATTGACCATTCATATTATCTGAGAGTCCACATTGACCATTCATATTATCTGAGACGACAGAATGAATGACATTGGTCAATATCTAAACCCATCTCTTCTGTCTACAGACTCTTAAAAAGGTTCGACGTTATCTAGAGGAACAGAACCAAACCATTTACATGTCCAGAGGTGTCATGCTCATAGACCCTGCAGAACGAGGACTCAGAATTGTATCCTTTTCAAATAACCATGACATTTCATTTTTGTTTAAAGTCAAATCAAACCGTCAAATTGTTCTAAAAGTGTTAAAGTCTCTATAAATATTACTAGGTCACTGGTACACTAATCAATGAAATTATCACATTTTTTATCATTCATATGTTTGCTTTTATTATAGTATTATCGTTTATATGTTTGCTATTATAGTTTTGTCATTCATACGTTGGCTATTAAAATTTCCAGTTTTAATTGCTTATATTCCCTATGACAAAATGTAATACATACAAACTGGATGAAGTCACTCTGTTAAATTTAAATTATTCAATATTAATTATTTTAAATCATATAGTCAAATTGAAGACCCTAGTGCTAAAAGTACTCTAGTCAAATTGAAGACCCTAGTGCTAAAAGTACTCTAGTCAAATTGAAGACCCTAGTGCTAAAAGTACTCTAGTCAAATTGAAGACCCTAGTGCTAAAAGTACTCTAGTCAAATTGAAGACCCTAGTGCTAAATGTACTCTAGTCAAATTGAAGACCCTAGTGCTAAAACTACTCTAGTCAAATTATTGAAATTGTGAAACCAAAGCAGACTTCTCAGTGTCAATAATAAATATTTGTTCAAGTGAAATTTGGTATCGAGAGCAAAAAACTCTATTCCTTAACTCCTGTCAGCTTGAAATCGACATCTCCAGTATTGACACACCGCAGCGATGATCCGTGATGTAGAGAACAGATAAAAAAGAAATATTTCAAACAACTGGAAGTTAATTTGCTAAGCAAATATCAGAATTTTGTTTTGTGCTTGCCAAACAAATTATAGCACTGAAAAATTTTGGATAGCCCGTTAGTAAAATTTAAATGATTTAGCATTTAATTTAAGACCTTTATGCTAGTAAAATCATCATCAGCGTTATTTGGCTTTCATTCCACGGTAGTGAGAATTTTTGTCCTATAATAATTACGGAGATGTGAACTTTAATGGTCTCGATACACTTAATTTAAATGAAACCTGTTCAAGCTAACTTATTTAAATGTTTGTATGCCAAAGTTCTCCATCGTCATATCTTTGCTTATTGAACATAGTTATATGAATATCTGCTTTATCATTTTATAAAATTATCCTCCACACTCCTTGCAATGTAACTTTTTGTCAGCATCAAACAATTAACTGAGGTAACACACTGAAATAACTTTGTCAGTAGAAATGCTAGTTGAGGAATTCTGTCATTAGAGACACTAGTTGAGGGATTCTGTCAGTAGAGACACTAGTTGAGGGATTCTGTCAGTAGAGGCACTAGTTGGGGTATTCTGTCAGTAGAGACACTAGTTGAGGGATCCTGTCAGTAGAGGCACTAGTTAAGGGATTCTTAATCTTAATCCTTTTTGCAGCACACTCCCCCTCGTGATTTAAAAAAAGTTCCTGTACCCCATCTTGATTTCAAAAAAAATTTCCGACACCCATATAATAAAAAATTCAAATACACCAGATTTTCTAGATCTTTTTGCATTCTACCCGGACACTGCCTTCTGCATCCCCAGGAGGTGTGGATATCCCTGGTTAAGAACACATGCACTAGTTCATTATGAATTAATGAAGAAATAAGCTCATCATGAATTAATGGAGATACTAGTTTATTATGAATTAATTGAAGAAATAATCCAGCTGCTTCTTCACTCTTGCATTGTCTTATAATAATTCACACATATTTTAATCAGTCTTTGTTGCCCAAATGTAGTCTGCTGCCCCAACTACATTAATGTTTCCTCCATTACTTTTATTTGCCCCTATGACTATGATGTCCATGTTGCTTGCACATTTTGATCATTTGATGTCTCAGCTGTGCTCAGCATTTTATATGTCACAAGGTGGAGATTTTTGTTAACAGTTAACTTGAGTAATTATGATACCATTACTGGAGTGTAGTTTTTAAGTTAACTTTCATCATTCCAACAATTCAAAGTCATTAAAATAATCATCATTTTTATTATTATCTAGGGGTGTAGTTTAGACAGGTGTCGTGCGTGACATGTGCAGCTGAAGCATCCATGCCCGTCCCAGTTAGGGGTGTAATATAGACAGGTGTCATGCCTGACATGTGCAGCTGAAGCATCCATGCCCGACCTAGTTTGGGGTGTAATATAGACAGGTGTCGTGCGTGACATATGCAGCTGAAGCATCCATGCCCGTCGCAGAAAAGCTCACTAAAATTAAAAAACTTTAGAAAATTTAGACATTTTTAAAATTAAAAAATACTGACAAAAGGGAGAGATGTCTTACGTTTAATGTCTGGTGCCCAAAATAAATGATGCACAATTGGTGAAATTAGTGATGAGATGAATTGTTTGAATAGCTATAAAATGGGAAGGACTGCATTCAGGTTTGAATAGCTATGAAAGGAGCTTTTCTGTTGTGGATCTATGTTCTTTGTCTGGAATTTTAAATTTGTATTCTTCTTGATCCATTTTGTACAGACCATTTGTTATTCACCCATGAACTCCCATGGTAGGGAGTGGTCATTGTCACTTTCAATTATTAGGCTGTGATTATTGCTGCAACGTTTGGCGACAATTCAATCATTAAGCTACAAAGAAAGAAGAAAAATAGAAATTAAATTGATTCAAATTTAAATTCCTGAAAATTGATGATAAAATTTGAATATTTTTTTTATTATCTCATTCTAATCAGTTGTAGAAGGAAGATGATTATATCATGTAATTTATTTTGTATTATATCATGTATTTAAAATTTTGTTTCTTATCTAAAAATAAGTAAAGTTTTACCACCTGTACACACTATTTCGGTCTTAGTTTAATATACAGGAATTATTTAACAGATATTTATTTGGGAATGTAAACTTCTGTTACTAGCTGCCTGAAGTACAACCTACTTCATTTGTCCTTGCATTTATTCTCAGAACAATAGACCAAAACTTTATTCTAATGCAATATTCGAACAGTGATCAAAATAACATCAACAGCATGTTAAGATTAAGAGTACATTTTTTTTTTTTTTTTTTTTAAAATCTTATTAATTTTTGTGCAGACTTTATGGTTGTGTCTACACTCAATAACAAGAACTACATGTAAAATATGAATAAGTTTTTCTCAGTTATCAATACGACAACCTTTTAATATTCACTGTACATAAATTTAATTGTCTGTAAGTATAGATGTATGTTAAATCTCAGCATTGTTGTCACACCTAGAGTTAGACACCTCTTTGTCACCATCACGATAGAGTAAGAAACTTCTCTTTCACCAAACATCACACCTAGAGTTAGACATTGCTCATACAGCTTCACCTAGAGTTCAATTTTGATCCAATTAGCAACTGCTGCACCTGTAACATTATTTATGGTTAAACTCATCCATGACATGACCAAGTTTCATGATGCAATTTAATTATGAACTGTTTTTGTTTTATTGGAGCAACCGTAAATTTTGTGAATCTGAAAAAAAAAAATTACATCTATTTATCAAAATCTTGGAATTTGTATTCAAAAATAAAAGTTATGAACTTTCTGTGTTTTAGTTAAAAAATAAAAGCAGGCTAGTGTAACATCCGTAGCTATTTTTATATATATAACATGACTAAAAAGTGTAACTTGTGAATTGGCCCACACTATATTAACTTAGTGGTTAAATGAATGTTATCTGATAAACCAGTACGGTAATCACTTTAATTTATAAGGTTTATTTTCTGGAAAAAAATATATACCTACGTGAATTCGTATTTATTATTTTCCCATATGTTTTGTTATAAATATTGCATGTTTGTGTTTTCTGTAGATAAAAAAATCAGTTCATCATAAATATTGAAATTACCTCTTTTAAAAAAAACTTTCTTAATTCAGTTATAGTTATAGTAATTATATGGGGGCCATCCACAAATGTCACACAGTTGTAGCAGATTTTATTAACCCCCCACCCCAGAGTAATAAATATTAGTCATCTTCAACCAAATTTTAATATCATCACTAGTTCAAACTAGTTGTGTGATGTCATTTGTGGATGGTGGATGGCACTTATTTATAGATACTCTGTATAAGAACAGTCAATACAAGTGCTCGTTTTTTAAATTGTACCTTAGTGGATGAATCAATAAGTCCTAACTAAAGTCTTGAGAGATAAAATCAGATGTATATTATGAAAGTAATCTTGGACATTGATAATAATTTTGTATATTTTTAAAACACATTCATCATGTATTGTTTACAGAACAGACTTAGCTTCCTAATGTCTGATAAAGCTTCTGATGTCCATTGTGGCACCATTAGCCATATTGTCTCACCTTTTTTGTTTCATCTTATTTAGTACTTGGATGTCTTTGATAATTTACTGTCAATATTAACTTATATGTTTGTATCTTGTGGCTATGAAATGAATATTTGAAATAAATGTCTTTTAAAGTGTCAATGCATTGTTGTCTTTTAACCCTTACAATACCGGGCGCGTCTTTTTGCATTGACCTACTTTTTCCCTGTGGCTCAAGCGCGTCTATTTGCCACATAGAGGGGTATCTAATATAAACACAAAAACTAGACTATAACCTTTCACCGCAGTCTAGGGCAGAATTTTTATTCATTAGGGGAATAGTCAAATTTTATTTTGCCTTTTAAATTATGAAAACACGACCATTTACTGAGTTTTTTGTGCTGATCCGTATTTGTTTTTTCCATTTCCATGGCGCTACCGATGACAACTTACGCCCACTCCATGAAAGCTTTTGTTCTGAAACTATCATTGAGCTTTAATTGGAATTAGATGATTCTGATGAGGGAAAGGGGGATGAAATTGTTGAAGGAAATAGGCCTACTATAGCTCAAAATGTACGCCTACAGGAGCCTGTAGGTTTGACAGGTTTTAGACTAGTGACGTCACCGTAGATATAAATTTAGTAAGATCGACTGGACACTGTGCTGACCACACAATCCCCTAGTGTGACATTGCCAATGAAAAGTTTGAACAAAATACATTAGTATTTTTAACACCCTTATCCATTTCTGAACAGATAATTCTCTACATGTTATTATCAATTGTTGAAAACCAGAAAAATTACAAAATAATTTGCAAACCTATCAAAATTTGGCTCATTCCAAAATAATGTCTGTGCCACAGGGAATAATTTGCAAAATAATGGCTGGTATTGAGGCTATACAAAAAGAAGGTCAGTACCAGAAGGGTTAAAATTTGTTCACAAAACAGACTTGGAGATTTCTTGCACAAACATCTATTTTAACTTAAATTCAAACAAAATATAGCAAAAACTTTTATATATAAAATGCAATTATTTTTTTTTCCAATAATTAATGACTAAGTCCAGATTTTGCCAAATTTTTAATAATATATTTTAATCATTATTGAATATAAGTGAATGCAAAAATATTTTTAAAATTAAAAGAGTGGACAATTAATGATGCACCATGACAGACAGAGGTGAGTGGACACAGACAGAACGGAGTGGACAATTAATGATGCACCATGACAGACAGAGGTGAGTGGACACAGACAGAACGGAGTGGACTCTAGGAAAAATATAAAAATTAAACAATGAAAGAAAAATAATCTGATTAATATTAATTGATAATGTAAATTTTGAAGTACAGAAAACCAGAAAAAGTCTGTAGATCAAACCTGTCTCACAAATTTTAAAGTTCTACCAACCATGTATACGTTGGAAGATCAAACTGTCTTATATTTCAAAGTGTCTGGAACACATTTCAGTCACTGCACTTTGTTTCCCAATAAATGTATCGGCCATGCACACACATGAATTTATACCTCTTTCAATAACAGAAAGTTTCATTTTTAGTTTTGCTATTGGGGCCAATTGCTTGTACATGGTGCAACTCAAGAATAGAGACTGATAAATCAATCAGTTAACAGTGAGGTGATGGAGGTCTAAGCTTTCCATTTTATTCATCAAGAGATTTGCATCACTGCCATCTTTGCCTGAATCGGTAGAGGCGCCTGCAGGTGCGGTCTTGCCATGCGGTGGGCCACGGTCTCCAAATATCGTACTGCCCACCCTGACATTGGTACTACCTACTTCAATCTGAAAATATAATCAGAAACTTTAAAATAGTATATAGGTGTGTGATCTACAAACATCTGTAAGATGAATTTCTAACCAATGAGCTTTGGAAACAACGTTAAAGCCATAATCATCAACTATGTATTAAAAATATATTTTATTTAATCTTGCAAAAAAAGCCAAAACTTTAAAAGCATAAGAGAGTATGTTTATCTTTACAGAGAGAATAATGATACAGAGAGAATAATGTTTATTCTTAAAGAGAGAATAATTTTACAGAGAGAACAATGTTTATTCTTACAGTTAAAGAGAGAATAATGTTTACTCTTACAGCATGTTCATAATCAGCGGACATCCCCATGCTTAGTTCCAGATCTTTTTCAGAAATATTGAGTGCATCGCACACTTCTTTCCTCACAGCGTAGAGACTCTATCAAGTAAATACAAACCATATCATAACGCAGAATACAAATGAGCATACAACATACTATTGTCATTTCAATTTCTTCCCTACAAAGAGTTCACAATTTCTCATCCAGTTTGTCTTTGAAATAGAATTAAAACTAATCAGTGTAAATTGTAAATGGCTTCTTCATGAGCAGCTCTTGCCTTAAAATCTGGATTTGGTCCGGAACTGGGGTCATGGTCAAAGGAGCCAATAGTCATGAGACCTATGAGACTTATAGAGGAGCACTTTTCTCTGATGTACTGGACCAACTTTGTTGTGTCTTGAGGAGAGCAACCATTTTTGTCTAGACAGTAGCAAAAGGAAAAGTCACAAAAAAATTAAATTATTTATACATAGTATAATATAAAGCAAGGGTTCTCAAAATAGCTGGAATTACACAGGGTGGTTGCTGAAAGGTACAGTAAATTGAGGAGGGGCAGTAATGTTAATATAACACTTCATATACATGTGACATTTTATTGGTCACCTACAAATAAATAACACTTCATATACATGTGACATTTTATTGGTCACCTACAAATAAATAACACTTCATATACATGTGACATTTTATTGGTCACCTACAAATAAATAACACTTCATATACAAGTGACATTTTATTGGTCACCTACAAATAAATAACACTTCATATACATGTGACATTTTATTGGTCACCTACAAATAAATAACACTTCATATACATGTGACATTTTATTGGTCACCTACAAATAAATAACACTTCATATACATGTGACATTTTATTGGTCACCTACAAATAAATAACACTTCATATACATGTGACATTTTATTGGTCACCTACAAATAAATAACACTTCATATACATGTGACATTTTATTGGTCACCTACAAATAAATAACACTTCATATACATGTGACATTTTATTGGTCACCTACAAATAAATAACACTTCATTGTTGAATGCTAAAAATACAGTTCAAATAGTTCATCCATAATTTATAATAAGTGAAATTTTCAATAAAGTTTTTCCAAGTACAACAGAACTAAGATTATGATCCACATAAAAAATTCAGTCCAAAAACCTGGATGAATTGGTTGAGATTATGGAAGATAATTTGTGCAGTCCACTAGACAGAACACAGATTGCATTACAAATGAATGAGTTGATTGGCAGCCAATGAAAGTCTGCCTCATGGTTATTTACACTTTGTAACAGCTGACAACTTTGATAAAAAGTAAGACTTTTAAAGATTGGTTGCTCATCCCAAAGTAAGACTTTCAAAGGTTAATTGCTTCATACCAAAGTAAGACTTTGAAAGTTTGATCGCTTCATACCAAATTTTGTTTGTTATCAAAAGAAAAGATATTAATTTCCATAAAATACTAATTATTTAGTATTATAAGAATACGTTTATTACTTGACAAATTTTTGTTTTAAATCAGAAAAACGAATTGCTGGTCCACTTATATCTTGAGCTAAAATATTTGCACTTTCTTGTCAAGATGTTAGTCTAACGATTGTTTCTATTTCAATTTACTTTAATTTATGACATTTTGTTAATTTCATTACACCTACAAGGAAATTATTTTATTATGATTTTATTGAGTATTGACATCTGAATCATTCACACCAGATGCACCAAAACTATTGATTAAATAAATGCCCATCTTACTTACTTCTCCATGTGCGTTGACTTGGGGCCTATTGATTAAATCAACTTACTTACTTCTGCACATGCGTAGACTTGGGGCCTATTGATTAAATCAACTTACTTCCTTCTCCACTTGTGTTGACCTGGGCCATGACTTGCAATGTTTCAGTTTTCTTCAACCTCCCCCAGCCATCATTTAAAGCTTTAGCCAAACGTTCACTGTCGACAGTTTCAATGACAAACAGATTTGGTACTTCTGCATTTAGACAAAATCAAAATAAAGTAAAATGTTGAGCTTTAAATATTATGTGCTTATTACAATGAAGTGAAATACTTAAGCATTGAAGACAGGGAACCAGGAGGGTTTGTAAAGGCCATATCCAGTTTTTGTTCTGTCATATTTATTCATATGTCAATTTCACTAAGAAAAACTGAAAATTAATGAGCTCTCCAGCAGAACTAATTTAGCAGTGTAGTGCTAACTGAATACATATAATTTAGCAGTGAAGTGCTAACTGAATACATATAATTTAGCAGTGTAGTGCTAACTGAATACATATAATTTAGCAGTGTTGTGCTAACTGAATACATATAATTTAGCAGTGTAGTGCTAACTGAATACATATAATTTAGCAGTGTAGTGCTAACTGAATACATATAATTTAGCAGTGATATCTAGTTTCATTGTTTTCTGATGTCAACTATATCTGCAATAATCAAATAGGTCATTAACTGCTATCAATAAATCATCAAGTATATAGTATATAGGGCATCCTTCCGTCTAGGCGAGACGATGGAGTAGCTATGTACACTTCAACCAATGGCTCACTAGGCCAATCCTGGAATGGCAACCTCGGCTGCATTTCTCGCAGGAGAATATTGACTCCTGGTTAGATTTTTCTGTATTGCTCTTTTTGTTGCAAGGACTCGATTTTATTCATATTTTGCCATTTTGACTCCTTCATACACTGCTGTTTGACTCCTTCATACACTGCTGTTTGACACCTTCATACACTGCTGTTTGACACCTTCATACACTGCTGTTTGACTCCTTCATACACTGCTGTTTGACACCTTCATACACTGCTGTTTGACACCTTCATACACTGCTGTTTGACACCTTCATACACTGCTGTTTGACACCTTCATACACTGCTGTTTGACACCTTCATACACTGCTGTTTGACACCTTCATACACTGCTGTTCGCCAGCTGGAACATTGTTCAGCAATGATCTCCCATTTGTTCGCTTCCTTCACGCTCCTTTTGCAAACGTCCATAAATTTCAGCCATGGCCGCCCTTAAGTCGTGTCCCTTCTGCCAACTCTCCATACAGCAGCTTCTTTGGAATACGGCCTTCCTCCATTTTCCTTACATGGCCTTATGGCCTTATCAGCGAAGGCGCCTTTTGCTAAGAGCGGAGAGTATGCTACACATTTGTGCACGTTCCAAGATCTAAATCTCCCAAGCTCTAAATCATATATTAATGATAATAAATAATTTCCACTAAAAGTACAATGTACTTTAGAGTTAGAGTACATCAAAAAATGAAACCTAGAAGTTTGGGGACTTTATAAGTACAATGTGCCTAAGAGTACATGAAAGACATGAAACATTCCAAGAAGTTTGGGGACTTTATAAGTACAATGTACCAAAGAGTACATGAAAACATGAAACATACCTAGAAGTTTGGGGCCTTTATAAATACCAAGTACCTAAGAGTACATGAAAACATGAAACATACCAAGAAGTTTGGGGACTTTATTTCTTTGAAGGTGGCCAATGAAATGCCATTTTATGTCTTGACAATGATCTTGAATCTGGAAATAATTTGTTTATAGATTCTATTAGACTTGGCTTTGTATCCTATAATAATGAGGATGAGATTAGATTTAGATTTGGCTTCGTATCCTAATGAGGAAGAGATTAGTTGTCGGGATTAGTGTAAGATTTCTTATTCCTTTACTGATTCAAATAAAACTATTACTATTAGCAAGAATATTACAAGACACAGCACTCTAAAGTTGATCACTATATGTTGTATTAATTTGTTTTTATGAACCATTATATGTGAAGCCACAGATTGTCAGCTTACCAAATAAATAATAAATGTGAAGATTTTCACAATTTTAGTTTTCATAAAACTTTATTTAAAAAAACAACAGAAATACCTCGATATCATGAGATTTTTCATGGAGTTCCACAACCTGAAATGATAGTGTTCTTCAAAATTAATCAACATGACCTACATATTTGTTGGAAGTCTCAATGCAATATCTACAATATTCTAAAAATTAACATATTCCCAAAATGTACATGCCAAACTTAATGAACATGTTCAAACACTTAATAATATTACTTATTTCTTCATAATGAAATTCTATGAAATGCTGTTCAGTAATCTCAAAATAGAATATTTATCCCAAAAATTAAAGGACAAAATTCAAAATTTGATCAAGTTAACCATAAAACTAGTTTACACAAGTTAGAGAGTGCTATTTTACATTTTTTTTATTAACATACATAATTTTCTCCAAAGTGGCGCTGTCCTGCATTATAAGCTTCAATGATTAGATCTGTTCCTTTGGTCTTTGACACAGCCACCAATCTTGGCACAGAATATTGCAGGTGCTTTCAAAAGTATTAATACAATATCGGGATATTGTCGAGATGAATACAACATTGGGATATTGTTGAGATGGATACATTAGGATATTTTTGAGATGACGACAACATTGGGATGTTGTTGAGATGAAAACAACATTGGGAAATTGTTGAGATGAATACAACATTAGGATATTGTTGAGGTGAACTTTTATAAAACATGGCTATGTTATGGGGAAAAAATATTTTGAATGAAACCTTTAGATTTATGAAAGGTTTTAATTTGGGATGTAATCGATGTTTTTTAAAAAAAAGTATCAGTCTGAATTGATTCATATTCAATAAATTAAAAATAATGACCTAATGTTTGGCATTAAGAGTACATTGCCTGCAGAGTTATAGTCATAAATTAAAAAAACATTTTTAAAGTTTTTAAAAAACGCTTACTTAAAACATACATTACTTAAAACATACATTACTTAAAACATAGACATTTAATTAAGACAAATTGTTACTTACACACCTGAGGCCTTCTCGCAGCTGCTGCTTGAACTTTATCACAAACTTGCTTCAGCTGTCGAGCTATAGCAAAATTTGTACTACTTCCAGACATCGTTCTAGGTAGCTGTAAAAATTAAATTTTACATATTTACATACTAAACATATATTTTTATATATGGCAGCAGAAAGTAAAATGAAATAAGCTGACATTGCCCACAGCATGCCGGTTTATAAGGTCTCTACTGCTATCCACAAGTAAAGGGTACTAGTACTAGTCTATACCATATGTAACTTTTTTCTAGTTTTAGCATTTAGACATGAATGTTACAGTGTCATGTATAAGGTAACATGTGATGTGTCTGTTACAAGCAACTGGTGCGATGAGGATGAGGTGGTGTATCAAGAACAAAATTAACACCGAGTTTAGGACAAGAGCGGGAAACCAGCGGCCATCTCAAACATTTAATGCAATGAACTCGGAATGAATTTCCAAAGCCTCACTTTAATGACAGATGTGACATACCGGTATATAAAAATTATTATGCTTACTGTCAAAGTAAATAGTAATTTCCATGCAGCCTTTGGTGCAAAAAGGTTGCCGATGCGTAAGATATATTTACGGTTATATAAATATAATTTATTAATCTATCTACTGTGTCACCTACCCTAGCAAACTCATACCTTCATCTATCTCTATATCTGTCTTATCTATAGCTACAGATAGGATCGGACTGGTGAAGAGACTCTACAACCAAGTTGAAATAATGTCTATCCGTCTAACAATTTTGAACAACTTAAAGTGAGGTAGAGCCAGGATACATGGAACACTGATTACCCATTAACTCTGTGCACTGCCATTTATCATGATTAGGGAGAGAGAGCATGTCCAACTAATTTTGTATTATTTTATTGGGTATTTTTTGGGCTCTACGTTCTATCATGTTGCATCACATTAGTTATTCGCACTTAATGAGTAAATAATAAGGCCATCTAAAGTTTGGAATCTAAATATACTTAGTTATCTTTAATTAACAAGACTTATATAATATCCTAATTAAGTCTACTAAATTTTTTTTGGTTTGACCATCTCCTTTTTTTTACCAAATTAAGGGCGTCAATCAGTGATTGTAATTTAGCGTATCTAATATGCTTGTTATCTCCCCTTTATAGAAATGGGCAACTTTAAAACACATTGTCATTAGGATAAACAAAATGTAAGCTAGTCCAATAATTATTTAGTAAACCAAGTTTCTTAAGTGAATTATAAAAAGAATTTAAATACTTGGTTAATTATAACTAGCTGTCATCTTAATGCTGATGTTTTCTTTAAAAATAACAACTCTACAACAAAAGAACTTTCCATATCTATATAAAGAACAATTTCAAATATTTCTTTATGATAAAGGACAAGGGATGTTCAGTGCAACTTGTTATTGTTGTTCAGTACAGAAAGAGGCGGTCAGTACAATTTGTTATTGTCGTTCAGTACAGAAAGAGATGATCCTGATGCTCAGTACATTTTTTATTTTCGTTCAGTACAGAAAGAGATGGTCAGTGCAATTTGTTATTGATGTTCAGTACAGAAAAGGTGGTCATTAAAGTGTTGTTCATAATATTAGAACTTAGTACTGTCATTGTCAACCGAAGTGAAAGTGTGGTCATTCTCATTCTCAGTCATTGAACTTGTTTTCTATGATTCAATTCAATCATATAACTTATAAGTAGAGTAAAAAATAATGCTAAGGATTGAAAAGAAAAGATAATTAAAGTGTGTTTCGACTGAACTATGCAAAAGTCAATTTGGTCAATTACTTTTTTTAAATAATTTTTTTATTTTCCCAGGATGATAAATTTTAAGCGTTTTCTGATGAGGCAAAATTTACAAATTTAAAATATTTTTTTTTTTTAAAGTTTGAAGGAAATTAAACTAGCTCAGTACCTGAGTCTGAGTACCTCTAAATATACGTTGGAGTTCAAAGTCAATCATTTTTTAAGCACTATGTTAGCATGTAGGGCCTATGTTACATGGCAGCCGTTGCCATGGCAACTATGTACAAAATTCTTTTAAATTTAAAGCATGAAAATATATCTCCATTCATAATTTCATATGACCATAATAATACCGGGTAAATTTTGAGAGATGGGTACACGTTTTTTACCATGGCCATTGCCGCCATCTTGGTAAAATTAAGAATAAAACATTTACAAATAATGAAAATACTTCCCAAATGTATCCATCACCCTAACCTGAACCCTAAATCTATCCCTAAACCTAACCTGAACCCTAAAATCATCAGCAACATATCAAAACTCGCAAATGACGTCATGTACCCTAAAGTCATCAGCAACATAACAAAACACGCAAATGACGTCATGTACCCATCTTTCAAAATTAGCCTAATACCGATAGCTGCTCTAAGTTGGTTAATTTAAAAAAATAATTTTTGGTAGCCTACCCGTGCCCCTTTAATTCTTAATGAAAGATCTAATGAAATTCGTGAACTGAGCTTTAAAAAATAAATTGGTAATTGCATGTAAAATTATTTCTAATACATAAAATTGATAAATTACAAGTCTTACAAAAACTACAAATCCTGTAAACACTTTTCTTGCGTTTAAAAAAAAATGTGTTTCTATTCTTATCTTACAAACGTAATAGTTATATGAAAATATTGAGTTCAGGAATATTATAATTACCGCCAATTACCAAACATTGGTCTCATTTCCGAGCAAATTTATATTCTTTGTTTAAACGTCAAGGTTAGCGTTAAAACTACGAGAAAACTATTCAATGGGCTAATTTTGTTAATAATCATATTTTTTTTTAAAATCAGTATTTATTATGTTTTCATTTCAAGAAAATAATTTGAAATACTTTTCGCTTTGGATTTTATATGAAATAAAATTATTTTAACCAATTTTGACGTTTTTAAAAAAAAAAAAATCAATTACATCTCTTATATATATTTGGCTTCTGGTCCTGGTGTGTCCTGCTTCCTTTTCAAAATCGCCCTTCCCCCATCTCCACATGTTTTATATCAATAGTACAGTGGAAAAAAGCAGTCACGCATGGCGGTTGAACTCAGGTAGGCCTAAATAGTTTGTTGTTTTTTTCTTTAGGGGGAATTGAATATTATATTAATCAATAAAGCGTTACGGGTGTGGTAGGGCTGTCTGCGACAATGTCTGTAGATCTGTCTGTATGACTATTATTTAAATGCCAATAGGTAGGGTGTATGAGTGTCTGTGGGCATATTGTTTAAAGGGTGGCATATATTATAGAAAATAAGAAATTAGTACTTTGTTGTATCTCTTGGACCCACCGGGTATTTTCTCAAAATCCGCGGACCCGGTGTAAAAAAAGTGCACCCGGTTAAAAATCCCTGTCTCTTATAGGCCTATATACTTGCCTCTGGTTCGTTATAGTTCCTCTTCAAAACCGCCACCCCCAACTCCACATTTTTTATATTAATAGTACTGAGTGAAAAAATGCTATCACGCAGCGAGCTTCATGTGTGACGTCTGAACTCAGGTAAATACGTCGATTTTTTGGTCACTTTTTTGCACGACGTCATCTTTATTCTGGGATCCGACACCTGCCTGTGTTCTATCAGTGGGTTATTTCTTGACACAAACAGTTGACGAAGGTATTTTCTCAAAAGACCCGGACCCGATTTAAAAAACTGCGCCCGGTTAAGCCCTAGTATATTAAATATTTTGTTATCAGAAGATTGAGCATCAACCAAAACTATGGTGAATAAAGAGTTTGGACAAGTTCCGACAAAAGTAGGTTGTCCGACATTTTAGGATTCGGATAAATATATTAAAAAATGACTTTTAAAATCTGAAATAGTCAATGCTCATGAAAAAGTAAAAATAAAAGGGAAAATACAGAGAAGTATCAACGACAATATAACGCCAACTCCGTCTGGCGATCAAGTCCATGATACAACCATGTCCCGTTAGACCAACTCCGTCTGGCGATCAAGTCCATGATTCAACCATGTCCCGTTAGACCAACTCCGTCTGGCGATCAAGTCCATGATACAACCATGTCCGTCAGCTGACACAGTGATACGTACTTTCTGTGGAGACCCCCTACCCTGGGCCGGGCATACGTACTTTCTGTGGAGACCCCCTACCCTGGGCCGGGCATACGTACTTTCTGTGGAGACCCCCTACCCTGGGCCGGGCATACGTACTTTCTGTGGAGACCCCCCTACCCTGGGCCGGGCATACGTACTTTCTGTGGAGACCCCCCTACCCTGGGCCGGGTATACGTACTTTCTGTGGAGACCCCACACCCTCGTCCGGGCATACGTACTTTCTGTGTAGACCCCCTACCCTGCGCCGGGCATACGTACTTTCTGTGGAGACCTCATACCCTTGGCCGGGCATACGTACTTTCTGTGTAGACCCCCTACCCTGGGCCGGGCATACGTACTTTCTGTGGAGACCCCATACCCTGGGCCGGGCATACGTACTTTCTGTGGAGACCCCCTACCCTGGGCCGGGCATACGTACTTTCATACAATGTTTAAAACGTCTTCCTCCATGATCAGTGCATATTATGTTTAGGCTATATGATAAATGGATGGCCCCTTACTTATTTATGAATAAATTCTATGTTTACATGTTCATTCTTTACTTTGTTTGATTCAATTTCAGGAAAGATAAGTAAGTAAGCATGGAGGACAAGAGTCGAAGACAGGGGCGTCACTAAGGTTGGTGTCAACCGCGGTGCTGTAACTCCGGACCCCCTCACCCCTTTCCGACCTGCAACCAGTAATTCTTAAGCAGGTCATGTCTAGGCATAATAGCTTTATCTTATATCTTATAGCTTGTATCGTATATCTTATTGCTTGTATCTTATATCTTATAGCTTGTATCTTGTATCTTATAGCTTGTATCTTGTATCTTTTATTTTGTATCTTATATCTTATAGCTTGTATCTTATATCCTATTGCTTGTGGTTTATAGTTTATGTATTGTTTGAAAATTAAGCTCTTAAGCAACAAAAGATGTTGTGATAGTATGTATGACTGATGCTTATTGTTGTGTGTATTGAGTGAACTTTGTGACCTGATTGCCCTGTGTTGTTATTATGTTGTGTGACTGGACGTGGTGAGTTGTTGTCATGTTGTATGACTGGACGTGGTGAGTTGTTTTCATGGATGGTTAAACTTAAAGGTGTGAATATTGGTGGAGAACTGGAGTGACTGATCATGTGACATGAGGTATAAAAAGAATGATAAATAGAGATGAGTTGTTACACAGAACACAGACGAGTTGGCGTCATATTTTACTATTATGGATATTAGAAGTAAACTTTTTTTTCTCTTTTTTGTAAAAAAAAAAGGGGGGGTTGGGGGGGGGTGCAGTTAAAGCTGTTACAAGATTTATATATTGAAATATCGGTATATACTTAATTGTTAAATATTCATTTTCCGGTCTTCAAAGATACAAACCTGCCAATCGTTTCATCAAAATCAACATTCCTCAACTTATAACCTACAATTAACTAAATCACTAGACTAGCAAGCCCGGCTTAAGAGCCAGCACGCTTAATCTTTTCCGTGTCTTTTAAGAACCGCAGCTCTCCTTTGACTATTCCCAACTTTAAGGACCGCAGCTCTCCTTTGACTATTCCCAACTTTGAGGAGCTCCGCTCGCCGGCGTCATTGGCCACCAACATGCACAGAGAGATGCGCAACCCAATCTCGGCGTTTCGAAATGCCTGAGAGAGATTAAACGATGACAAAACCTGTAAATGTTCAGCTTGGCTGATTCATATCAACTCGGCCAATTGTATAAGCTCAGCCAACTGTATCAACTCAGCCAACTGTAACATCTCAGCCAACTGGATCAACTCAGCCAAAGGTAACAGCTCAGCCAACTGTATCAACTCATGGCAGCCAACTGTAACAGCTCGGCCAACTGTATCAACTCGACCAACTATAAAAGTTCGGCCAACTGTATCAACTCGGTTAACTGTATCAGCTAAGCCAACTGTATCAGCTCAGCCAACTGGATCAACTCAGCCAACGGTAACATCTCAGCCAACTGGATCAACTCAGCCAAAGGTAACAGCTCAGCCAACTGTATCAACTCGGCCAACTGTATCATCATCATCATCATGTCCCTTAGTCCTTGGACCGTTGGGGCGCCACCGATGGAGTGGCGTAGCGAGCTTAACTAGCGCCCGGGGCACAATACCTTTTTAGCGCCCCCCCTATATTCGAAAACCATACAATATTATATGTAAAATATGCCCCACCTCGCTACGCCGCTGCACCGATGTGATGAAAACTATCCTTCTCCATTCCTCTAGGTCTTCTGCATTACTCATAGCATCGCCTAATTTTAATCCCGTTTACTCTTTGATGTTATCTTCCCATCTCTTTCTCTGTCTTCCTCTTCTTCTCCCTCCTCTAGTTGTGCCCCGCAAGATTTCTTTGGCGAGCCCTTGTTTTCTGGTCACGTGGCCATACCATTCAAGTTTGCGATTTTTTACAGACACCAGGAGGTCATCGTCATGCCCAGTTGCTTGACGAATCCACTCTTTCACTTATTCATTGGTGATATGGTCTCTATAGCAGTTGCCAAGAATGCCTCTGAAACATCTCATCTCCATCACCTTTATTTTCCTTTCAAGTTCTGCTGTTAATGTCCAGGACTCACAGGCATATAAGAAAATGGAGAGGATTAATAAGCGCATCAGACTGATTTTGGTGCTGGGGCTATATTTTTGTCATTTCATATTTTCTTGAGCCTTTTTAGTGCTGTTGTTGTCTGCGCAATCCTGGCCATCAATTCGGGCTTGGAGCCTTCTTCCGAAACTATTGCTCCGAGGTACTTGAAGCTGCCAACTGTCTCTAATCTTTTCTCACCGACCTTAATTTCAGTTGTGATGCCAATAGTGCTATTCGTCATCATTTTTGTCTTTTCTGCGCTGATTTGCATGCCAAAGGACGATGAAGTCTTGCCGAGACGCTCTACTAGGTTGGCTAGCTCTTCTTCGCTTCCAGCCAGTTCATCTATGTCATCCGCAAAGCGTAGGTTGGTGATTGTTCTGCCACCAATGCTGACTTTCCCTTATACATACTTTTCCAGTGCATCTGACATAATTCTCTCTAAGAAGATGTTGAACAGGGTGAGGGAGAGCAAGCAGCCTTGTCGTACTCCAACCGTGATCTTGAACCATTCGCCGGTGTTATTGTTGAAGAATACTGCACTGGTGGCCTTATCATAGAGACTGCATATCATTCTGTATCGATTCAGCCAAATGTATCAACTCAGCTAACTGTATCAGTTCAGCCAAACGTATGAGCTAAGCCAACTTCATCAGTTAAGCCAACTATATCAACTCAGCCAACTGTATCAACTCAGCCAAATGTATCCACTCAGCCAACTGTAAAAGCTCAGCCTAATGTATCAGCTCGGCCACCAGTATGTCTTCTACTTCTATATGATATGGATACGAGGAAACGATAATCTTAATTTTGTCCTCGATCTGCTCGGTTTCAGTGTTCAGTGTTCGGTACTCGGTGTTCAGTGTTCAGTGTTCAATGCTCAGTGCTCGTTGTTCAGTGCTCAGTGTTCAGTGAAATTATCTCCGAAAGAAATCCGAATGTTTCACAAATAGCGTCATGCGCCTTCATCAACTTTTCCAGTTCAGCTAACAGGCAGTTAGTCATGACCAGATACGTCTGCGTTTTGAGCGTTTCCCTTAAGTTATAATGAGGTATATGCTTCGTTTACAGCTATAAATCCCACCACCTACCCAACCCCAAACGCCTGAAACGTCAATCAACCCCCCCCCCCCCCCAACCCTCGCTTTTCCCCCATTGTCATTTTTATGAAAGAAACACTGGTTGTAACGCATAGACCAATCTGGGTTCCGAAGGATTTCCTTAAGATTACTTGAATAGGTTGTACATGAATTAGTTTCACAGGGCTCCCGGTGCTGTTAAGACGACCCTGCTTGTTGCGTTCCTTTTATCAGGTTTAACCCTACTGTTTTACTAATTTCCAGCTTGGAGTTAGAGGCTAATGCTAGCACTCTGAGACAGCCAAGAATACCGTCCGAGACAGTCGCCATAACTGAAGTCTCATGTTCGTCCATTCTGAAGGAAAATTCCTCGCCCAGGTTTCTCGTATCTGCCTTCTGATCCTTATTTATCTGCCACAAGCTCATCCAGGACTTCCTGAATGCTCTTCCACCAGCGCTATGACAGCACCCGCACGTCCACATTATCGTGTTCCAGGCATGCCATTGGGCGTCAGAGTGTAGCGATTCTTTGGTTGCTGCCAGTGCTATGTTGAGTCAGACAGGGAAACATAGTTCATTGACAAAATAACAAAACCTGGTACAGCCACAGCAGCTTTCAATAGCCTGAGCTCCTACAAGGTTTAGGCTGCATGTGGGTGCTGCATGAAATAAAAGCGGCGAATTTACATTCTCAGTTCACGGATGCCTGACACCATTGTACCATCCTGGCATTTTGTATACCGGTAGATATTAATGTAATAAAGTTAACGTAACAAATTAACCTTGATGTCGTCACTTTTGAACATTTCTATGCATACGGTAAGAGTAAACTTAATCTTATAAATAGATACAATTAAGGGAGTGAGGGGCGTCATATATTTTTTTATTTTCATTTTCCCCCACAATGTTTTTTTAAAGGATTTCGTTAAAATTTTCGTCAGATTTCTTTTTGAAATACTATATTATGGTAAAACAAAATAATACGTTCAAAAAGAAATTTGGCTTAAAATTTTAGCGCGTGAACTGAAAAAAATATTCGACCAAATTTCCGTTCGATCAAATTTCCGTCGATCAATTTTACGTCGACGAAATTTCTTTCCAACAAATTTCCGGTAACCAACGATGTGTCTAGTCGTCCTAAACTCTGACTCCAAATTTCATTCTAAGAATTATTTTGCTGTTAATGTAGCAAAGGAAAACTGTTCAGCTTCCGCAATATTCTCGTTTGTTTTCATCTAGGCCTATTTTAGTAATAGACCTTATACCGAAGCATCAGCAGCACATACCTTAATCAGGCCCGACCTGTCCGTGAGCAAAAAGAGTTGACATATACAACAATAACAATTATTATTATACATTGTCTGGAACCTCCGGCCCGCGATCGATGAGGGACCCCTGTGCATGAAATAGCCCCTCAAATGTTGAAATAAAATAAATAAATAAATATTTTTTTGATATTTAAAAGGAATCAACGTGTACATACGGGTTTATGTTAATCTGAAGTGAACGCTGCAAAATCATGGCCCACTTTGGACGTCACAAAAATTATCTACGCCACTAATGTTATGGAGAAGGGGAAAAAACACTAGTTGCTCTGATGGAGCCCTGTTCTTGTGGCACCCGGTTCTTGTGTCAAATAATCTTGTAGCACCTTCCTCTTGCATATAAGTTAGAGTCAGTGGCGTAGAATGGTATCAGTATTAAAGACATTGAGGGGAAGCATTTTTTGGCCAAATTTAGGGTTTTTCTTCGTTCCAGGAGACAGCAAAAATCTTGGATCACCCAGGGTAGCTCCAACCCTAGCTATGCCTCTGGTTAGAGGTGCTATGATACTGACTCGAGTGAGCTCTATAAAAAAATTGCACTTTTTCATCTAGTGTCACCCCCTATGAAGGCTGCAAATACAATTTACCACATTACATATTCTGCCTTTCAATGCCTTTGATTTCGAATTTTAAATAAATAAATAATTATGGGTGGCCACGAAACAGATGGTTCACCATTCAATACCGCCCTGGACTTTGACCTAGGGTTTGACCACAACATCTCGCGAACTGCTTCTCTGCCCATCGTTAGACCAGGCTTTGATAGATAATCAGATTTTGTGATTATTGTATAAGTTCAATCCTTTTTTCAAGTGAAACTTAGGGTGTTCTGCTATAAATTTTATCTCGCCGGAAAGGGGATTTTATTCTCTATACTATACAATAGTAGATTTGTAAATCTACACATTAAGGGAGTTTTCACATTCATCCATGTGGGTTCCCATCCCTTTCTATCTAAGCATACTTTATCCCAAGACCATTGAACTTATTTATATATTACATAAATATATATTTAGTGTATCATAGATAGTCGAGAGTAAACGAAAATAGACACAAATAAGTCTTCGGGGTTTTGGACACATACGTCTTCGGGGTTTTGGTCCAAGTCCAGGTTTTAAAAGCTTTTATTCAGGGTTGAGTCTCCAAGGCCAAGGATTGTCAGTTTTATCCACTTTTGGACGCTTTAAGTTGTCCTTATTCCCCCCTCGGATTGATCTTAGGCTTTTTCTTCTACCACTCTTTTTTAAACAACACACTAAGAAAAAATAAATGCCTTTAGTTCTCAGGACCTTAATTTCTTAAGTTTATAAACTACACATAAATAAAATGTCAGCTGTGACTCACTACACGGCTACATATGTTTAAGATTACCCTGTCAAGATTAAGAAACTAATTTATTGGCTTGCAATCTTCACTGTTCTGGTTATATGTCATATTCTAGCAATTTTTTCACATTCCTGAAAATGTTCATGAATCTTTCTTTAAAAAGTATGAAAATAAAATCGTATTATTTTTTTTTTACCTTAACCTTTTAAATTTAAATTAAAAAAACAAAAAACAACAATACTGACAATACTTTCAAATGCTTTCCAGATTATGTGTAAATTGCAATAATAAAGTACCGGTCTACTATTTTATAGTGGAGAGGTAAAAATTACCTGGCATACTTCATAGTGTTTTAGAATTTTGTAAGGCCATAGACTGTTTATAATTCATAGTTGTTGATTAGTAGGTTGGACTGTATCGTACGACTACAGTTTGATGAAGCCATGGAATGTTTCACAATATATTACATAGAAAGAGGTAAAAACACAAAGCCGCCAAAATACTGTTATTTCAAGAAAAACTTTCTCAGAATTTTATTTACATAATCTACCACTTTAGCGTCGGCTATTCAAAAATAGTTTTTTTGGGGGTTGAAGTCCTCTTTTTACTGTTATGTTATTTTTTTACTCATACTGGACCTGGTCATAGTCATACTCAGTCTGTTATTACTCATGCTCATGTTATTGATAAGTCAGATAACATTCTTTGGCTAATGCTAAGAGATTGGCCCATGACGTCATTTGCGTGTTTTGTTAAGTTGCTGTTTTATTATTATGTTGCTGATGACTTTAGGGTTCAGGTTAGGTTTAGGGATAGATTTATCATTTAGTTAGGGTTAGGTTTAGGGATACGTTTAGGAAATTCTTTCATTATTATAAAACGTTTTATTCTTAATTTTACGTGTAAAATTTTAATTTCCAAAAATTTTAAAGTAGGTACTTTGGTAAAAAATTCAAAAATTTTGTATAAATAAACCAATGGCATAGTTGAATGGAGCTAATTTTTTACAGAATTATAACACCAAAATCATATTTTTAGCTGTTGTAGTTTTAAAGTTATGAATTTTTAAAGTGCGACTTCATTTGTCCTTTTTTAACATGGACCGCATCGCCATATTCTGTGACCCAATTCAGCTGTTCGCGTCACGAGCTAAATAACTCGTTTTAATTATAATTTTATAGGACTTTTATTTTCAGAACTATGCTGTAATAAAAAATAATTTTATACAATTATATATAAATTATAATTTATCTAACTATGCACTATCACTATGTATATCAGTAAATTTAATATATAATGTATTAATATAAGGCTTTTCTGTTTACCAAATCTACTGAGTCCATTATACCGGTATATGGCTATATAGTTTATATAAGGCAATGCATCCCCTAAAATACTGTTTGGGATCTACTTATTTTGAACTTTCAACTTTGCCACATGACTAATTAATTAATTAAAGCTTTCCTTGAATAACTGTGTGATAGTTTTGCACACGGCAACCTTTTATGAATGAAAATGAGATAGTATTCTACGGTATAGCCATTTGCAAGTGACTGAATGGCTGCCCATGCGCATGGCCATGACATTTTGCACACGGCAAATTATGATCATTTATAATATGGACGCTACCGTTTTCTTTAACCTCAAATTAAAATATTATTCTTTCAATTAAATTTAAGTTCATTCTAAAACATAATTTATCAAATCTTTTGATGTAAATAGTGGTAATAGTTAAATATTTCCCAAGTATCGGCCATAGTTGCCCCTGGCAACGGTTGCACACTACACTACTTGATCAGATTCAACTAAGTGACTTCTTCACTTCATTACTCAGCTACCACATGACCCATATATATTCAGTATGTTTATTCAATGTTATTTATTAAGTTTTTACTGTTATTTCTAGTTGCAACTCTTAATATTTGTGTTGTAATGTTAAAACAAAAACAACATAAGTGATCTGAAACTAATCTGCGTCTTCCGCCATTAAAAAGGGGGCGTGGTCACATCCTAATCGAAATTGGGCTAGTCCACCTAATGACAATACAGGTTACGGAGACAAGCATAACTAAGGTGAGACATGACCTACTTCAATGAGAATTGGCACAAAGATACTTCAATATCTACTGCTTTTCACGATTTAATATGAAAGACCTGTTCTTTTTATTTCACAAAAAATTTTGTATGCGAAGATGCCTTATATATACCAATGATTTTCAAAATAAAAGTCGATTGAAAATGCAAAATAGCTGGATGGAAATGTAGGCCAATATGTCTTCCAAAGGGAAAAGGCGGAAGCGGAACTCAATTACATGTCAAAAGGACTCATTTATTAATGAATTGACACTCACATTAAAAAATTAAAAAGTCGGATTTTAATGCGCCGACGCCCATTTCCGATACAAATTTTAAAGTAGTCTCCCTTGCTTTATCGAAGTACCTATTTAAAGCCTTTTATTTGGTGGTTTCCAAATAGTATATCCAATAAAAAGAAAAATGCACCAAAGAACACAGAAATTGAATAATATTTACACTTCCAATGCCTTTAGTCCTGTCACTTGTTGCCAGGGTTAACAAGTAGTACAATTTTGTAACTAGCTTGGAAATTAAAAAAACAAAAATCAGCTCGTTTAAAACATTCTGCCGATAGCGTACGGTTTGAATATAAACATCCTGTTGTTAAATTAAAATCGGGAACTAGATATATTCTTGTAGGAAATTGAATAAACTAATAAAATCTCTATGAATCAAACTGAACTATCAACATTTATGCAAATGAGCTACCCCAATTTGCATAATTTATGCGTGTAATTTTTTTAAAAACCTAGAACAAAAATGAATTACTTGTATCAATTGTGTGAATTTTTTTATGGATGAAGCCTGAATAAGTCCTAACACTTATGTTTTTGGGAAACAAGGCCCATGGAGGCCCTTCAGACACCCCTGGCACATGGTTCTACTCCTTTTCCGGCCCTCCCCCCTATTTTTCAGTTGTTCCAAACACTCACTGTAACAGCCCCAATCCCCTCCATTAATGACCTAGGGACCTTCTCTTAAGCTGGATGTTACTGATAAAGTTGTCTGCATATCTATTGGTCTCTCTCATAAACATTTGAGTGTTATTTAGTGTAAAAAATAGCATAAAGTACTCAAATGGGGTGCTTATGTCTTATTTATAGGACCTTTGGTGTCTAAAAATTCAGAGGAGTCATCTCTGCCCAGTTGAGGACCCCTAATACTAAACCAAGAGTTCACAACATTAGAATTACCCTCAATTGAAAGTCCTATCTCCAAGCGCTCATGACGCCTTATGTACCCACTAGACAACTCCGCTCATCCGATAGTGGCAAACTCTCGATACCGCGTGTTCGCCTTGAAACTTACGGAAAGCGCACGTTCGCATTTGCTGGCCCAACCATTTGGAACACCCTTCCTGACGCTCTCAAAAACAGCCAGATGCTGGGGTCCTTCAAAACAAATTTAAAAACTCATCTATTTCACAAACACCTGCTGGAATGATGATGTCTACAATCTTTTCCAGCTTGTTAATATCTCCCAGCTTAGTTTTTGTACCGCGCTTCGAGCCTTTGGGGATGAAGCGTGATTTTTCAAATGAACTTTATTATTATTATTATTAATTTCCTGATTGTTTTCATCAGTTTAAGTGTCAGATTCACTGCTAGAATATCAAAATCTCTAAGCACAATTTGATCAGAGTCACTGTTAGACATGTTTGAATTCAACGATGTAACTACACACACCAAAAAAAATTCCTGCACACAAATAAATTTAGTTCACCATCAAAGAACACCGCCATTACAATGCCGGGATGTGCAGGAATACGTAAGAATAAATTTGATTGGCTAGTACAACGCCAAGCCAGCCATTCACGAGGCTCGATTTATCGGACCGATTGCTCGGACTTTTGTCTTTCTCGCTAGTGCACCTTGGGCCGATAGATCGGCCCTTACGTCCTAAGAGTGTTAATGATGATTTCCTTTAAATAATTTTTTATTTTTTTATTTTATCTATAAAAATATACTCAATATACCTGGAGAAAATTATAAAAATATCTTATTACCCGCTCATAACCCCACTTATTCCCCTCAAATATTTCCAAAAAAAAGTCAACAACTGTATTATTAAATTTATTTTGTGTACTCGCAACCTGGCAACACAGTCATATTATTTTATAATAGTCTAGCCCTAGGGGTCAGAAACCTATGCAACTTATGGCAGATGTTGTAAGCAAATAGACAAAATACTAATAACAAAATGATTAAATAAATGCTCCATCAAGTAGACTTGTAGGTTGTTGGCAGGCTGAAAAAATGAGAAATCCAACCCTGGCATAATAATACCTTGGCCTAGCCTATAGCTGACCTTGGCCTAGCCTATAGCTATAATTTTTTTTTTTTAATATATAATTATAATATAGCCTAGCCCTGCCATCTATATTATAGTTTAATTATCTTTTGCCATCTTTCACAAAACAGTTCAATGGTGCCATGTTGTCACAAAAGGGCACACCATTTTAAAGGGCTGGCTGTAAGCTCTCCAAAAAAAAAAAAAATTCTATCTTTATTAGAAGCTGAGTTATAGATTTTTTGTGAAGTTTATAAGTGGATTATAACTTATAATAATACTTTGAATTTTAAGCCAAATCTTGTGACCAACTTTTGTATAAAATAAAAATAAAAATACTTTTCAAGAAACATATTGCAAAATACAAAAGGAATTATGATGAGGAATATTTATTTTTAAAACCCAAATTATGGTTAAAGCAAGTCATTTTCACCAATCAAAAGTACTGAGTACATTTTTTAAGGTAACTCATTCAAAATATCCTTAAGAACTATAATTTTGTGATTTTTATTTTTTCCTTCCATTCCCTCTACTGATATCTGGATAAAAATATAATAAGTAAGATAAAAAAATATAGACGTGTAAACCTACACTCCACCCCGGCCCCTCCGTATCTGCTATCCACCCCAGTTTTCACCATCCCTATATTTTTCTCCTCACCCCTACTACCTCAAACCCTAACGACCCTATAATCTTCTCCAGACCGAACCCCTCACCCCTAATTCTGACCTCTCTCACCCAAGCCTTCAATACTATTTCCTCTCATTTAAATGCAAGTTACTGAATGCAATCCCAAAATTCACTTTTCTCATAACAAGGTCAGGCTGACATGATATTCATAGATCTTACCAGCAGGCATAGGAGAATACAATTAAAAGCTGAAAGCTCATCTCATTTAAAAATGAGAGTGCAACACCTTCCCCTGAAGCAAGTATTGGAGTACCTGTGCCTGCAATCATTTTCTACTGTAACTAACATACATGCAATATACTGTCAAAGACACAGTTACTAAATTTCTGAACTGGACAAAAAGTTGGTTAACAATATTTTAACCCTCTTGAGGTGGCAGGGCTGATCTATGAGCCCAGAGTGTTTTGGCTAAAAAGATGAAATGCTGATCTATCGGCCCAATAACAAAAGCCTTGTAATTGGCTGGCTGGCCTTCGTACCAGCTAATCAGATGGCTTCTCACATTTCTTGCTGATCTACCCATTTTAATGTCGGCTTCCATTGATATTTTACAGAGTTATGTCATTTATATCAATTTTTGTGTGTACATAGTGACCCCTATAAATTCTCTAAAAATATGTGACCTTGTAATATGCCAAAAGGTATGAAAAGCCCCTGGGTAATATTTTATGTAGTATCACAAAAATGCAACAAAATTCCGCAATTAAGACATGTTTATACTAAATGTTAAAAAAATGCATGCATAAAGTATGAAAATCAGCCTATCTTATTTGCATAAATGTTGAGAGATCAGTTTGATTCATAAAGATCATAATTAGTTTATTTTTTATAAAAAATTTTTGCAAAGTAAGTGCTTGGCTTGTGAAAAGAGATTCATCTTTTATGGCGCAGGCAGTCCTAAAGGGCTCCATCTCAAAAGGGTTTATTTTTTATTGAAATTCAAAATATTTATGTTTTGGTGATTTTCTTTAAAACAATGACTAAAAAAATTGTAAATGTCCATCATCATTTTGTAAACAACAAACAAACCCGTAATCATTTTCAAAATCTTGAAGAGCCCTTTTTGTACCAAAAAATTGTTGTAAATTTGAAGAAATATGACTAAACTGTTCATAAGTATGACTAAAGGGTTATGAAGCCTTAAATGTTTCTGGTCTCAAAAGTTGCACACACAAAAATGATATACCTCCTCATTTCAACAAAATATCAAAAAGCTCACACCTTATGTGTAGGTACCGAGGAGCAATAACAATCTAAGCATGATGCTTTCTTTGACTGTTAGATATTAAACTTTAGTTCACAAGGAATATAATAATTGTGCTAATATTTGCTGCAAGTCATTGCAACATTCCTTCAAACAAATAAATGGTGAGACACTAAAATGATCCCATCCACAAGTTTTTTTAAGCTGTGACAAATTACAACTTGGTATTCAGAAGGATAATAAGCTGATTCTGTATGCTTATTTTGTCATGGTTATTGGTCTATATTAACATATCATTATCAAGGAAAATGTAAATGTATTTTCTGCTTGCTTATGGTATATGGAGTATAACTAAGAAGTACTGTATGTGTGTTGTTATAGAAGTATATGTATGTACATGTACATCTTCTGCAGATTAAAATTAGATCTTTTCCTCATACTAATTCAATTAGTAATTTTTTACAGTAAAGACAATTTTAAGACTGTAATCATAGTAGTACACTTGATTTCTCTGGTTTCCAACTTATTTTAAAATTTGACATAATTGGTGAACTTTCAGGTCAAATCTTGAAGGCAAAACTCAATCATTTGACCTGGATTTTATCTGAAGATTTCTCCCTAGGTTGGATTGTTATCTGTTACCTGAACTTTGATCTGTGAACTACCTGAATGAAGACATATTTTATTTTTTATATATCTCCTAAAGAAAGTTCTAAAAGTTATATGTATCAGTGCATGGAGTTCTTAGACAAAACACGTTACTGTAAAATAAGATAAGAAATACTATGCCAAATACTCAAGGAAATATAAATAATATAGTTTTTATTTCTTAGCAGGGTGAAAAATAAGAGCTAGATATGGTAAAGATAAGAGCTAGGTAAGGTAAAAATAGCATCCACATCCATTTAAATATCTATTATAATTTTTCCTTGAAAATAATTTTGTTTAGTTTAATTTATTTATACTATATCTTATATTTTATAACATTACCATAACTATTTTCAACTATTAACAATTGACAGGTTTGAAAATGTAAGAGGACGTAGAGCTAGTTTATTGGCATCTATTGAGTAGGTTCAATTTAATCCAAGCATGGACTCCCCTCTTGTTAATGGTGACTCATCTGATATGAGCATTGAAGAGGATAGTGCAGGAATCATCAAGACTGATTCTCATCACAGCAGTCTGGTTAACGGACATCGCAATGGAAGCCCTGATTCTTTTAATGATATTCAGGGTAGACTGGGTAAGTTATTGTAGATTATTTCAAATGGTGAAAACATTCTTGTACAGACCTTGATCCTTATGGTAGACTTTTATATCAAAGCTGTAATTCTTTTTAATTTTATAATCATTAGACATTCTAATCATACTTTATATTTATATTGTGTATATGTTGACATCTTTATCATACTTTGTATTGTGTATATTTTAGACACCTTTAGCATACTTTTGTGTATATTTTAGACACTTTTAGTAGGTGCCGTACCTCAAACTGATTGTTCAAAACATTCCTATAGCTATATTTTATACTGTTTTGTTAAGAACTCATGATTGTAACTATGTGGAAACCAAACTTATTTATATAACTGAATTATTTTAAAAAGTTATGAATTTGTTAAATCTTTGACTTTTTTTTGCCTCCATCAAAAGTTCCATTTTTGTAAAGTTATATCTGTAAAAGTAAATAACTTAAACTCACTCACTTACACTCAACACATTCCCACATATATATAGAACAGACACATTTTTTTTAATCACAAAAAATTAACTGATAAGAAAGCATACATGATAATTATACCAAACAAAACTTAAAGAAAATAATTTTATTTTCAAAAAATGTAGTCTATCTTCTTTTAAAATGACATCTGTCTACACTTCCATAAAAACAAACAAAGCCAACTTTGAATTGAATCAACAGCTAAAAAACATTTTAAAAAAACAATGTTGAAAGGTCAGCATTGATAACTTTGCCCACTCACTTTTGAACTTTATAACTGGTACATTTTTAGTATGTGAGTAGAATCAATGAGACACATTATTAAATAAAAGAATATACCCAGTATATTAAGCTTTAATGATGGTTACGCTTAATATAAATTAAAACATTACAACTTTGTTTGTTTTATGGAAGTTCATAGTGATGTCATGGTGATAATGATGTTATGGCATGTTGATATTGATAGGATGGTGATGTCATGCTGCCCATTTCTTATGAAACAAAGCTCAATGTCATGAAAGCGACTAATGTGTTCAATTTAATTTGTATCTACATGAAAGCTACTAATGTGTTCAATTTAATTTGTATCTACATGAAAGCGACTAATGTGTTCAATTTAATTTGTATCTACATAAAAGCGACTAATGTGTTCAATTTAATTTGTATCTACATGAAAGCTACTAATGTGTTCAATTTAATTTGTATCTACATGAAAGCTACTAATGTGTTCAATTTAATTTGTATCTACATGAAAGCGACTAATGTGTTCAATTTAATTTGTATCTACATGAAAGCGACTAATGTGTTCAATTTAATTTGTATCTACATGAAAGCGACTAATGTGTTCAATTTAATTTGTATCTACATGAAAGCGACTAATGTGTTCAATTTAATTTGTATCTACATGAAAGCTACTAATGTGTTCAATTTAATTTGTATCTACATGAAAGCGACTAATGTGTTCAATTTAATTTGTATCTACATGAAAGCGACTAATGTGTTCAATTTAATTTGTATCTACATGAAAGCTACTAATGTGTTCAATTTAATTTGTATCTACATGAAAGCTACTAATGTGTTCAATTTAATTTGTAACTACATGAAAGCTACTAATGTGTTCAATTTAATTTGTATCTACATGAAAGCTACTAATGTGTTCAATTTAATTTGTATCTACATGAAAGCTACTAATGTGTTCAATTTAATTTGTATCTACATGAAAGCGACTAATGTGTTCAATTTAATTTGTATCTACATGAAAGCTACTAATGTGTTCAATTTAATTTGTATCTACATGAAAGCGACTAATGTGTTCAATTTAATTTGTATCTACATGAAAGCGACTAATGTGTTCAATTTAATTTGTATCTACATGAAAGCTACTAATGTGTTCAATTTAATTTGTATCTACATGAAAGCTACTAATGTGTTCAATTTAATTTGTAACTACATGAAAGCTACTAATGTGTTCAATTTAATTTGTATCTACATGAAAGCTACTAATGTGTTCAATTTAATTTGTATCTACATGAAAGCTACTAATGTGTTCAATTTAATTTGTATCTACATGAAAGCTACTAATGTGTTCAATTTAATTTGTATCTACATGAAAGCTACTAATGTGTTCAATTTAATTTGTATCTACATGAAAGCTACTAATGTAAAGAAATATACACAACACAAATTATGATAAAGATGTCTAAATATACATAACACACAGTATGATAAAATTTGATCTCCAATGAATTAACTGAGATTTATTTCTGGACAGCGATGCCACTGTTTGGAATGGACATCGGAGGAACTCTCACCAAACTTGTCTACTTTGAACCAGCTAATTTTGATGAGTTCGACTTCGCCGAACGGGAAACATTGAAAACAATTCATAAATATCTCATTGGGAACACGGCCTACGGTCAAACTGGAATAAGGGACGTTCATTTAGAACTGGAGAATCAGACTATATGTGGCAGAACGGGCAAGATTCACTTCATAAGGTTCCCCACTGCTCAGATGTCAGCCTTCATTGAACTGGCGAAACTGAAAAACTTCTCTGGATTGGCCAGCGGCATATGTGCAACAGGAGGAGGAGCCTACATGTTTGAGGAAATCTTTGCCAAAGTATGTCATATGCAAAAATCAAATTTGTTAGAACAGGGTATTTATTGAATTCATTTCCAGTTCATGAATAGGAAACAGCTTTTTTTAAATTTAAAATATAAAGAAACTTAAAACAAAATCAGTGTTGTTTTATATACGCTCTCATATTTATTTGTTTAAAAACAGAATTATTTATATGTATTAAAACTCCAAATTTATTTTTAGTTAGGTGCGTAATGCTGTTGGTTATTTTTATAGTTACTATTTAAAGTAATCAACAATAGTTTAATTTAAAACCTTTTTAAACACTTGCAGGAAGTTTTACTCCAACTTCACAAGTATGATGAATTGGATTGTCTGCTTAAAGGCATTCACCATATAGATCGCCACAATCCCTCTGAATGTTATTACTTCAGAAATCCCCGAGACACAGAGTGCTGTGACAAACTGCCATTCAACTTCCATAACCCTTACCCTTACCTGGTCGTCAACATCGGCTCCGGGGTCAGCATATTGTCAGTTCGCTCAAAAACAGATTACAGTAGAGTTTCTGGTACAAGGTATAAAATAGTAGAATGTCTTAAACGTCTTAATTTTTATTTAACATTAGAACTAGTTTGACCATATCTAACTGAACTGATGGCAAAGGATTTAAATTAAAGCTGACATTTTAAAATAAGTTTTTAAAAAATAAAATATGTAACTGCTGTGACTGTAGCTGTTCAAATTGTTACCACATTCCAATAGCCACAAATTACACATGATATTAATTGAATTGAATTTTAAAATGTTACATTTACAATAAAAAAATAAGAAAGGATTTTTAGAATATAATTTTGCTAACTTATCAATTGAATGCAATGCAAGCAACAGATGAGTCTATAGAAATCATTGAAGCATGTCCAAGTAAACAATCTACATATAAAGATTTCTAAATTTAGCACAGAAGACAGTATTCATTTTACAAATCAATTATTAAAGTTCAATGGCCTAGAGTCCATTGATTATTTATGTCAATAAACATTGAATTTTTATAATAAGGAAATTGAAAACTTTTGTAAAGTCTTCCAATTTGATTTACAAAGTAGATCTAAACCTTTGTAAATTCTTACAATATGATTTATCTTTTTATAACCTGCAACAACCTTTTATTTAACTAAATGAATGAAGATAAAGACTTAAAATATCCCAGGATAATGATATAATTTTTTTTTGTATTGAGTCTTATATATACATATATATATAATACAGATTTTTTCTTTCTTCTAGATGACTTTATTCATTAAGTTGATTATACTTACCATCTTATTTCTCAACTGCACTTTACACTGAAAGAACTTCTTCCCAGTAATCTTCCATACTGAAAATGTTTAGACTTGTTCTTAGTAAACGTGATTTTATTGTCTTAGTACCAAGTTTTCAGCCTCCTGTAACTTGTAACCAGGGGTGCCACTTTTCCTGATTATCCTGGAATACCAGATTCCTGAAGCTAAATATTTTTCAGCCAAGTTTTTATTTTCTCTCGCTCCGGATTGGCCAGTTCAGTTTATTCAAATACGGATTCTAGGTTTCAAAAAATCAATGTGTAAGAACACACCTATTCAGCAAGAAGTAGGTTCACTATAAATAAAAAAGGTACTGCGACCTATCGCTTTTCTTAGCAAACCTCTCGCTTTTCTTAGCAAACCTCTCGCTTTTGTTTGCAAGTACCTCGCTTTTTGCTGCATCAAGTAACTTTCTACGTCAAGTAACTTTCTACGTCAAGTAACTTTCTACGTCAAGTAACTTTCTACGTCAAGTAACTTTCTACGTCAAGTAACTTTCTACGTCAAGTAACTTTCTACGTCAAGTAACTTTCTACAGTGTATGAATTTTATGAACTTCGTTAAGTTTCAGGGTTTGAAAAATTTCCAGAAATTTTTAGAAAGGGATCACAGGGTTCACAGTTTTGAGGGAGTGGCACCCCTGCTTGTAACACACTATGAATCAGTGAGTGGCACCCCAGCTTGTAACACACTATGAATCAGTGAGTGGCACCCCTGATTGTAACACACTATGAATCAGTGAGTGGCACCCATGATTGTAACACACTATGAATCAGTGAGTGGCACCCCTGCTTGTAACACACTATGAATCAGTGAGTGGCACCCCTGATTGTAACACACTATGAATCAGTGAGTGGCACCCCTGCTTGTAACACACTATGAATCAGTGAGTGGCACCCCTGATTGTAACACACTATGAATCAGTGAGTGGCACCCCTGCTTGTAACACACTATGAATCAGTGAGTGGCACCCCTGCTTGTAACACACTATGAATCAGTGAGTGGCACCCCTGATTGTAACATACTATGAATCAGTGAGTGGCATCCCGGCTTGTAACACACTATGAATCAGTGAGTGGCACCCCTGATTGTAACACACTATGAATCAGTGAGTGGCTACCATGATTGTAACACACTATGAATCAGTGAGTGGCACCCATGATTGTAACACACTATGAATCAGTGAGTGGCACCCATGATTGTAACACACTATGAATCATTGAGTGGCACCCATGATTGTAACACACTATGAATCAGTGAGTGGCACCCATGATTGTAACACACTATGAATCAGTGAGTGGCACCCCTGCTTGTAACACATTATGAATCAGTGAGTGGCACCCCTGATTGTAACACACTATGAATCAGTGAGTGGCACCCCTGCTTGTAACACACTATGAATCAGTGAGTGGCCCCCATGATTGTAACACACTATGAATCAGTGAGTGGCACCCCTGCTTGTAACACACTATGAATCAGTGAGTGGCACCCATGATTGTAACACACTATGAATCAGTGAGTGGCACCCATGATTGTAACACACTATGAATCAGTGAGTGGCACCCCTGCTTGTAACACACTATGAATCAGTGAGTCGCACCCATGATTGTAACACACTATGAATCAGTGAGTGGCACCCCTGATTGTAACACACTATGAATCAGTGAGTGGCACCCATGATTGTAACACATTATGAATCAGTGAGTGGCACCCATGCTTGTAACACACTATGAATCAGTGAGTGGCACCCATGCTTGTAACACACTATGAATCATTGAGTGGCACCCCTGCTTGTAACACACTATGAATCAGTGAGTGGCACCCATGCTTGTAACACACTATGAATCATTGAGTGGCACCCCTGCTTGTAACACACTATGAATCAGTGAGTGGCACCCCTGCTTGTAACACACTATGAATCATTGAGTGGCACCCCTGCTGGTAAGACACTATGAATCGGTGAGTGGCACCCATGATTGTAACACACTATGAATCAGTGAGTGGCACCCCAGCTTGTAACACACTATGAATCATTGAGTGGCACCCCTGATTGTAACACACTATGAATCAGTGAGTGGCACCCCTGATTGTAACACACTATGAATCAGTGAGTGGCACCCCTGATTGTAACACACTATGAATCAGTGAGTGGCACCCCAGCTTGTAACACACTATGAATCATTGAGTGGCACCCCTGATTGTAACACACTATGAATCAGTGAGTGGCACCCCTGATTGTAACACACTATGAATCAGTGAGTGGCACCCCTGATTGTAACACACTATGAATCAGTGAGTGGCACCCCTGATTGTAACACACTATGAATCAGTGAGTGGCACCCCAGCTTGTAACACACTATGAATCAGTGAGTGGCACCCCTGATTGTAACACACTATGAATCAGTGAGTGGCACCCATGATTGTAACACACTATGAATCAGTGAGTGGCACCCCTGCTTGTAACACACTATGAATCAGTGAGTGGCACCCCTGATTGTAACACACTATGAATCAGTGAGTGGCACCCCTGCTTGTAACACACTATGAATCAGTGAGTGGCACCCCTGATTGTAACACACTATGAATCAGTGAGTGGCACCCCTGCTTGTAACACACTATGAATCAGTGAGTGGCACCCCTGCTTGTAACACACTATGAATCAGTGAGTGGCACCCCTGATTGTAACATACTATGAATCAGTGAGTGGCATCCCGGCTTGTAACACACTATGAATCAGTGAGTGGCACCCCTGATTGTAACACACTATGAATCAGTGAGTGGCTACCATGATTGTAACACACTATGAATCAGTGAGTGGCACCCATGATTGTAACACACTATGAATCAGTGAGTGGCACCCATGATTGTAACACACTATGAATCAGTGAGTGGCACCCATGATTGTAACACACTATGAATCATTGAGTGGCACCCATGATTGTAACACACTATGAATCAGTGAGTGGCACCCATGATTGTAACACACTATGAATCAGTGAGTGGCACCCCTGCTTGTAACACATTATGAATCAGTGAGTGGCACCCCTGATTGTAACACACTATGAATCAGTGAGTGGCACCCCTGCTTGTAACACACTATGAATCAGTGAGTGGCCCCCATGATTGTAACACACTATGAATCAGTGAGTGGCACCCCTGCTTGTAACACACTTTGAATCAGTGAGTGGCACCCATGATTGTAACACACTATGAATCAGTGAGTGGCACCCCTGCTTGTAACACACTATGAATCAGTGAGTGGCACCCCTGATTGTAACACACTATGAATCAGTGAGTGGCACCCATGATTGTAACACATTATGAATCAGTGAGTGGCACCCATGCTTGTAACACACTATGAATCAGTGAGTGGCACCCATGCTTGTAACACACTATGAATCATTGAGTGGCACCCCTGCTTGTAACACACTATGAATCAGTGAGTGGCACCCATGCTTGTAACACACTATGAATCATTGAGTGGCACCCCTGCTTGTAACACACTATGAATCAGTGAGTGGCACCCCTGCTTGTAACACACTATGAATCATTGAGTGGCACCCCTGATTGTAACACACTATGAATCAGTGAGTGGCACCCCTGATTGTAACACACTATGAATCAGTGAGTGGCACCCCTGATTGTAACACACTATGAATCAGTGAGTGGCACCCCAGCTTGTAACACACTATGAATCATTGAGTGGCACCCCTGATTGTAACACACTATGAATCAGTGAGTGGCACCCCTGATTGTAACACACTATGAATCAGTGAGTGGCACCCCTGATTGTAACACACTATGAATCAGTGAGTGGCCCCCATGATTGTAACACACTATGAATCAGTGAGTGGCACCCCTGCTTGTAACACACTATGAATCAGTGAGTGGCACCCATGATTGTAACACACTATGAATCAGTGAGTGGCACCCATGATTGTAACACACTATGAATCAGTGAGTGGCACCCCTGCTTGTAACACACTATGAATCAGTGAGTCGCACCCATGATTGTAACACACTATGAATCAGTGAGTGGCACCCCTGATTGTAACACACTATGAATCAGTGAGTGGCACCCATGATTGTAACACATTATGAATCAGTGAGTGGCACCCATGCTTGTAACACACTATGAATCAGTGAGTGGCACCCATGCTTGTAACACACTATGAATCATTGAGTGGCACCCATGATTGTAACACACTATGAATCAGTGAGTGGCACCCATGATTGTAACACACTATGAATCAGTGAGTGGCACCCCTGCTTGTAACACATTATGAATCAGTGAGTGGCACCCCTGATTGTAACACACTATGAATCAGTGAGTGGCACCCCTGCTTGTAACACACTATGAATCAGTGAGTGGCCCCCATGATTGTAACACACTATGAATCAGTGAGTGGCACCCCTGCTTGTAACACACTTTGAATCAGTGAGTGGCACCCATGATTGTAACACACTATGAATCAGTGAGTGGCACCCATGATTGTAACACACTATGAATCAGTGAGTGGCACCCCTGCTTGTAACACACTATGAATCAGTGAGTGGCACCCCTGATTGTAACACACTATGAATCAGTGAGTGGCACCCATGATTGTAACACATTATGAATCAGTGAGTGGCACCCATGCTTGTAACACACTATGAATCAGTGAGTGGCACCCATGCTTGTAACACACTATGAATCATTGAGTGGCACCCCTGCTTGTAACACACTATGAATCAGTGAGTGGCACCCATGCTTGTAACACACTATGAATCATTGAGTGGCACCCCTGCTTGTAACACACTATGAATCAGTGAGTGGCACCCCTGCTTGTAACACACTATGAATCATTGAGTGGCACCCCTGCTGGTAAGACACTATGAATCGGTGAGTGGCACCCATGATTGTAACACACTATGAATCAGTGAGTGGCACCCCAGCTTGTAACACACTATGAATCATTGAGTGGCACCCCTGATTGTAACACACTATGAATCAGTGAGTGGCACCCCTGATTGTAACACACTATGAATCAGTGAGTGGCACCCCTGATTGTAACACACTATGAATCAGTGAGTGGCACCCCAGCTTGTAACACACTATGAATCATTGAGTGGCACCCCTGATTGTAACACACTATGAATCAGTGAGTGGCACCCCTGATTGTAACACACTATGAATCAGTGAGTGGCACCCCTGATTGTAACACACTATGAATCAGTGAGTGGCCCCCATGATTGTAACACACTATGAATCAGTGAGTGGCACCCATGATTGTAACACACTATGAATCAGTGAGTGGCACCCCTGCTTGTAACACATTATGAATCAGTGAGTGGCACCCCTGATTGTAACACACTATGAATCAGTGAGTGGCACCCCTGCTTGTAACACACTATGAATCAGTGAGTGGCCCCCATGATTGTAACACACTATGAATCAGTGAGTGGCACCCCTGCTTGTAACACACTTTGAATCAGTGAGTGGCACCCATGATTGTAACACACTATGAATCAGTGAGTGGCACCCATGATTGTAACACACTATGAATCAGTGAGTGGCACCCCTGCTTGTAACACACTATGAATCAGTGAGTGGCACCCCTGATTGTAACACACTATGAATCAGTGAGTGGCACCCATGCTTGTAACACACTATGAATCAGTGAGTGGCACCCATGCTTGTAACACACTATGAATCATTGAGTGGCACCCCTGCTTGTAACACACTATGAATCAGTGAGTGGCACCCATGCTTGTAACACACTATGAATCATTGAGTGGCACCCCTGCTTGTAACACACTATGAATCTGTGAGTGGCACCCCTGCTTGTAACACACTATGAATCATTGAGTGGCACCCCTGCTGGTAAGACACTATGAATCGGTGAGTGGCACCCATGATTGTAACACACTATGAATCAGTGAGTGGCACCCCAGCTTGTAACACACTATGAATCATTGAGTGGCACCCCTGATTGTAACACACTATGAATCAGTGAGTGGCACCCCTGATTGTAACACACTATGAATCAGTGAGTGGCACCCCTGATTGTAACACACTATGAATCAGTGAGTGGCACCCCAGCTTGTAACACACTATGAATCATTGAGTGGCACCCCTGATTGTAACACACTATGAATCAGTGAGTGGCACCCCTGATTGTAACACACTATGAATCAGTGAGTGGCACCCCTGATTGTAACACACTATGAATCAGTGAGTGGCCCCCATGATTGTAACACACTATGAATCAGTGAGTGGCACCCCTGCTTGTAACACACTATGAATCAGTGAGTGGCACCCATGATTGTAACACACTATGAATCAGTGAGTGGCACCCATGATTGTAACACACTATGAATCAGTGAGTGGCACCCCTGCTTGTAACACACTATGAATCAGTGAGTCGCACCCATGATTGTAACACACTATGAATCAGTGAGTGGCACCCCTGATTGTAACACACTATGAATCAGTGAGTGGCACCCATGATTGTAACACATTATGAATCAGTGAGTGGCACCCATGCTTGTAACACACTATGAATCAGTGAGTGGCACCCATGCTTGTAACACACTATGAATCATTGAGTGGCACCCCTGCTTGTAACACACTATGAATCAGTGAGTGGCACCCATGCTTGTAACACACTATGAATCATTGAGTGGCACCCCTGCTTGTAACACACTATGAATCAGTGAGTGGCACCCCTGCTTGTAACACACTATGAATCATTGAGTGGCACCCCTGCTGGTAAGACACTATGAATCGGTGAGTGGCACCCATGATTGTAACACACTATGAATCAGTGAGTGGCACCCCAGCTTGTAACACACTATGAATCATTGAGTGGCACCCCTGATTGTAACACACTATGAATCAGTGAGTGGCACCCCTGATTGTAACACACTATGAATCAGTGAGTGGCACCCCTGATTGTAACACATTATGAATCAGTGAGTGGCACCCCAGCTTGTAACACACTATGAATCAGTGAGTGGCACCCCTGCTTGTAACACACTATGAATCAGTGAGTGGCACCCATGATTGTAACACACTATGAATCAGTGAGTGGCACCCCTGATTGTAACACACTATGAATCAGTGAGTGGCACCCCTGCTTGTAAGACACTATGAATCAGTGAGTGGCACCCCTGCTTGTAACACACTATGAATCAGTGAGTGGCACCCCTGATTGTAACACACTATGAATCAGTGAGTGGCACCCATGATTGTAACACATTATGAATCAGTGAGTGGCACCCATGCTTGTAACACACTATGAATCAGTGAGTGGCACCCATGCTTGTAACACACTATGAATCATTGAGTGGCACCCCTGCTTGTAACACACTATGAATCAGTGAGTAGCACCCATGCTTGTAACACACTATGAATCATTGAGTGGCACCCCTGCTTGTAACACACTATGAATCAGTGAGTGGCACCCCTGCTTGTAACACACTATGAATCATTGAGTGGCACCCCTGCTGGTAAGACACTATGAATCGGTGAGTGGCACCCATGATTGTAACACACTATGAATCAGTGAGTGGCACCCCAGCTTGTAACACACTATGAATCAGTGAGTGGCACCCCTGATTGTAACACACTATGAATCAGTGAGTGGCACCCCTGATTGTAACACACTATGAATCAGTGAGTGGCACCCCTGATTGTAACACACTATGAATCAGTGAGTTGCACCCATGATTGTAAAACACTATGAATCATTGAGTGGCACCCCTGATTGTAACACACTATGAATCAGTGAGTGGCACCCCTGCTTGTAAGACACTATGAATCAGTGAGTGGCACCCCTGATTGTAACACACTATGAATCAGTGAGTTGCACCCATGATTGTAACACACTATGAATCATTGAGTGGCACCCATGATTGTAACACACTATGAATCAGTGAGTGGCATCCCGGCTTGTAACACACTATGAATCAGTGAGTGGCACCCCTGATTGTAACACACTATGAATCAGTGAGTGGCTACCATGATTGTAACACACTATGAATCAGTGAGTGGCACCCATGATTGTAACACACTATGAATCAGTGAGTGGCACCCATGATTGTAACACACTATGAATCATTGAGTGGCACCCATGATTGTAACACACTATGAATCAGTGAGTGGCACCCCTGCTTGTAACACACTATGAATCAGTGAGTGGCACCCCTGCTTGTAACACACTATGAATCAGTGAGTGGCACCCCTGCTTGTAACACACTATAAATCAGTGAGTGGCACCCCTGCTTGTAACACACTATAAATCAGTGAGTGGCACCCCTGATTGTAACACACTATGAATCAGTGAGTGGCACCCCTGATTGTAACACATTATGAATCAGTGAGTGGCACCCCTGATTGTAACACACTATGAATCGGTGAGTGGCACCCCTGCTTGTAACACACTATAAATCAGTGAGTGGCACCCCTGCTTGTAACACACTATAAATCAGTGAGTGGCACCCCTGATTGTAACACACTATGAATCAGTGAGTGGCACCCCTGATTGTAACACACTATGAATCAGTGAGTGGCCCCCATGATTGTAACACACTATGAATCAGTGAGTGGCACCCATGATTGTAACACACTATGAATCAGTGAGTGGCACCCCTGCTTGTAACACATTATGAATCAGTGAGTGGCACCCCTGATTGTAACACACTATGAATCAGTGAGTGGCACCCCTGCTTGTAACACACTATGAATCAGTGAGTGGCCCCCATGATTGTAACACACTATGAATCAGTGAGTGGCACCCCTGCTTGTAACACACTTTGAATCAGTGAGTGGCACCCATGATTGTAACACACTATGAATCAGTGAGTGGCACCCATGATTGTAACACACTATGAATCAGTGAGTGGCACCCCTGCTTGTAACACACTATGAATCAGTGAGTGGCACCCCTGATTGTAACACACTATGAATCAGTGAGTGGCACCCATGCTTGTAACACACTATGAATCAGTGAGTGGCACCCATGCTTGTAACACACTATGAATCATTGAGTGGCACCCCTGCTTGTAACACACTATGAATCAGTGAGTGGCACCCATGCTTGTAACACACTATGAATCATTGAGTGGCACCCCTGCTTGTAACACACTATGAATCTGTGAGTGGCACCCCTGCTTGTAACACACTATGAATCATTGAGTGGCACCCCAGCTGGTAAGACACTATGAATCGGTGAGTGGCACCCATGATTGTAACACACTATGAATCAGTGAGTGGCACCCCAGCTTGTAACACACTATGAATCATTGAGTGGCACCCCTGATTGTAACACACTATGAATCAGTGAGTGGCACCCCTGATTGTAACACACTATGAATCAGTGAGTGGCACCCCTGATTGTAACACACTATGAATCAGTGAGTGGCACCCCAGCTTGTAACACACTATGAATCATTAGTGGCACCCCTGATTGTAACACACTATGAATCAGTGAGTGGCACCCCTGATTGTAACACACTATGAATCAGTGAGTGGCACCCCTGATTGTAACACACTATGAATCAGTGAGTGGCCCCCATGATTGTAACACACTATGAATCAGTGAGTGGCACCCCTGCTTGTAACACACTATGAATCAGTGAGTGGCACCCATGATTGTAACACACTATGAATCAGTGAGTGGCACCCATGATTGTAACACACTATGAATCAGTGAGTGGCACCCCTGCTTGTAACACACTATGAATCAGTGAGTCGCACCCATGATTGTAACACACTATGAATCAGTGAGTGGCACCCCTGATTGTAACACACTATGAATCAGTGAGTGGCACCCATGATTGTAACACATTATGAATCAGTGAGTGGCACCCATGCTTGTAACACACTATGAATCAGTGAGTGGCACCCATGCTTGTAACACACTATGAATCATTGAGTGGCACCCCTGCTTGTAACACACTATGAATCAGTGAGTGGCACCCATGCTTGTAACACACTATGAATCATTGAGTGGCACCCCTGCTTGTAACACACTATGAATCAGTGAGTGGCACCCCTGCTTGTAACACACTATGAATCATTGAGTGGCACCCCTGCTGGTAAGACACTATGAATCGGTGAGTGGCACCCATGATTGTAACACACTATGAATCAGTGAGTGGCACCCCAGCTTGTAACACACTATGAATCATTGAGTGGCACCCCTGATTGTAACACACTATGAATCAGTGAGTGGCACCCCTGATTGTAACACACTATGAATCAGTGAGTGGCACCCCTGATTGTAACACATTATGAATCAGTGAGTGGCACCCCAGCTTGTAACACACTATGAATCAGTGAGTGGCACCCCTGCTTGTAACACACTATGAATCAGTGAGTGGCACCCATGATTGTAACACACTATGAATCAGTGAGTGGCACCCCTGATTGTAACACACTATGAATCAGTGAGTGGCACCCCTGCTTGTAAGACACTATGAATCAGTGAGTGGCACCCCTGCTTGTAACACACTATGAATCAGTGAGTGGCACCCCTGATTGTAACACACTATGAATCAGTGAGTGGCACCCATGATTGTAACACATTATGAATCAGTGAGTGGCACCCATGCTTGTAACACACTATGAATCAGTGAGTGGCACCCATGCTTGTAACACACTATGAATCATTGAGTGGCACCCCTGCTTGTAACACACTATGAATCAGTGAGTAGCACCCATGCTTGTAACACACTATGAATCATTGAGTGGCACCCCTGCTTGTAACACACTATGAATCAGTGAGTGGCACCCCTGCTTGTAACACACTATGAATCATTGAGTGGCACCCCTGCTGGTAAGACACTATGAATCGGTGAGTGGCACCCATGATTGTAACACACTATGAATCAGTGAGTGGCACCCCAGCTTGTAACACACTATGAATCATTGAGTGGCACCCCTGATTGTAACACACTATGAATCAGTGAGTGGCACCCCTGATTGTAACACACTATGAATCAGTGAGTGGCACCCCTGATTGTAACACACTATGAATCAGTGAGTTGCACCCATGATTGTAAAACACTATGAATCATTGAGTGGCACCCCTGATTGTAACACACTATGAATCAGTGAGTGGCACCCCTGCTTGTAAGACACTATGAATCAGTGAGTGGCACCCCTGATTGTAACACACTATGAATCAGTGAGTTGCACCCATGATTGTAACACACTATGAATCATTGAGTGGCACCCATGATTGTAACACACTATGAATCAGTGAGTGGCACCCATGATTGTAACACACTATGAATCAGTGAGTGGCACCCCTGCTTGTAACACACTATGAATCAGTGAGTGGCACCCATGATTGTAACACACTATGAATCAGTGAGTGGCACCCCTGATTGTAACACACTATGAATCAGTGAGTGGCACCCCTGCTTGTAAGACACTATGAATCAGTGAGTGGCACCCCTGCTTGTAACACACTATGAATCAGTGAGTGGCACCCCTGCTTGTAACACACTATGAATCAGTGAGTGGCACCCCTGCTTGTAACACACTATGAATCAGTGAGTGGCACCCCTGCTTGTAACACACTATAAATCAGTGAGTGGCACCCCTGCTTGTAACACACTATAAATCAGTGAGTGGCACCCCTGATTGTAACACACTATGAATCAGTGAGTGGCACCCCTGATTGTAACACATTATGAATCAGTGAGTGGCACCCCTGATTGTAACACACTATGAATCGGTGAGTGGCACCCCTGCTTGTAACACACTATAAATCAGTGAGTGGCACCCCTGCTTGTAACACACTATAAATCAGTGAGTGGCACCCCTGCTTGTAACACACTATGAATCAGTGAGTGGCACCCCAGCTTGTAACACACTATGAATCAGTGAGTGGCACTCATGATTGTAACACACTATGAATCAGTGAGTCGCACCCATGATTGTAACACACTATGAATCAGTGAGTGGCACCCATTATTGTAACACACTATGAATCAGTGAGTGGCACCCCTGCTTGTAACACACTATAAATCAGTGAGTGGCACCCCTGCTTGTAGCACACTATAAATCAGTGAGTGGCCCCCCTGCTTGTAACACACTATGTATCAGTGAGTGGCACCCCAGCTTGTAACACACTATAAATCAGTGAGTGGCACCCCTGCTTGTAACACACTATGAATCAGTGAGTGGCACCCCTGATTGTAACACACTATGAATCAGTGAGTGGCACCCCTGCTTGTAAGACACTATGAATCAGTGAGTGGCACCCCTGCTTGTAACACACTATGAATCAGTGAGTGGCACCCCTGCTTGTAACACACTATGAATCAGTGAGTGGCACCCCTGCTTGTAACACACTATGAATCAGTGAGTGGCACCCCTGCTTGTAACACACTATAAATCAGTGAGTGGCACCCCTGCTTGTAACACACTATAAATCAGTGAGTGGCACCCCTGCTTGTAACACACTATGAATCAGTGAGTGGCACCCCAGCTTGTAACACACTATGAATCAGTGAGTGGCACTCATGATTGTAACACACTATGAAGCAGTGAGTCGCACCCATGATTGTAACACACTATGAATCAGTGAGTGGCACCCATTATTGTAACACACTATGAATCAGTGAGTGGCACCCCTGCTTGTAACACACTATAAATCAGTGAGTGGCACCCCTGCTTGTAGCACACTATAAATCAGTGAGTGGCCCCCCTGCTTGTAACACACTATGTATCAGTGAGTGGCACCCCAGCTTGTAACACACTATAAATCAGTGAGTGGCACCCCTGCTTGTAACACACTATGAATCAGTGAGTGGCACCCATGATTGTAACACACTATGAATCAGAAGAACTGGCAGAGATAAAATGTCAAGAAGCTACAAAACAATTTCATCCTCCATACAAACAGGAAACAAACATGATTACTGTGGTGTAAAGAAGTATGAATTATAGCTTGGCCAGAGATTGTTTTTAAACATAGTTTGGGAACCACTTGAGTCCAATTCTCTTCAAATGTTTGTCCACAGTTTAGGCGGAGGAACATTCCTAGGTCTTTGCTGCCTGTTGACAGGTTGTGAAACATTTGAGGAAGCCATTGGACTGGCATCACAAGGTGACAGTCGGAATATCGATAAGCTGGTGAAAGACATCTATGGTGGTGACTATGGCAAGTTTGGCTTGAAGGGAGACACTGTTGCTTGCAGGTGAGACTGTTCTTCCCATCTGTTATGGTTAATAATAATATATGCAACATTTTGAACTTTTCTTTCCATAAGTAAGTAGAGTACTTGCACTATACAATATTATATATTTGAATATATATGCACTTGCTTATGAGCAATTATCTGTAACACTTTATTGGTCTAACACAGTGGTTCTCAACCTTCCTAATGCCGCGACCCTTTAATATAATTCCTCATGTTGTGGCGACCCCCAATGACGAAGTTATGTTAGTTGCTACTGCATATCTGTAGAGTATATGAGTTTTCTGATTGTCTTAGGCAACCCCTGTGAAAGGGTCCAACGGGGGTCCAAAACCGACAGGTTGAGAATCTCTGGTCTAACAGGTTTGGTCAGATAATCTGTAACACTTTATTGGTCTAACAGTTTTGGTCAGATGATCTGTAACACTTTATTGGTCTAACAGTTTTGGTCAGATGATCTGTCAAGAGAAGAGGGATACAGCCAGAAAGGAAGACCTGGCCAGAGCAACACTGGTCACATTAACCAATAACATTGGTTCTATAGCAAGGATGTGTGCTAAAACTGAGGTAAGTCTGATCTCCTAGTAGGTGATGTAACAAAACTCAGGACAAACCAGCCATTTTAGCTTATTACAAAATGACATGTATAGGTACATTCACACTGTATATTTGTCACTGAGATTCTTAGCTGGCAAACTGTTGCCGCATGAATTGCCAGATTTCTATGACCATGTGCTACTGGCTGGTCAAAAACGGTGCCTATAGGTGTCATTTTCATGCTTTTTTTTAAAAGTTGAAGTATTTTGTCAGCCGACAATACACAAACACAATACTGTCATATTGTCACCACCTGATACAATATACAAACACAATACTGTCATATTATCAGCACCTGATACAATATACAAACACAAAACTGTCATATTATCAGCACCTGATACAATACACAAACACAATACTGTCATATTATCAGCACCTGACGCAATAGACAAACACAATACTGTCATATTGTCAGCACCTGACACAATATACAAACACAATACTGTCATATTATCAGCACCTGACACAATATACAAACACAATACTGTCATATTATCAGCACCTGACACAATATACAAACACAATACTGTCATATTGTCAGCACCTGACACAATATACAAACACAATACTGTCATATTGTCACCACCTGATACAATATACAAACACAATACTGTCATATTGTCAGCACCTGACACAATATACAAACACAATACTGTCATATTATCAGCACCTGACACAATACACAAACACAATACTGTCATATTGTCAGCACCTGACACAATAGACAAACACAATACTGTCATATTGTCAGCACCTGATACAATACACAAACACAATACTGTCATATTATCAGCACCTGACACAATACACAAACACAATACTGTCATATTGTCAGCACCTGACACAATAGACAAACACAATACTGTCATATTGTCAGCACCTGATACAATACACAAACACAATACTGTCATATTGTCAGCACCTGACACAATATACAAACACAATACTGTCATATTGTCAGCACCTGATACAATACACAAACACAATACTGTCATATTGTCAGCACCTGACACAATACACAAACACAATACTGTCATATTGTCAGCACCTGACACAATACACAAACACAATACTGTCATATTGTCAGCACCTGACACAATACACAAATACAATACTGTCATATTGTCAGCACCTGATACAATACACAAACACAATACTGTCATATTGTCAGCACCTGACACAATACACAAACACAATACTGTCATATTGTCAGCACCTGATACAATACACAAACACAATACTGTCATATTGTCAGCACCTGACACAATACACAAACACAATACTGTCATATTGTCAGCACCTGACACAATATACAAACACAATACTGTCATATTGTCAGCACCTGATACAATACACAAACACAATACTGTCATATTGTCAGCACCTGACACAATACACAAACACAATACTGTCATATTGTCAGCACCTGATACAATACACAAACACAATACTGTCATATTGTCAGCACCTGACACAATACACAAACACAATACTGTCATATTGTCAGCACCTGACACAATACACAAACACAATACTGTCATATTGTCAGCACCTGACACAATACACAAACACAATACTGTCATATTGTCAGCACCTGACACAATACACAAACACAATACTGTCATATTGTCAGCACCTGACACAATACACAAACACAATACTGTCATATTGTCAGCACCTGACACAATACACAAACACAATACTGTCATATTGTCAGCACCTGACACAATACACAAACACAATACTGTCATATTGTCAGCACCTGACACAATACACAAACACAATACTGTCATATTGTCAGCACCTGACACAATACACAAACACAATACTGTCATATTGTCAGCACCTGACAGGGCTTGTTTACAAATTATTAGTAGTATTAGTATTTAACAGTTGTCCTACAAGTAGGAATACGTGTAGTTCCAGGATTAAATGTCTAACAAATTTCCAGTTTGATTTTATTGGAGAGGGAAAAAAAATCTAGTAGTACCGAAACAAACTCTTCTAGTAGTAACGGTACAAACTCTTCTAGTAGTACCTGTACTAACTCTTTTAAAAAATCCTTGAATTATTAAAGTTTAAATTTTTTTATTTATTTTACTTTAACATTGATCAGTTCAATGTGGAGTTTATCCTCATTTTGATCCTAATTAATTAAGTTAGTGTTTTAATATACCGTACCGCCAACCGCTTCCCCACCAACAATTCCCCACACCTGATGCTGTTTAAAGGTTACCTGATTATTTATTCAATCTTTTCATGGTGCAAATATATAAAGAAAGGCCCTGACTTATCAGAGCCACATGCAACTCTGTGGCCGCAGGCTGCTGACCTCTGGCCGCTGACCTCTGTGGCCGCAGGCTGCTGACCTCTGTGCTAGCACATAAATAAAAACTAAGTTCTGCTTCAGAAGCCATAGTTGTGTCTGGACAATGTTCTGCATCAGATGCCATAGTTGTGTCTGGTCAATGTTCTGCATCAGATGCCATAGTTGTGTCTGGTCAGTGTTCTGCATCAGATGCCATAGTTGTGTCTGGTCAATGTGAACACCCACATGGGATATCTGTATCAGTCTTAAGTTTCTGGAGACTGTAACCATCAACAAATATCAGTGGTACATAACATGGAATGGTCATTAACATTTGTGACTATAACTTATCTTTACATCTTATCTTGACAATCGAAAAGTAACCATTGCCTCTGCTGGTTAATTTTTTTATTAATAATTTCATTTTTAGGACTAAATTTTTAGGATTAAATATAATCATCTGATGATAATGAAGTTTTAAAAAATGATTGGGCTAAATTTTATTTGTTGTCCTCTCTGTTAAAATTTTAATATTTAATGTCATCATAGCCTCATTTGAAAACCTCCATTTAGCTAAACCTCCATTTAGCTAAACCTCCATTTAGCTAAACCTCCATTTAGCTAAACCTCCATTTAGCTAAACCTCCATTTAGCTAAACCTCCATTTAGCTAAACCTCCATTTAGCCAAACCTCCATTTAGCCAAACCTCCATTTAGCCAAACCTCCATTTAGCCAAACCTCCATTTAGCTAAACCTCCATTTAACCAAACTGTTTTAGTTATAAATATTTTAAAAAGTGTAGCTACTGAACCAACCACTTGAGTACCGGTACAAAGTGTAACTACTGAACCAACCACTAGAGTACCGGTACAAAGTGTAGTTACTGAACCAACCACTAGAGTACCGGTATCTCGATTTCAGATTTTTTGTTCACATGATCACTTTTGAACTTATTATTTTCTCTTCAGAAAATTGAACGGGTTGTTTTTGTTGGTAATTTTTTGAGAGTAAATGAGATATCCATGAAGCTCCTGTCGTATGCAATGGATTATTGGTCTGATGGATCTCTGAAGGCACTCTTCCTGCAACATGAAGTAGGTTATTCTTTTTTTGAGTTAAATGGGCGAGTCTTAAAGGCGTAGTATTTAAAGTTAGGTTTAAGTTGGTGTTGTCATGTAATTTGAATAAGTATAATCCATTAGGCTAGTAATAGTTTACTGAAGCCTAATGAGCTTTAGTCCATCTTTTCTAATCTTCTTCCATTGTGTTACAGGGGTACTTTGGCGCCATGGGCTGTCTTTTAGAATATCTACAACTCAATAGTTAACATATTCAGATCAAATCAACATATTCAAATAACCACCAAACAGTCTGGACATTTGCTTAGTGCAAGGAAGCCCTGAATGAGCATACGGTGTGAGAACCGCTGAATGAGCTTACATTATGTGAACGACTGAATTAGCTTACCTTGTGAAACCCCTGAATCAGCTTACATTGCGAGAACCCCTGAATCAGCTTACATCATGAGAAGCCTGAATCAGCGTACATTATGAGAACCCTTGAATCAGCTTACATTGTGAGAACTCCTGAATCAGCCTACATCATGAGAAGCCTGAATCAGTGTACATTATGAGAACCCTTGAATCAGCTTACTTTGTTTAGTGTCAATTGTTTGAAATTACCGAGTTAAATAGCTTTAAATAGAGATCAAAATAATCAGTGTCCGAATGGTTGAATTAGTAATAATGCTACATTTAACAAAGAAGTTTTTTTTTAAATTTCCTCCATATATCAACAGTTTGAAGCAACCAATCAGTGATAGGTCTGGAAAGTCGGTGATAGGTCTGGAAAGTCATGTGTCGGCATCAAAATAGCTAGCATTTTTAACCCTTTCGTTACCGATGACGCGACGTTACGATCACCCACTATCAATTACTAAGGACGTCACATTGTCGTCGTAACAAAGAGGCAAAGACTTTTCTGAAATACCAAGGACCTCACATCGACGTCATATTTTAATGCTATATATTTCTTTATTTGTTAATCTATAGAGAAGTTAAAAAAGCAAATCGGATAGAGAATGAAAAAAACTAAAAATTTCTTCTTTTAAAGTTTTTATTGCCGAGTCAGCAAAAATTGATGCCAAAACCAGCAGTAATGAAAGGGTTAAGAACAGAAACCTTGGACATGGGAAAAGATTGTGGCATTGAATCTGACATTTTAAACTGACACCAACATTCATGCCTAATGTGACAATAATCATGCCATTGTATTAATTTGTTTGCAACCAAAAATAACTCAAAGTCAGTAATCAATAATCTCCTTTAGTTAAGTTTAATCCTACAACTAACACTGTCATTGGCAAAAGTCGAATTGTTTTTCACATGAATTTTAATTGTGCATTTCATTTTTTTTTAAAAGTGATAATATATTTATTTATTTACATAGTTCAACAAATATGGATCTCTATATTGTGGTCTGTAGTAAGCTCAATTTTTCTGCCAGACTTAAGTATAAGCAAGTTTTTTCTGTGGAAAGCACTGTGTGCTCTTATATATTGCTGGCTTATGTTATGTGCTGTGGGTATGATCATTTAAAATAATTTATTTAGTGAGAATATTGGTTTGGTACATGAAGGGGAATATTTATCATGTTGAGTATGGGTCCAAACAATAGAGCTATCATTTATAGTTGTTTGAGAAATGTACAATTTTATGCAACTCTGCAACTGTGGACATTCTCTTGATTCCTGTGAATTTACATGAATCTTTTATTCCTGGTTACCTAAGTTATTGTGATGTGAAATGTTATCTTTCTTACAACTCACTTTTGTTTTGCAGATTTGTTAAAATATTAGAATTTTAAATGCAATATTTTGGTCAAAAGAAACCTTGTACAGCTGACCTGTACATGCAAACAATTCTTTATAGTCAAGAATTGTTTTCTTTCTTTCTACAACCAACATTTTTTATACTAAATTAAACAGACATGATTTTTTTTTGTTGCTATCAATTATTTACCTTTTACTATTATTGAAAAACTTCATATGAATCAAATGAAATGTGTAGTTACAACTCTTGTTTCAAACCAGGTGAATCAAATGAAATGTGTAGTTACAACTCTTGTTTTAAACCAGGTGAATCAAATGAAATGTGTAGTTATAACTCTTGTTTCAAACCAGGTGAATCAAATGAAATGTGTAGTTACAACTCTTGTTTTAAACCAGGTGAATCAAATGAAATGTGTAGTTACAACTCTTGTTTTAAACCAGGTGAATCAAATGAAATGTGTAGTTACAACTCTTGTTTTAAACCAGGTGAATCAAATGAAATGTGTAGTTACAACTCTTGTTTCAACCCGAACCAAAATTTTTAAAAATATTTTAAACATTTATATTTCATTGATATCAGATTGGTACCCTACGTATTATTGTAATACGTATTATTGTCATTGTAGACAACTAAAACTGCGATTTAAAAAATGTATAGCACATTTAAATAATGGCCATCCATAAATGACTTATGTTACTGGGGGGGGGGGGGGGGGCGCGCATTTTTTTCCCAATGTTTGACAAGGGGATTGGGGGTTTAAGCAATGTGACATCACATTGAAAGCAGAACATTGGCCTCTGATCAAGTTACAGGCGGCCACGGAGGAGAATAATTGGGGTGTAGTGATATTGAAAGTCATAAGAATTTATGTCGAAATGTGGAGACGGAAGTCATAGGGATACCACATGAAGTGGCATGGAACTAAAAGTTGGTGCAGGGGGGTGGGCGTGTAGTCTTATTAAACTTTGTAGGGTGGGGATTCTTGAACATTAAGCAGTGCTGCATCTGTTCTCAATTCCAAAAAATTTTCTGCAACACCCACACACACCCCACCCCCAGTGCATAAACTATATTGTAATAAAATTTTGAAAATGATAATACCAGGTAATTAAATTATTAAATTTCGTTATTGTAGTTTTATTTCTCTAAGTAACTTTCGAGATATGAAAAAAATTACTGAAACATTTACTGTTGCTAATCAAAATGGCAGCAAATACATTTTACACTGGTCCAGGGAAATGTCTCCGACGCATACAGTAATTCAATATCCAAGGGAGGTGATTTTTTTTAAGGGTTTGTTATTTGTAAAGGCATAGGACGTTAGTGGACGGTAGTGGACAGAGGGATTTTTTTAATGGGGGCGGGGTGGAGAGGTTTGTGACGTTATATTTGAGTAAAAATCGACACAATTTGCGTGACATCATTTTTGGATGGCCCCTTAGTGGATTTTTACTTCTTTAAAGCTGGCAAATTTGTTGTTCATTTAGAATTTATTAATTATTGGTGTCAGTTCCAAAAACTATTAAATCATTATGGCTATGGAACATGTTCACAAAAACTATTAAATCATTATGGCTATGGAACATGTTCACAAAAACTATTAAATCGATATGGCTATGGAACATGTTCACAAAAACTATTAAATCATTATGGCTATGGAACATGTTCACAAAAACTATTAAATCATTATGGCCATGGAACATGTTCACAAAAACTATTAAATCGATATGGCTATGGAACATGTTCACAAAAACTATTAAATCGATATGGCTATGGAACATGTTCACAAAAACTATTAAATCATTATGGCTATGGAACATGTTCACAAAAACTATTAAATCGATATGGCTATGGAACATGTTCACAAAAACTATTAAATCGATATGGCTATGGAACATGTTCACAAAAACTATTAAATCGATATGGCTATGGAACATGTTCACAAAAACTATTAAATCGATATGGCTATGGAACATGTTCACAAAAACTATTAAATCGATATGGCTATGGAACATGTTCACAAAAACTATTAAATCGATATGGCTATGGAACATGTTCACAAAAACTATTAAATCGATATGGCTATGGAACATGTTCACAAAAACTATTAAATCGATATGGCTATGGAACATGTTCACAAAAACTATTAAATCGATATGGCTATGGAACATGTTCACAAAAACTATTAAATCGATATGGCTATGGAACATGTTCACAAAAACTATTAAATCGATATGGCCATGGAACATGTTCACAAAGTATCATTATGATTTTTTTTTTATAACTGTATTTTATTTTTAACAATTGGTCCTATTGACCTACCGCATTGAAGTAAGTATTTGCTGCAGTATCAATATTGGACATTCCGTTGAACAGAAATGTACTATATCAATATTTTATTTGTTTCTTCTGCATTCTCTTATTGTTGAATGGACCTTACATTTGTCTGGAATTTTAACATCTTAAGTTTGAAAATCATACAAATTTTATCTGCTTGGAATCATGATATGTGGAATTATGGAAAAAGAGAAATTAAGACAACAAAAGATTTCAACTGAATTCTTTGTCCCATAAACTATACTATGTAATACTTATTCAACCTGCAATATGGAACATATGTGAGGACAGTTTTCTAGTATGGAAGATATGTGCAGACAGTTTTCTGAGTATGGAAGTGTCCTCTTAAAATGTCACTATTTTTTTTTTCACTAATAAAATAAAATACATTAAAATGTATGCCAGGCTATATAATTATAAAATATATACATAATAATTATATGTTGTAATTCTATGACTGCAATAGTTAGACATGGAATACTCATACAGGTTCTTTACTACTTAGACTACTTGCTAATATTAATAACCACTTATATAAAATAATGGTGCTTTTTGCTCTAAAATGCTGGTTGGTGATTTGAGGTCATTGTTTTATTTCTTTATGTACAGTACCAGACCTGTTTACCCTCAAACTCCTAAAATCGTATAATATCGTCTCAAAATTGTGCAATACAGTATCTTAATAGTAAATAAATAAAAATACAGCCTACATTATGTCTATGATAACTACTCGTATAGCGTGTTCAGTGGAATCGAGTTAAGCTGGCGTCAAAAAATTGAACGCGCCGTAAGAAATAATTCTGTCATAAAATTAGGTCATACAAACAAACGCGTACTTTTTTTATCGACCCGCCCCCTCCCCCCCCCCCTAACAATAATAAAAGAATTAACAAAATCCATTATATATTATTATTACGATGTTACAATCTATTACAGTAAACAAAATGCGACACGGGTTTTCACCCCAAGTGATTCGGCCAGCCCAGGCACAAAAATCGTCTTTAGAAAGGAACTTATTTCGAAGTGTAGGCCTACTTGTAAGAATTTCAGTCAGGGAGGCTGGTGAAAACCTAATATGGCATAGGCTATCCAACTATTACATACGTGACGTGCTAAGTATGCGCATGACAGTTTTGATGGGAGGGGGGATCACCAGAATGCATGAATTCTGAAATAATTATCCTGACAGTCTCTTATAGAACCAACTGTCACCTGAAAATCTGTTAAATCCATGAATTCTAATTAGGCCTATTATCAATTGTTATTAATACGGCTATAAAAATATCACCACAATGTTTCGCAGTTATCGTATACTAATGCTTTGTATTTTCATAAAGGGATCACTGTAGTAGCAATATTTAACATGGCATAGTCACAACACACTGTAGTCCACCAACACGTCTTTCCGTGCTGTGACGTAATTATTTCGCTCTGCAGAACAAACCTTCCTCCACCCTCATTAATGGGGAAAATAATTATGTAACGAAACAACGTCACAGGCTTGGTAGCAGTCACAGGGGATACTGAGTGAAGTTGTCGATACGGCGACTAGTCTAAATATTACTGTTGACGCAGATAGCTAGTTCACTGTGACACACAGAGCAACAATATGACCATCACCATCAATACGATACGTGGCGGTGATATTTTTATATCCTTTGACACTCCCACCAATCCCCCTACCCATGTGTCACGTATGCCACAAATTTCCTCAACAACCCCCACCTCCACATCCGTCCGTAAATAATATAATATAATGAAGGGTGGTCCCAATTTTAAAAATAATTACAACCAATCGTTTTTCTCGGTCCATTCACTGCCAGATCTTTTTTAGAAAGGGCTAAAACTTCCGAAACCGAAAATTTGTTATTTTTTTAAATCGGAATAATATAATTTTTTCACCCGGTCTCTGAAAATCGTAGTTTCGGCGGGTCTCGGCGTACAATCGTAAAAAACATCTAAAAATCGTACATTGTACGCCAAAATCGTAAGAGTAAACAGGTCTGTGTACACACCACTGCTCTTTAAATAAGTTAAAGCAATGTCATGTTATTGTTTTGGTGTGTTCAAAAGATACACACCTTTTATCAAAAGAAATTCTCAATAAAATAAGTTGATTTTATTTTGGTGCTACATTAAGTCAAAACTATTTTTCTAATTACTTACCTCTTACCATTTGGCTATAGTTTTAGAAGAAATTAAAATTGTATTTCAATTTTAAAATCTTTTAGATGCTTCAGTTATCTGAGGCCTCAACTCATGCTGTCTTCCACTTCCAGTAAGTCTATGATCGGTGAGGCCAATAGATGCTTCTATAATTTATACTCAACACAACTGTCCTCCCAGTCTTGAGAACAACACTGGTCATTTGTTCTGTGAAATGCTTACACTTACACCACTAACATGTTGAGATAAGGGTTAAACAAGCTAGGCTGGCCATGTGACTCACACAACAACATTTGCCAAAGAAACAATACCTGGAAAATATTGATAAAATTAGCACTAACACTGGTAACAGCTCTGGAGATGTTATAATTAAAAACTTGTCGCCTGGCTATAAATATAAAAAAGACATTTTTTTAAAAATGAACACTTCATCCTTTTAATATGAGATCCAGGATTACAGAATTTTTTTTCTTGTTTCACCATGTTATTAGATTTTAATTTTTTATGCTATTAGTTTTTGTTTCAATAGAAATATCTTAGTAAGTTTGAATGTATTACATCCACTGTGAGTAGAGAGAGAGAGACACAATGCTTGCTCTACTGCATGTGATAAAGAATTTCCACTCACAATACTCATATAATCTTCTGGTTATTCCAGCTCTATAAGGAAAGTTTAGTTCACAAACCACATTTATAGACATCTACTGTCAACAGTTACATGAGTTCAGATATAAAACTGCATGGAAACTGCACTGCCAATGTTTTTCTAATCCAACAAACTCTACCATTTATTTTTTAATTTTTTTTTTACTGAGATTAAGAAGCACATTACACATGTTAAACAAAAAAATCAATAGGGCTACATATAATATAAAATAACAGTTGGTCAAGCCATATTACATGAATAGATTTTCATAGAACAGTTGGTCAAGCCATATTACATGAATAGATTTTCATAGAACAGTTGGTCTAGCCATATTACATGAATAGATTTTCATAGAACAGTTGGTCAAGCCATATTATATGAATAGGTATACATTGAACAGTTGGTCTAGACTTATTACATGAATATCTCTACATATAAAAAACAGTTGATCTAGACATATTACAATGAATAAAAACATATCAATTTTGTACATGGGGACAGGTTATATATTCATTTTAAGTAATCAGAGCCGCACCATTTATTATTGGTTGACATGTTTATTTAAAATACCTTTATTATTATCCTGACTTTTATTCTGTAAATAAAAAGGTTAACATGAATAATGATTGTTTTGTTTGAGTTACATTTGTAATGTCTCCAATGGGGAGGAGGAAAATGGGTGTTTTGTTTGAGTTACATTTGTAATGTCTCCAATGGGGAGGAGGAAAATGGGTGTTTTGTTTGAGTTACATTTGTAATGTCTCCAATGGGGAGGAGGAAAATGGGTGTTTTGTTTGAGTTACATTTGTAATGTCTCCAATGGGGAGGAGGAAAATGGGTGTTTTGTTTGAGTTACATTTGTAATGTCTCCAATGGGGAGGAGGAAAATGGGTGTTTTGTTTGAGTTACATTTGTAATGTCTCCAATGGGGAGGAGGAAAATGGGTGTTTTGTTTGAGTTACATTTGTAATGTCTCCAATGGGGAGGAGGAAAATGGTTGTTTTGTTTGAGTTACATTTGTAATGTCTCCAATGGGGAGGAGGAAAATGATTGTTTTGTTTGAGTTACATTTGTAATGTCTCCAATGGGGAGGAGGAAAATGGGTGTTTTGTTTGAGTTACATTTGTAATGTCTCCAATGGGGAGGAGGAAAATGGGTGTTTTGTTTGAGTTACATTTGTAATGTCTCCAATGGGGAGGAGGAAAATGGGTGTTTTGTTTGAGTTACATTTGTAATGTCTCCAATGGGGAGGAGGAAAATGATTGTTTTGTTTGAGTTACATTTGTAATGTCTCCAATGGGGAGGAGGAAAATGATTGTTTTGTTTGAGTTACATTTGTAATGTCTCCAATGGGGAGGAGGAAAATGATTTTTTTGTTTGAGTTACATTTGTAATGTCTCCAATGGGGAGGAGGAAAATGATTGTTTTGTTTGAGTTACATTTGTAATGTCTCCAATGGGGAGGAGGAAAATGATTGTTTTGTTTGAGTTACATTTGTAATGTCTCCAATGGGGAGGAGGAAAATGGGTGTTTTGTTTGAGTTACATTTGTAATGTCTCCAATGGGGAGGAGGAAAATGGGTGTTTTGTTTGAGTTACATTTGTAATGTCTCCAATGGGGAGGAGGAAAATGGGTGTTTTGTTTGAGTTACATTTGTAATGTCTCCAATGGGGAGGAGGAAAATGGGTGTTTGAGAGTTACATTTCAAATATTATTTGGTTCCAATGGAACAATTTCTTTTAAACATGTTAACTGTTAGTTCAATAAAATGTTGGTTACAGATGGACCATTACCTTTCAATAAACTGTTGGTTACAGATGGACCATTACCTGTCAATAAACAGTTACAGATAGACCAATTACCTGTCTATGAACTGTTCCATATTTATTTAAGTCATTATTTAATCCTCAGTTGACTCTTTTTTTAAAAAACTTAATCTCTATAAAATAAAAGTTGCTCAGGTGCATCACTTCATTAATCAAGTTTTCCAAAGTGTCTCAGTATCGAGTATGTTAAAAATAGACTTGTTGCAATCTTCACTCTTACAAACAAATGCTTATGTTTTTTAAATAATTTGTGAAGGCAACCTTTTTGAATTATTAATAAAACCAAGAATTCTTAGAATTATTGATTCTTGGTAATCGGAATTATAAAAATGCATGAGGCAATATGAAAGTTATGCTTGGGGTTATAACAACATATTTCATTTATTCATAATCATGTGCAACATTATTATAAGGTGTCAGGGCTTGTGTTTCAACAATCATGAAACATGAATATATAAACCCTATACAGAATGATTTGATTTAACTGATATTAACTCTTAATCTCATCTTCAAAGAACACTAGATAGGTGTTTTTTTTAACTAACTATTTCACCATACCATCATTACAATATCTGATAATGCATAAGCCTACATGCCAAACTCTTAGATCCAATAAATTTGCACATAAAGTATCTTTTTTTTAAATGTACAGCAGCATAAAACTACCCAAAAAAATGAAAAGTCGAAAAAAAGTATAATCCATGTTTTGATTTTAAAGCACAATGTTTGTCTCCATCAGCGCTTCCCACAGTGTTAATTAAAAATTTTACTTTTCAAAATATTCTTGAATACACGCGTTTCTATAAATGACATTCATTAAATGTGATAATAATTATAATTCAGTTATGATTAAAGGAAGAAAGTTGTTTGAAGAAAAATGTGTGAGCGACTAGTGTGTTGCAGACAGCCTACCGGAAGTCTTACTCGTACGTACGCTTATCACGGGACAAAACAATCGACTCATCGTAGTCCATTGATGAAGACGTCATAAAGAAAAGATGGAGGTGGATTTGGCGTACTCCGAAAACCCCCAGATAGCATCACCAGACAATCCGTAACATAGAAACCACAGGGAAAAAAAGAAAGAGAGGAAAGCCAAAGAATACATGGAGACGCGAGCAAAGACACATAAAGTATGGGATACACCTGGAAGCAACTGGAAAGGAAAGCACGGGACAGTGATAAATGGAAAATTCTTGTGGACGGCCTATGCTCCAAACGGGGTAAAAAGGCGTAAGAAGAAAGGCGTAGAAGTAGAAGTTATAAATCTGCGGTATAAAAGAGGGTGGGACATTAGAATATTAATTTCAGGGGTGTGTAAAAAGTGTGCGGTTGCGAGCCTGTGGGAGGAAAAAGGGGGGAGGGATTCATTGGAAATCTTATAATTCGAGTGCATGTTTTGTCAAGTAATTTTAGTCTTAGTACTCTTCTCTTGGCATCTTTCCGTCTACAAGAGACGATAGATTATCTTGTCTGGTTGCAGCTCTTCGTGTGGCTAATGAGACCGATCCTTGAATGGCAGTCTCTTGTGCATGTCCCGCACACGAATGCGGTGGAGTAGTGTTTTCTTGCCTTTCTCCGCGCTCTCTTCACAGCTGCTTCCGCCCTGTAAAGCTCCTCGGCACGTAGTGATCCTTCCTTCACGATGCCCCGCCATGTGGATCGATCTTCCGCCAGGTCCTCCCAATTTGAGATGTTGATGTTAGCCACCTTCATATCTCTTTTGCAAATGTCTATGTATCTGAGACGAGGCCGTCCAACTGACCTTTTCCCTGTCGCCAGCACGTCCTTTTATAGGTATGCGACCAGGTTGCATTCGCTTGACGTGCCCAAGCCAGCGGAGGCGTCTTTGGATTAAAATGGCTGGGACGCTGCACATATTTGTTTGAAACAGGGCATCCGTGTTGGGGACTTTTTCCTGCCATTTGATGTCAAGGATGCGGCGCAGGCATCTGAGGTGGAAGCCATTGAGCCTTTTTTCGTGCCTGTTGTATGTGGTCCAAGACTCACATCCATAGAGGAGTGTGCTCAGTACGCAGGCCTGGTATACCTGCAGCTTAGTTCTTGTTGTGAGCTTGGCATTGGACCAGACTCTTTTCTTCAATCTCGTCATGAGAGTTACTCTTAGTAGACACAAAATACACACATTGTGGCCGCCATGTTTGGCGTGCTGAATCGCTAGTTAACTAATAATAACAAGGTCAATAGATGTTGCCTGTGGAAAATCATGAAGAAGTACGAATGCCCAGACAAGTTCACCAACATCATCCGTCAGCTGCAACATGGCCCGAGTGCAGGACAACGGTAAGTTATGTCAAGCATTCCCTGTCACAAACGGCGTGAAGCAGTGCTGTGTGCTGGCTCCCACACTCTTCAGTATTATGTATTCTGCAATGCTGTCTGATGCGTTCAAGGACTCCACCACGGGTTGCCAATCCATTTCCGCCCCGATGGATCAGTCTTCAACCTTAGGAGGCTTCAAACTAAAACCAAGGTCATACATACCACCATCAACGAGCTTCTGTTTGTGGACGATTGTGCCCTCAATGCTGACTCTGAAGCTGCCATTCAGCAAAGCGTTGATATCTTCTCTGATGCTTGCAACAACTTTGGACTAACAATCAACACAAAGAAGACTGAAGTGTTGTATCAGCCATGAGCTCCCAGTGGGCCCTACGCTGAACCCAACATCATCATCAGCGGACAGCGTCTAAACGCGGTAGATAAATGTAATTACTTGGGCAGCACTCTCACTCTCTCCAGAACTGAATGCTAGACCCTCAAAATCTAGTGTAATATTTGGCAGGCTCCGCAGCACTGTATGGGAGAGGAGAGGTATCAGACGAGATACGAAGATTAAGGTCTATAGCGCAGCAGTCCTCTCGACATTGCTCTACGGATGTGAAACGTGGACAGTCTACCAGCGTCACGCAAAGAAACTAAACCACTTTCACACAGCCTGCCTCAGGAAACTCCTCGGCATCAGGTGGCAAGTCAAAGTGCCCGAGCCCGAGGGGTTCGCTAGAGCGAACCTACCTAGCAATTATTTACTAGCATCTTCATCACCCTGATGCAGTCTCACCTCTGTTGGACGGGACACGCATGGGAGACAACCGGCTCCCTGAACAGCTATTCTTCGGTGAACTCACGCTGGACTCACTAGGCAAGCGCTACAAAGGAGGTCAAAGAAAGCGTCACAAGGACACACTGAAAGTTGCATTAAAGGCCTTCAGCATCAACCCTATTGAATGGGTGCAGACAGCCCAGGACAGAGCCAGGTGGAGATCAGCTGTCAAGAAGTGGGCTCAAGCCAGTAGTAGGGACACGCAGGCTAGTCCGAAAGAGCAACATTACATCACCAACTACAGTAATTATCCCCTGCCCGCGGTGCCAGAGACCATTCCGAGCATGTATCGGACTAGCTTGCCAACTAAGAATTCTCAGTGATTTCCCATCCTCCTCTCCTCCCCTCTCCTCTGAACGTATGACTAGGTGATCCTAGTCGATCTTCACGGACGAACAACAACGTAACTAGCAAATTTTCATAAATCATAAAGATTGTGTCGATGGTATAAGGAAGATGAATAAGCAAAGCATGGAAAAACCTGGAAATGAAAAAAAAAAAAAAGTTAGCAGAGCGTGGTTTCGATCCACGGACCTCTGGGTTATGGGCCCAGCACGCTTCCACTGCGCCACTCTGCTCTTATGAAACGGAGCAATTTTAATTAAAATATAATCATTTTTATAATTTTTTTTTAAATGTATGTTTATTCAGTTAAATCAATCATCAACAGTAATTAAATATTTTGGAAATGATAATTAATTAAGATAATTGTACAGGAGAGCATTTCTGAATTATTCTGTCATGTACTCATTAAAACTTTATTATTTTTTTAAAAATATGCAGAACTCTTCTTTTAATGAAGTAGGGTCTAAGCCTATTTATTTACTTTATCACCTTTAATAATGAAGATGAAGGTCCATGAGTATTATTATTAGCACCTCTTTTGGAGTCTTAGTAAGTTTCTACTACACTTTCTACCTTGACCCCGAAACTGTTTAGACAGACTATCAAAAGAGACTCACTAGTGACAGTGATTTATGCTGAGGAAAACATGAAATGGAGTTGTCTCTGTCATTTTGAGTTTTAACACAATGAACTAACTAATTATTAGTAGTCTTTTTTAGTTCTTTTAATTTTAGTATTGTAGACTAAATGATACTAAATAAACTAAATGCTATTCGGATGTCATTTATGGTAAATTTACAAACATATAAGATTATAGTAATATATAGTCCATTCAATTATCTTTCATTTGATATCAATGCATCAAATATTGTCTTACAAACCCAACAAAAATAATTTAATTTTAACCCAACCTCTCACTCTTTTCCTGGTCTGTAGCTCGGGTCATCGGGTCGAATAGCTGTTAGCCGCAGCCTTATTATTAATTTTTTAAATATAATGCATTAGACTAGATTATTAGTAATGCATGAAGGAAGACTTGGAATATCAGTATCCAAATTATTTATATACAAATTGATAATTGGGCTTACCAATCAAATACTAAATACTTTTACTTTTAATTTTGCTAACCATGACCATGAGTCATGAGTATAGATATTTATAAGTTACAACTCTGCTATTGCAACCCCCTGAATCTAAATTTTATTTGTTTTGACTATCGTGACAGCAGGCCTTTTGACGTATAAGGCCAAAAACACAAAGATGTCAATATTTCCGTCGTGTATTTGAGGCCACAGAGTTTGGCTGTTCGGAGCTCTGAAAAAAAAAGCTACTGGATTTGGCTATAATTTTTCTAATTTTGTGTATGTCTGGGTGTTTGACAAACTACTTTTTTTTCAATTGCAAAGTAGAAATTTAAATTCCCTAAAAACTGATAAAGTTAAAGAATTGTAAATGATTGTGTTCAACTTAGTTTCAAATCCACAAATATTAACTTGTGTGCCTTAGATGTCTCATATTCAATTTATTAATAAAAATATACTATTCATATACCTCAGATATTTCTAAAACTTAACTTATTCATAGTCTTAGTAGGGCTTAGACTTAGTAATAAAGTATTTCTAAACTGAACATAAACATTAAAATCAAAATTTAATCATAAAGTACCAAAGAATTTGGTGAACTGTCGTTAGAGGTTTAGTTAGCACAGTATATAGTTTATAATATAGAGAAATTTAATTTCTTGACATCGTAACCCACTACAACCTTGTAATTTACCAGTATCAGTATGTTCAAATGTTCACTTAAAAAAAAATAGGAAGACATCATTAATATACACATAGTTAGTAGTACTAGTCTAGTTACATTCTCAGATCTGTCTATGAGTGACTATGAGTTATATTAATATATTAGTTATATTTTAATAAGCGAAAGTGCAAATGTACAGACAATTTAAAGATAAAATTCCTGCTCATAAATGATAATTAATCTGCCTAATTCATATACGGTGCGGTAAAGCAGATGTTGAGAGTTGAGAAGATATTTTGCAAAAAAAATTTTGAAGACGAGGTCAATTTCAGTGAGTGATAAACACTCAATGGATCAAGGAGCATATTAGTAATAGACTTCATGTGGAGTCAGTGAAGGCGATAATACTCACACAATAAATTTTTAAGAATATGGCTTGCTCGTACTAATTTTTTTTTATATCTTAAGAAAAAAAATCACAAGCACCTCAGGTGGATGCGGCTCGTTAACTTTGGATGGGGACTAATCTAAGAGAAGGCAAACTATGAAATGCGGTCCTGTAGGGGGTATGACAATGACACAATGAAAATTCCAACCACTTTTTCAATGTAAACTGCACACAGAGCAGAGTGAGACACACAAGACACATTGCTGGTCTATTTCCAGTCGTCTTGATTAAGTCATGCCATTGGATCAAATGGGCAAGGACAAGAGAGTGAGGCTGATGAATAGAGCAACTCTCCCTCACTTTAAACAAATACAGCTCTAGCCAAGGCTACTACTCAAGTCAAAAATTGTCATGTTAAACAAGTGTCAGTAGTATAATATAAAAATTATTGGTTTCTTTTAGAATAAAAGTTTATATCTTGAATAAGACGCCATCCTTTCAAATTGAAATGTCCTCCTTGTTCATTTTTGCATCAGGTAATCCTAGTCTTGGATGGCTGGACTGGATGCAGTTGAAACTGAGAGCTCTTCAGTTCAGAACTGAGTCTTCAGTACTTCAGTTGTTGTTTAGGTACAGAAAGACTGTCAGTGGGCAGTAGGTCTATACAAAAAGTATTTGAATTTTTTAAATCCTATAATAAGTTGATTAGTTGTTTTTTTTTAATTAGGCTAACTAATATAAGCAAGAAATAATTGTTTTCTCATAAAATATGCTTTACAGTGAGTACAAAATAAGTTACATCATGTATGACTGTTTGATTAGGGGACATCCATATTAGTATTACTAATTACGTATAACTAAAAAAAAGTCAAATATTCCTCTGATGCACCCATACATATTTGAACAACTCCCTCATGTTATTGGTATGCACAAATTAGAATTTGTATGATTCAAACGCCCCTGTCCAGAACCATCAGTTTTAACTTAATTTATTGACAATGATGTAGATTTAGGATCTCATCCAGACTCTTAACCATCTTAAAAATAATATGGCCATCAGTTATTGAAGTACCCAATATTCAAAAGATTTGATACAGGTTACATAAAGGCCTAACATTAATAAATAATTTATAAATCTGAAATATTAATTGCATATATTATGTATTCAGTGGTCGCCCCTCAATATATAGGAAAATAGTGTTCTGTCATTCAGCCCCCCCCCCCCCCTTTTTTAGCGCTAGTGTATATATCACTAATAATCACATAAATTTCAATTCCACAGTAATCATGTGATAGATAGTAAATGAAATTGTAAACGATGACAGAGTTCTCTCTTGTTAGTGTTGTGTTGTTTATTTCCTTCGGAGCCCTGGTAAGTTTCTATGAAACATTGAAACACACCAAAAATATGGAGAAATGTTAGAAGGTTAAATAGCTTCAAAATAACATGCCTTGCTACTAATCTCTAGGTTTTCTACACTAGATTTAGTCCACATATTTTTTTGGTTAACATTAAAGAGAAAATATTTCAAAATATAATTTGTTAAAAAAACATTGGATTAAATCCTAAAATAAATGTAGAAAAAAATTATCAAATGTAATTATATAAATTAATATATGTTAAGAAAATGTATTACTTTTTAATCTAAAACCACCTTCACATTGTTATGTTCTTTTCTTCATTTATATTTATTTTAGCTCTTCATTTTGGTATTTCTGTTTGCAAAACGGCAAATTATGCGGTTTGCTTTAAAATCTGCCCGTAAGCCTCATGTTAACATAGGATCGGATGCTCCTAAAGTAAGTTTTTTAGATTTCAGCAACCCTGTAACCTTTTCTAAACTTTGGTGTACCGGTAGTGCACTTATTTTTTTTTTTTTATAGTTTTACCTACTTCTATAGTGATTTTAAAAAATATTCTGCATACTTTTATTTTGCAAAGCTTTTGAGAGAGAAGATCCACCAATGTTTAAAAATGACAGAAAATCTCTGTTTTGAACCAACACTACTGTCAGAACAGGTGCAGAATGCAGCTAAGTCTAGTAAGTTTCATTTTGTCTCATGGTAATTTAACTTTTGTGCACATGCTTTTAGTTATACAATTGACAATAGTAATTTATTTACCTATTTGTTATAATATCTTATTTAAGAAAACTATGTAATCAATTTTGCTTTAAATACTTGCCTTAATTTTTTTTCTTTAGTGGAAAACACCTATTACTACCGCATGAAAGCTCTGGATGCATTTTCAAATGCAGGTAAAAATGATCCACTGTTTAATATCTAGCTTTTTATTATGATATAATTGGTAAATATTGTGGAGTGTCCAGACAATAGTCGACCCGTAAGGGGTGGTGGGGGAGTCCCAGATCGGTACAGACTAAACAAAGGATCAACCGTGTCAGATTGCCCGCGATGGGATGACGGCGTTGGTATTATGACCTAAGACCAACTGACCAAACAAGGGCCAATCTTGTCAGATTGCCCGCGACGGGATGGCGGCGTTGGTTTATGACCTATTATGCGGTGTGTTACATAAGAAGGGGATTGGGGCCCTGGGAACTTGGGACGTATAAAAGGGACAGTTGGACGGGACTAAGGAGAACTCAACCGGGCAGGATAGTGAATAGACGGGAGAACTCCAGAACGAAAGAGATAGAGACGGACCGGGACAGTCGGAGTGGAGTACGACTATGAGCGAGAGAGTGAAGTCAAAGGATAAGACAAATAAAGGTCCAAAGATTTTAAACATCGTGGAGTTGTCAATTTGGTGCAGTACGAGAGACGGAGTGTACAAGGTTGCAAAATTAATTAGAGCACAGAGACGATCAAGGTTCGCTACAATATCTAAAAAGTCCTTTTGGTGCTTAATACTCTCACTTTTATCCTTAGCCATTACTTTTGACTATAAAGGCTGTAATTTTTTCTCTAAATATTTATTTCTATTGTCTATTTGCATCTGTTCCAGTTTGTAATTAAATTAATTTTTTGTTTGATGGCAGTCACCACTCTCCAGCTAATGGAGCCTTCAATACCCAGGAGAGAAGCCAAGCAAACAATTCAGCTTTTTCTCTACTGTTTGTGCCCCAGTGCTGTGGATAGTAAAGAGGCAACTATAATTGAACAATTTGCCCGCTGGTATCTTCATGCAAGGCACAGCCCAGCGGTAAGTAAAATTTATAAATATAGATCAGTGCTGCTGAAGAACGTGATGTCATATTTCAGGTTGATGGTGGAGTTCAATTACTGTAATTACCTTCTGCTCTTTTTGCCTTGATTTTGATGGGCCTCCACCTGCATCCAACTCAGCACAGTGTACACACTAGGAAGTTTAGGACTAAATTTTATGACATAAATCAAATAGTTGGTTAAATATGGAATTTTAAACTAAATTGCCTACAATTTATTACATAAGCATTTTTAAAGTATATTACAAATTTACTTATAAAATAATTGATGTAAACAGGCAATTTCATTGATGATCAGCTGGTTGGCTTATCTGTACAAGCCTACTACTGCTATATATCAATAACCAATTATAAAAAGAAGAGATACTGGTACAGCTTGACCATAATATCACAGTAACTGTATCTTCATACAATATAGGCATACTGAAATAAAGGTTTTCTATACTATTAGAGCGCCATTTTTAACTTATATCACAAAAATCATATAATTTTTTAATAGGAGTTTGGAGAGGATGAATTTGTCAGATATATGGAACTTTTGGACAAGGTTATCCGACTGTAAGTATTGCTTGGTGCAAAGATCCAGGAAATTACAAATACAGTAGAAAAGAATAAAATAGAACTTAAGTTTCTCATGGTAGCTGTAGCTGTTGAATACAAAATGTGGGATCATGTGCAGTTTATACATTAGTGACTTTTAAAAGTTTAAGCAGTTTCATGCCATTTCTTTAGTGATTAGTGCCAACATAAATACATGGCCTTGAACCATGCCAACATAAATACCTGGTCTTGAACCATGTCAACATAAATACCTGGGTCTACCAAGAAAAACTGTACTTCTCCTCAATTCTAATGTTGACTTATAACTTATAGATTTGATTGCGATGCATTGTTCAAACTCAAAATTTGTAGCTATTCTGGTCATCCATAATTAGGTAAATAATTCCTTAATCGGAATTAAAAACGTCAATGAGATTGATGATAATAATTAATTAATTAGTAAATCACTATTCATTGTCTTTACTGAAAATAAGTGTTAAATTCTCAATCAAATCTGAGACAACTGCAATATTTTCATGTTTTCAGTATGTTGGTGTCTTCTCTATAAATAGAATAGATGTCCTTTTTATAAAGGATAATAAATGAAGGGCTGTGTTCAAGCTATGTGAAGGAAATGTAGAACAAGGTATGTGGAAGCTTGAATAAAAAGACAGGACAATAAGTATAAGATAAGAATGTTTAGGCTTAGAGCCTTCCTCAGCAGACATTTCAGACAGGACAAATGAAAATATGACAAGAAATAGAAACAAGTTAAAAACTTAAGTGATCACCATTGGTATTGCCGTAAGTTGGATTGTCCAAAACCAAGATTACAGGAAGTAAAAGAATTTATGTATTATTACTTACTGTGAAAAATAAGATCTTAATGGACAAAAATATTTTGGAGATATGTAAAATATAAAATATACGGAAAGAACTTGAGGATTTTTAATACTTTTAATAGGAGAGTGATTAATTCCATTTGGTGATATTGTGCCGAGAAGCTGAATTAATTTATTTTCCTTTCTACTTCTCTCGGGTGTGTTGGTACAGGAAATCAGGGCCGAAATTAATACATCTAAGGTCCCTTCATGCTTATCTCTGTTGAAATGGGATGAGACCAGGGAAAGTTTACCTTGTTCAATATCAAGAAGATTTTCTTATGTAATTGTCCTGTCTTTTGATTCCAGTTTCCACCTACCTTGTTCTACTATTTCTGTCCTTTATAACAGATGTCCTTTAATATTTGTGTTCATCACATAACAGAATAAAAATGGACCAAAAAAGGCGGAGTAAAAACATAAAAGCAGTTGATTTGGAAGTTCAGGTGAGAAAGGGATCTAAAGGTTCGGAGACTGTGACGAGTGCCAGAAAGTATGAGACTATTTTAATGGAAGAAATAGGCAAGCATAAAGGAGGTGGAGCATCAGAGGTTGTTGATCATCAGCCAGCAAATAGGGACATGTCAAGTGGGTACAGCAGCACAGATAGATCCAGCAGTCAAGGTAGTGCGGAGAGACTTCTTATGATGGGGGAGAAAAAGTTGTGAGGCTCAACACTCATTTTATAAATTTTCAGCATTGTCAGATAGTAAATCACTTTGCCTCGCAACCCCTAAATTTCCACCTCACACCCCCCTGGGGGTTGGGAAACCCTGCGTTAAATATCAAGACAGCTGGCATTGTGTCCTAAAAAATTACATTTGATAAAGTATAGGTGGGTCTTTAGTGTATAATGTCACGCAACACCTGTAAAACACTTTTCTACCACATCTTCTTTACTTCAAATGTGGATGACACCTTTAAGGAAATAAAAAAAATTCAAATACTCAGAAATAATCATGTATCAGTTCTTGATTTTTAAAAGGGGAAAAATATTACACTAATAAATAATAGTCCCTCAGTTAAATGCAATAAATGATTAGTATGAGGCTAGCAGGTGGGACTGTGCAATACATGATTATTTTCATTGGTTAGTTTGTTTGCTCAAATAATTATTTCTTATCTGCATATCATCCAGCTGTGATAGCTCAAACAAATTAACTTCTGTGCTTCTGTTCAATCATTTGTGCCTCCTCTCTGATGGCATCTATATAATACATTTGTAAATAAACATACAATTTTTTGCTTGAGATTTTTAGTTACCAAAGACAAATTCTAGGATAACGTTTATCCATTTTTGTTAATGTGAACATTCCTTTAGGGAGTGAGAATTTGCTCACAACTATGAATTCTTGAGTATGAGTAGAGGTCCACACTTTCCAACTATGCGCAGATGTTGAAATATTATTTTCAACCGGTATTTTTTAGTTTTTCATGTGTCACCGAAAAAGGCATTTCTTTTTATGGTACATTTTTGTGCTCTCATGGTATAATAATAAAGTCTCCCACCATTATAGAAGGATGTAGCATGAAGATTATTGTATTTCCCTGTTCATGTGGGTATTGAATTGTTTCATGACCAAGTATAACATTACATTCATGATTTATTGGTAGGAAATTATTCATTTTTGTATGTATGGAACAAAGTGTGCTGTAACGTTTTGTGCTTCCAATAAACAAGAGTGCGCTATACCAATACTTTATGAGATGTTTATTTTTTCAGTTGTTTCAAACACACTTTTTTTTTCTTTAAATAAGAATGTGTATTCTAATTTAGCAAATGACTTCTACTTCTATTATAAAAAGTCTTAGGTAATAAGCTGCAGAGCAATGAGTGGACTGAAGTTGAGGAATAGCTAAAATAGGCATGGCATAAGAATAATATTCTTATTAGTAAGTGATAGAGATATTAAATTTAATCAATTGAATGCATTTAGCCTCCATATGATTACTGTAATACAAGAGTGGCAAGTACATATAGAACTAACAAGACAGTAATACAAGAGTGGCAAGTACATATAGAACTAACAAGACAGTAATACAAGAGTGGCAAGTACATATAGAACTAACAAGACAGTAATACAAGAGTGGCAAGTACATATAGAACTAACAAGACAGTAATACAAGAGTGGCAAGTACATATAGAACTAACAAGACAGTTTCAAATAAACATTCCTCTCCTGGGGAAAATATTATTTGATGGTAAATAAACTGAACATTAAAATAATGTAAATGCAAAGAAAGATAAATTAAAATCTCAAGTTGGTGTTCTTTCATGGATGTCTTTAAAGGCTTAGCCACCATCATCATACTAAGCCTCTTAAAGTTTATCCACCATCATCATACTAAGCCTCTTATGGCTAAGCCACCATTATCATACTAAGCCTCTTATGGCTGTGGACCATCATCATTCTAAGCCACCACCATCATACTAAGCCTCTTGTTTCTTATATATAATAAGAGACCAGTTCACAGGATGGTTCTTTCATTTACCTTGACAATTCCTTGAGTGCGTACAAACCCAACCCCCAAATAGTCTGGTTACATGTAATACTATATTTGAAGGCAAACAGCATGCATTTGTTGACAACAGGTTAAAATATAAGAGGAATGAATTGATTATCACAATGATAGCAAGAAGTTGGGGATATTAATACCTTTATAAATTTAGTTCCATGTTTAAGGTGGTCAGTCATCATTTTATTTTATGAAAGCAACCGAGCATGACTTGTCTACCGGTTACAAAAAAGAAAGGTAACTTAAATTCAGTAAACACATTTAAAAATTTAAATGGACATTTTAAAATTGTAAAACACAATTTATGAATCCTTTAATCAAAACTAATGACCGCAAAAACATTCGCTCAAAAATTAACTCCTGTAATGAAATTGATAAATAGTGTACATCAACATAACTCAGGGGTATTTTCAATCCATAATGCAAAAGGGTAAACAAATAAATAAGCATATTGCATCAAAAGTTTATTTATTAAAGGCTAAAGGCTTTACTAATTAAGTTGTTATATTTCAAGTTTGTATTAGGTAACTCTTGCATAGCTTAACCATTTATTGGAATTTTTACTATAAGGATTACAGTTACACATCTGTCAATTTATTCTATCAATTGATGCACACATTTGCAAAACTGTGATATATCCTTTATGGCACCATCTAATAATGTTGAAATATTGGCCATAATACCTTTCAATATTTTTCTATAAATTAAATGTTTTCTCTATAAATCTTAAAAACTGATAATACTATCTTCCTTAGAAAATAAAAAACACTTTGAATCAGAGAAATATTTTAATATTATCTTATAGATTTAATATATTATTACCTTTGTTATATCCTAAGTACTATATATATATATATATAGATATTATAACTTATCAATTTTTAATTCAATATTTACATTTTATTATATTGCACATTTTATTTTTATGAACAGTAAGTTTAAAAAAAAGGGTAAGATAAGTTACCTTGAGTTAAATAATCTAATTTAATTATTTTGGCATAGAAAATTGCTTTGATCAGATACCAGTACTGGTATGGCTCTTCTGATCAGAGTATTGGTATGGCTCATTTTGGCACTTACGATCAGAGTACTGGTACGCTCTCAAATTTAAGGATGGAATTAATTTATATTTAATGTTCCTTTTCAGGATCCTGTTGCTTGGTAAATGATGTAGAAAAACTACCGGTATCTGTTTGTATCAGTGAAAGGAAACTTAACATAATTTAAATCATGAATTTCTCAATTTTGGACATAAGAAATATGTAATTTTTGTTAAAAATGCTTCTGCTATTATAATATATTCTTAAAAAGTGCATCACTTTTTATCAGTTTAGAATCAAATATTTGACTGCAAAATTCAATTCAAGAAAAGCTTAAGCTCAAATGGACAATTATCTATGTCAGTAGTTGATTGCCTAAAAAGCTGAGCATGTTGCCAGGCATTTTCTCCTCTGCCACCTTGTAAAACAGCAGTAATAGTCAGAGTCTGACAGCCATGAAGGTCAAAGGTCATCATAGTATTTAAAGATGCTCCTAATAAAGGGTAGAAATAATTATAGTATTATAGGATATTTTGTAATTTTCTTTTAAAGGAATGAAATACTAGAATACTTTGTAATTTTGATTTGTTATAAATTTTTTTTAGATATATAATTTTGGTAAACACTTTAATAATACAATCAATAGACATTGTACTTGTACCATTTTGCATGAAGCAGTTGTCTCCAGCACAGAGACGCCAGCTAATGGCTCCATTTTCAAAAATAGCCGACTCGGCTTTCAGTTCCATTTTGCTTATTCTCAGGTCTGTATCTGAGAAGGAAAAATACTAAATAAATAATACTATGGATGTGGGCATTAATGTTAACTTGTGACAGTGTCAAGACAAGATGTCATTGACAGGATGTCACTGACAGGTATCAGTGTGAAGACAAGATGTTGGACAGGATGTCATTGACAGGGATCAGTGTGAAGACAAGATGTTGGACAGGATGTCATTGCCAGGGATCAGTGTGAAGACAAGATGTTGGACAGGATGTCATTGCCAGGAATCAGTGTGAAGACAAGATGTTGGACAGGATGTCATTGACAGTGGAGAAAAGAGACTAAATTTTATCCGAAATATCACCTTCGTGTGAACAGGGAATAACAAGTATTTTGTTTGCATGATAATAACTCAATTACCAGTTAAGTCAAATTTCCACACCACTTCGGCATAGGCTGATCCTTCACAACGTGCTAAATAACCCATTTTCCAGTCCATCTCCTCCTTACGAAAAACATCTTGGGCTGTAAACGTACATGTCTGCCACCCACTGCGTTGCTCACTGTCACAAGAAATGCGGATGTATTTATCTGTTGCACAATTGTAAGTTACATGAATTAGTTCACATTCACGTTCTGCTTCTGTGGGGCGAAAAACAAAATTATTTAGCACAGTTTGTTGATCAAGAGCACTTCTTCCCAGCTCTCCACGAGCGTCCCTCCAAACTAATGAGCCAGTTGAACGACCGGGCAAATGTTCTGTACTTTCATTCTTCATCGAGATAAATTCTGTCAACTCACAAATTAATCTATGCCACAGCTGCTTTTGTTTTTCTGCTGTTAAAGTTGAAATTTTTTGTTTCCAAAGCTGATGAATGGTGCGACGAAGCCAATTCTCTCGACAAAGTGTTCGCCTCGCTAACACTTCTTGATGTTTTAAAACATAACGCCAAGTAACATCCTGGATTTCATCTTTTGACACGGCAATAACGTAAGTCAGTTTTTTCCCCCAGCCAGATTCATAAAGAAGGGGTTTATCACATATGTTTTCACAGGGATCACAGTGCAACCAACGAGACTGAGAGTTTGAGTACACTTCTGTCCACACATGGTCCGTCCAGTCCATGACATACCTGGCCTCAAAATCTAGAGCTCTGCAGCACAAAGTGAAGCATTCTGCCCATTCACCACATCTCCCCCTACAAGTCTCCAGCAATTTTTCAGCATTAGTATACCGAGGAAATCTATTTGCGTGTCCACAGACATTACATTGGTGAGATTCTACCCTGCTTGCACCCCACCGCATATCATCAGCAGATGGGGCTGTATAGCCAGTGTTTTGAGTTGGACCATTACAGTGAAAACAAGGCAACGTGTCGACCCAGTGAAAAAATGAGGTCTTAAACCAATTAAGCAATGAGAGCAGTAAATAATCCCTAACGTCCAGATTTGGCGAGGGCCTAGAGTTAGCTTCATACTTTAATTGAGCTTCTGATTGAAGTTGTTCACAAGGAATAATGTTTCTGGCTTTCTGTTGCAGTTCTGGCTTTTCATAATTCATGACACGCCTCATTCCATCTTTTAATCTACTCAAAAAAGCTGCCTCAGTTTCCTGAATAGGAATAATAGAATTTTAATTTAATGCTCTTTTTACACACTTATTAATCATAATAATTAAGTCTCAATAAATATTGGTACAACACTGTTACAACTGAGCTGTAATAAATAATTGTTTAATTCCAGAAATAAATATATATGAGCTCTAAATTTTTTTCAATTTCAGTTTATGCTCAACCAAAGAGATGATTACAAAAATAAAAAAAGTATAGTTAAACATAAGATTCTTAAAACTCTTATTTACCAAATATGACTGAGCTAATCTGCTTGTCATGGTGTGATTCTGGGGCTGTGAGGCACTGACACCCCCAACGGCACCCAATAGTGCTGATTGATTACTGCTTTTTACACTCTGATTCGGTGACTCTAACTTTTCTCTTGATCTGCTCAAGTCTTCTTTAATTCTTTTTAAGGTTTGCAAACTGGCAGAGTTTGGTAACATCAGACACTCACCGTCCTGAAATGAATTTTGAATTTGAAATAAAATTTATAAAAAAAAACAGGCTGATGTAACTTAATGATTATCATTTTTTTTAGTTCATTGTCAAATTTATATTTAACCTGCTCCTGTCTTTACCTCTAGTTTCCATTCTCCTAAGTACTAGTACCCTAAATACATCCCTGCACTAAGGGTGAGACGACTCTTGGCCAAACCCACATACCACTAAGTACATCTTTACTGAGAACTCTGCAAGTTAAATTACTTTAATTTTAATGTAGGTATTTTTGTGAAATAGTTGAATTGAGCCAATTGTATGATTTACAAAAACACCAAGATCAGCTCTCTAGCTCAAGGGGTTAAAAAGTTATGAATTCTTTAGTGCAGACCTCAAGCAAACTTTTTACCATTGAGTTCATTGAGTTGTCCTCCACATTTTGTTATCCACTTTTCTGCTCATCACTCATGTGTCTTGCATATTTCTCAATATTAAAAAATATTTGAAATATTCTTTTATAATTATTTTCTTAATAGCCTCTCCCCCCTACCCGTCCTATTTTCTTTTGACCAGTACAAGTTTTTCATAAAGTATTACGGCTCGCCTTACATTTTGAGTTGTGCAGGCCTGATTTAAATTATAATAGATTTATCATTATTTTTGTTGCATTAAGCTGAAGAAACAAAAGTTTGATATTGTTGGATGCCATTCGAGCCATCAACATTAACTTAGACCGAATCAATATGTTGAGTTTGTATTATTAGAACTTTTCTTTTGAGGACACCTTTGGAAAATGAATTTTTTTATATTCATTTGCAGTTCCTGGTAATTAGTAGTATTCTATTGTTAAATAACTTGTGAAATATTTAATTGGGTGACTTGGCTTTATATTTATATTTATTTATTTTAATATCAAAGCTAAGTTGTTCTTTTTTTAAACTAAAATTATTAAAACAATTATAATCAGCTTAATATCTATTCTTTATAATAAAATGTGGGCCCATTTCAATGAAGTAAAAGTGGCTATCCATCCCTGGCAACCAATCCAACCACTAATCAGCCAACTTTTGAATCAAAACAATTAATTATTATTTATCTTTCCCATTTATATTCTGGATGACCAAATAAATGAATTTATTAACCACCCCACAGCGGCTATCGATAATAGGTAATGTTCTGAAAAACATGGACGCAAAGACGACAAATTAAACATTCTAAAATGGTCCCCTTGTTTGACATAGTTTCTGACAATATCACACATGCTCTACACTCATTGCACTACACTCATTGCGCTACACTCATGAATTTTGGATATGTTATAGATGACATAATAAAAAAAATACACACATTTTTATACAAGTTTTTAACCACTACTGCCATGAGCTCCCGCCGCCTTAGCCTCCCAATATCCCACCAGCATCTGCCTAGAATGCCAGATTGTGGCATGGCCACACATGACACTCTAGGAACTAAACTGTCAAACATTCATCTACTAAAATTTACTGCTCTTTTTTATAAGTAAAATCCAAAACTCTTTTCGTTAAAAAGTTATGAGAGTTCAAAGGTCAGAAAGGCTTTACAAACTCGTTGGCAACGAGCCGCTAAGCTTATTGACTGGCGAGTTTAGATGCTGAAACAATCAAAAAGATAGATGTTGAATTTATTGAAATTAATGTGGAAAGTAATAGCAATAAAGTTATAATTGGAGATATATTTTACACAGACTATAAAAATGAATACTGTTACACATCAGTAGATAATAATGGTAGATAATAATACTAGCAAGCTACAGTGACCATGGTGACTGTGGATGCATATTTGTAAATGCAACAAAAGACAACTTCAGACATTATAATTAAAAGGTTATACTCTAAATAACCTTATTTTTTTATCACGAGTATAATATTTAATTCATTTCAATATTTAATAAATATTTAATAACAATGACATTGCTTGTTTCATCAAAAATATTAAAAATAGAGAGAAAAAAACATATACATTTTAAAACAGAGTTATGCCCCTTTGCTTAGGCAGGAGTCAGTTAATTAGTGAAGTTAACCTATTTTTAACTTCAAATTTCAAAGATTAATTTTTTTTAAAAAGTGTCCTATAAAAAAATAAAGAATTATTATTTTTGGCAGTGTCAGTTATAAAATGGTTTTGTAGGCCTATAATTTACTAAAAATATGTGAAAAAATGTCACACAGGAGGTTAAATGTTTGAATTTACTCTACGCAATATTCAGGTTTTTCTTATTGTAACGGAAGTGCCTTCTTATTAATGTCTTTAACACTAAAAATCATAAGTCCTCATAACATAAAGTTAACTTTAACAAAAGAACTTGGCTAATGTTACTTCTGCGAGTTTCAGTGTAGGATTTTCTCCCTATTGCTTATTCTTAGGGTGTACAAGACTTAACTTTTTTTTAAAAATAATAATAAGCCAAAGGAATGTTTTAAATTAAAATTTCATTGGGTGGTTTATTACAATACCCGGTATTTAAATTTTCTGTCACTTTGGCAAATAGGTATTGTAACCTTTCTGTATTGATTTTGTTGACAACTTTTGTATTTTATTTTTGGTGAAACCTGCAATAAAGTGAGTTTAAGTGTAGTCTATGAAATTGTATGTTTGCTTTTCATTATTTAAAATTATTTTGTATTGTTTTTCTTCATATTTACATTTTTCTTACCACAATGTGTAAATGTAGCACACATGTTTTAGTTGAGGGAAGGGAGCAACCACAGGTCGTTGACATTTCTTGCCGCATATCTAGTGGGATACAATAAAGTTGCTACGTTTGCCATTAAATTAGTGGCTGAAATTATTTCATTAAGTCTTAATGTTTTGATCCTATTTTTGTTTCGTAGCTAAAACAGCACATTCTCTTCCTGTGGCGCGCTGAACCAACAATTACCGAAACACTTTCTTCCCTAACCTGATAAATGGCACTTTTACACACTTTATTATAATTGCAGGTTCCACTAACAATAGGACAATGTACGCTTGATAATTCACACCGAGGATGAGTGAGTTCCCTTTTGTTTATTCTTGGATTGTTACTAGAGTTAACTTTTCTTTTATAATAAATACCTTGAAGGAAGGTGGTAAATTAATATTTCATTGGGTTGTTAATTATAATATTTAAAGCTCACGGGTCATGGCAACCAAAATTGGCCGTTGTCAAATAGGGGAAACATCAAAAGTACAATTACCGGCTAATGCGAAGAGATATCACCATGACGTCATTTGCGTGTTTTGTCCCTGGTTCCAATAGGGTCAAAACCCAGGTTAAGGATAATTTTAGGGTTTAGGTTAGGTTTAGGGATAAATTTAGGACATAAGTTCGCGGGTCGATGCAACCAAGATGGCGGCCATGGTAAAAAACGTGGTGTTATCTCTTCACATTTTCCTAATTACCTAACAATAACAATATAGGCACTTTGATGAAAAATTCAAAACAAATTAAAAAATATATAAATTCTACAGCTGTATAGAGCCAGGTGAATAGATTACAAAAACACCAAGATCAACTTTCTAGCTCAAGTGGTTGAAAAGTTATGAATTTTTTAGTAGGGACCTCAAAACCACTTTTTTACTATGGGGATTTCCTCCACATTGTGTGACCCTCATTTTGCTTTTGTTTTAAACACCTAAAACTTTATTATAAAATGAGACAAAAATATAATATTTACAGGGAACATAGTTAAATAAGAGTACTTCTAAATAAAGCCACAAAATATAAGCTTGTTTTTGTTAATATTCCGCAAAAATTAAAAAAATAATCATTATTATTTTCCTATAAAAGATGTATAAAATATGCTGACTCGTCACTTATTTGTAATTAATTAATTAATTTTGTTAAAATATTTATTTTTTACATTTCCCCAAAATAATAATTATAAGGGAAGCGTTATACGCAGTCGACTGCGCATAACCCTGAGAGTTATACGCAGTCGACTGCGCATAACCCTGAGAGTTATTCCCAGCCGACTGCGCATAACGCCCAGCGTTATACGCAGTCGGCTGGGAATTTAGCCAAAAAAGGTTCACTACCCGGACTACCGCTAGTTTAGCAATTTAAAAAAGTAGTATACGTAACTAGCTGAATTATAAATTATGGACTGTTTTGAAATATAACTTTAAAATGTTAATGTATTAAACGTACATTTTAATTAAATTAATTCTAATCTTGAATGATAGTGCTATTGCTAGTATTATTTAAGTATTATTCAAAATTATTGCTTTTGTCTTTTATTCTAAGTCTAAGAAGATGATTACTCCTTAACTTGCCTTAAGCCTTAAGGCATTTCCATCATGGTTTAAGTCTCGTTCTGTATTCTGATAAGGTTTTTAAATGTTTCTATGTTGTTGGTTTTACTGACTAATTCAGGGAACACATTCAAATTTTACTCTTATAATTATCATAATATATTATTATATTGTACCATTTTGTGTTGTTTACCCATTTTTTATATGATGAGATTATAATATTGGTATCTGAAAACTCGCATATATTTTTGGTACCAAACAAATAAAGATCTATTTTACGTTGTGAAAACCATTAGGAATTAGGGCATATGATCTGTTAATATGATCGATTCAAGGCATAAGGAAGGGAAAGTGGGCCTACATGCTACTGCTAGCATGGATAATATAACATAGTCTGTTACATTATACTCATTATGTATATAATTAGTCTATTATAAATTATAGTAACATTTAAATATTTAGTCTTTCTGCATCAGATGTGATAGTTAATATGAACTTACTTTCTAATTGGATTAAATTGAATGACACTGTTCTTACTCCGAAATAATTTCCATATTTCCAAACCAATATATACTGGTGTGTATAATGTGCTATGTTTGCTAACTAAAAGTGGTAAAAGTATACCGGTGTATATAGGAAGTACAAACAGAATATATATTTGTGCATTCTTTATAACTTACTGTTTGAGCTCTGATGTAAGCTTAAATGTTACTATTGCTATCCTCTCTGATCCTAAAGTGCAGAGTGAAGTTTTAATTTTTATTTTATATCGCTTTTACTACATGTTCACTGAAGAAAGCTTCTTTACAACATCTTTGTTGTGTCCTTTTCTTCTGGTTTTGTCCTTAATTTTGTTTCCTTTTACCTAACCTGATTGTAGTCTCTTACCCGTATCCCCTTTTTAAATATTACCACCACTAACTAATTGAACTCATTGTGAGAGTCTAAAATAATATTTGCCAAAAATTGCATAACAAATTTAATAAGTTAATAATTATGTTTATTTACATTATAAAAAGTACACACATGTAAGTAGGTGGTCCAAACTGAAATGATCTATATATAATAAGAACACTAAGAAGCAATGTAAATGCTAAACACCATGAAAAATACATAGTAACTTAGCATTAATGGGTACAACATATTAACAATAAAGTAATAATTCACAAAAATGAACATATGCATCATATGAAAGTTAATTTCTAATTACTAATATAATAATATTATGTTACAGGATAACTTTCCACCATTCAAAAAAATCAGAAAACTGTCTGCAAAGGACTATCTGTCGTGACCCCTCTTGCCAAACCAGAAACTACCTTTAGAAGAAGTTTATCGTTAACCTTAATAAATTCAATAATTGATTCAACAGCATTAGATTTAATTGACCATTCAGTCAGCACCAAAAAAAGACATACCCCTCATACAGTATAAATTTCATATAAAATATTACTATGATCATCATTTCATGTCTTGAATTTATCAGGTATAGATTTCACTTGGAAATGGAATTGAGTATAATTACATTTATCACTGGGGACAATTTTCCAGTAAGGTACAGAAACATTACTCATTAAAAAGTAATTTATCATTCAGGTATTACATAATTGTTAAAATAAAGGTATTTACAGTGAGCAATCTTCACAATACCATTTCTTTGAGTTTGTAATAGCATAATAATATTTAGCTATAAATGCTTCTTTTTTTAATTGGTCAAGTTAATGTTTATCTTGTTTTAACACTTTTTAGCAATAACAAATGCAAAACAATAAGCTCATCTGATACTGCTTTTGGTTCATTCTTGACGACAAATGTAACTAACACGTATTAAACGTGTATGATTTTTATTACCGTACTTGTACAGTTCTCTATGCGCACTCACAGCCACCTTACTGTTGTTCAGCTACGTTTTCTAATTCAAATATCTTTTATGGCAAGTATTTCTTACTATTGGGCCCATTATCATGGGAAGTGGAAACCATCGTATGATACGAATCGAAACCATAATGATTGATTTGCATTTGTTACCACATAACTTAGCGGGCTTATTAACGGAGGGTGCTCCAGCAATCGTTGGGAAACACAAAAGTTTAGTAAAATTGATTGAAAATGAGGTCTCAAAAGTCTGTAATACTTCAATGCTAAGTATTTGTTGTATCATTTATCAGGAGCACTTATGTTTGAAATCCGTAAAAATAGACCATATCATGTAAGTGGTCATCAAAATTGTGATCTTCATTAATTCAACGGGTTGAATCACCATCAGTTCCAATGATTTCTTAAGTCTTTGGCCCATCAAACATTTCCCTCTCCTTTTTGACAATAATCTATTGTATTTCTTTGGTAGATGAAGATTTCATGTTAAGCACACCCATCAGATGGTTTGTCATTTTTTGCCTCCTACTTTCAGGGTAGAATCTTGAAAACTGGAGAAAAAAAAATTAAATCCTTTACAGTTTTACACCAAAAATGTTTGTTACCGGTACCCTATTTTGTAAGTTCATTAATACCTGAGGAAAAAGCCACATATAAATTATTATAAAACACAAAAATAATTACATACTTTGTTTAATTTTCCTATTTCAAATTATATATTAAAATAAAAATTACAATGTTTATTTTCTAATTAGGCCTACTTGACAGTGTTGAAGACCAAAGGCATGTGTTTCTATGTTAAATAAAAATGTCACGAATAAAAGAAAATAAAATACTATGTCTGTGATTATTCCAGCGTATATAGGTTATATGTGTTCCCCAGATCAACTATCGACCATAATCCTGTTTCAGTTTCTCAAAATGTAGGTTTTATACATTTTTAAGGATTGTTCCACTCTATATCCTATTGACAGGTGAAGCATTCTGAGAGAGTGATGGGGATGGGAAAAATGACTTACTTTAGATTTGGGTAGTACTTTATTTAGTTTAGCAATGTCTTAGATCCCTCGCCCTCTTGCAAACAAATCTTGCGATTCTTCTTAGCTGAAAGAAAATAAACATATAATATATAGAAAAGATAGCATTTATATATTTTTAAATGGTGAAGTTAAGACTTACAGAAAGCTTTTTTAACATTAAATACACAACATACTGCAGATTGACACTTAATTAACCAGCCAAACTTAGCAAGGTTTGCAATTGGACTCCTCATTTATCATTTTAGGGTATAATCCAATTACAGACAATATAGTTACAGTTCAGTATAGTAGCCTATTTTACGTTTGCCGCCAAAACAATTGCAACTTTGTCTTGATGTACTGTTAATAATAATTATAGAACTAAATTTAAAATGGAATAAAAAATACCATAAACGTATAAAAATATACTTATTCTTACTTTATTTCAGCTGTATGTACCATACAGCACGCCACATTCTTCTTCATGTTTCTTCTGCGCTACATGGAAGTCTTGGTTAGGTGAAAAAATGGTACCTTTATCGATTGATACATACACAAAGTGATAGGAAGTAACCGTCATAATTGTCACGTGATCAACCGAATATAGACATCACGTGACTTGCCGACTGCGGATAACGCTCAGCGTTATACGCAGTCGACTGCGTATAATCACTCCGTAATTATAATAATATTCTTTAGATATTAATTTCAAATTTTCAGTGCAATTGTTTAACATTTATAAGTATAAACAAATAAATAAGTGATTATTTGTTTCAATTAGTTAAAATGGACGATTACACTTTATATTTTACCATTTTCTATATAATATTATATATGTATTGTATATTAGTCCCTTATCATATGAATGTCTGGGTATGACAAAAAAATTACTATGTCATTTATTTTAAGTTAGTAATCTTGTTTCAACAATCAACATGCATTGTTAGAATCAACTTTGGTGGTTAATAGAAATTAAATTAAGATCTAGTCATTTTGAGGTAAGTAAAAGTTTCAATCATTTTTCCTTATTAATATATTGAGTAATTCTTGGATTATTGTGGTTGAAAGTGTGTTGTTTTTTTTAAATACTGCGGATTATATAATAATTCTCATTTGTGATTAAATATAGGATATTTCAATATTAAAGGTAAGTGAACATTTTCATAATTAGATATTAGTTTGTATAAATGAACAAATTATTAGGCTAATTCAGTTTAAAAAGTTTTTAAAAATGAAAAAATGATCTAAATCTATCCCTAACCTGAACCCTAAATTCCTCCCTAACCCGGTTTTGACCCTCTCCCTAACAGGGTTTTGACCCTCTCCCTAACGCAAATGACGCCATGGACACACAACTACACATCAGCCCTAGACTAGACAAAAGAGAGAATCCCACACATAATTTCAAAGTGGTGAGGAATGCATAAATCGACATTATAGAAAGTATATGACAAATAATGTGAAATCTTTGACTCACTTATCATCATAAACCATGAGTTAAATTACTAAAGTTAAATTCAAAAACTAAAGTCAAGTACGGCACGGTTACCTCCGCCTCTTGAAATCCCATTTCAAACAGACATTCCATTCCTCCAGCAACATTTAATAATTTATTTTGGATAGTGGGATTTGAAATGCGAATCCGCCTGTATTTTGATTCAGTGGGATTTTCTAAAATGTTAACAGCAAACTTAATTAATATTTTGGAAGCAGTCATAAACTCTTCATAAGTATTTTCATTGACAAGCTGATTAATACTGTCGTAGGGCGACGCCATCTTGACACAGTGGCTGATTGCAGGGCTGCCACTCACTTTTTTAAAATTTCCCAAGATTTTGTCAAAAAATTTTCCCAAGATTTCTAAAGATCATAAAAATATATAAGAGTTTGTTTTTTTAAAGAGTTTTTCTATGTAATTAATGCAATTATAGCTTGAATTGATGTCTCTGAAATACATGCTACAGTAATTGACTGAAATTTATTTAATAAGGTATTTTAAAAAAAATTATCACGTTAAAGAAATAAACAATTTGTTTTGGGGAATTTTTTTTTATAAACTTATGAATATTATGATGCAAAATACCAATACACGCTGGAGTTAGGCTACTAAATGTTTTCTAAACTCTTTATTTGCGCATTTCAATAATTTTTCTTCCGATATTATAAAGATTTACTAAGAACTAAAGTCTTCTTCTTCTTCAATCTCTGCGGACAGGGGGAGAATTTCATTTATTTCTTTTAGAGTACTAACCCTTTTCTTATATCTTTTGTGAACTGACCCTTCTCTAACACTTATTATTACAGTTAGTAGGCCTGCATAAATGCTACATCTATTTGGATGCTGTTTTGCAAGGATTCTATCTCAAACTGAGTTTGTTTTTAAAGAATTAGTTATTTTTGTTTTAAGGCAATTAATCTGTGAGAAGATTCTTTCTACACATGCGGAGTAATGTGGTAAAACTGTCAAGTGCTTCATGAAATAAAATAATAATAAAAAAATTCTTTTGATTTAGACCGTCGCTGTTTGTTCATCTTCTATGGTTTTTTTTATTATTTGAATTTGAATAAACTGACTTATGCTATGTGTAGACTTTGCAATTTCAAAATTATGTTTATGTTTCACGAGGGTTTATGATTCATTAATGACACCAGGACATATTTGCATTTTACATTGTGAATTTGCAACATTAGCAAAAGCTAGAATCCGCATTGTTCTAGACCTGCTGTAGCCAGTTCTTGAATTCAGGATCTTTAAGCCATTCTAAGTTAAAACTTTGATTATACCATTTAACTTTTTGCTTTGATTTTTCCAGTTCTAGTGAATCCATACCTCACGTTCACTCTACGGCTCGTAATTTTTTCGTATGATTGTTAATGTCTCATACCCTAATGATAAAGTTTCCGAGCCTACCGCCCCCCCCCCCCCCAAATTTTATAATATTAACAGGCTATATTGAATTCCTTTGAGATTTTAACATTTATAATCAGTTTTTTTATTGTTGAAACTGTCCTATGCATATGGTGTACACGGGTAATCTGATCAACATTTAACACATGGATATAATTTGTAAATCTTCAACGCAAAAAAAATAAAATTAATTAATTGTATTTCTTTAATTATTAACTTTTTAATACTTTACAATATTAACTTTAATTTCGGAAGATTTCTTTTTTTTTTTTTTAATTTATGAGTGGTTTTAAAAAGTAAAACCATTCGGTATGCAGAAAAGAATTAAAACAATTAATTTGTTCCTTGTTACTTTAAAAATAATTTTGCTTCATTTTTAAATTTAATTTTTATCACATAAATTTTTTACGTTTTTTCCAGATACTTAAGTTAAAAACAAATCTTCCCCTGTTAAGATTTCCCAAGGTTTTGCCTGATTTTCTAAATTATTCCCCAGATCCCAATGGGGGGTCATGAATTCCCAAGATCTTGGGAAATTTCCAAAGGTGTTGTAGCCATTGCTGATAGTAAAGAAAATATTTCGCAAAATTATTATAATCTATTATAATTAAAATCTATATTCTTTTTCTGGCCTTTTTCGAAGTGGCTATTCGTACCGGGGTACCAAAAGTGAGAGGTTGGGATTAAAAAACTAATTAAAAATATTATTGTTGGATTTGTAAGATAAAATGAGGTATCAACTGAAAGATAATTAAATGGTCTATTATATGTTTGTAAATGAAATCATAATTTTCAGTTTAACTAAAATAAACTACCACAGAACTTGCATGCATGAGTTGTCAAATTTTCAGCCCCCCCCCCCCCCCAATTGCTCAATATTACATTTTATACAGAATGTATACAAAAAAACGTTGTTTTTATGTGTTGTTTAATTTTAAACAGTGTCGTCTAAAGCATGGCCATGGGCATGGGCGACGAGCGTGTAAGGGGCCCCATGTTTTTAGGAGACTCACTCTTATACTTATAGAGGCATCATGCTTAACATATTTTTTAATGAATATAGAAAGATTTTGACAATTTGATTGGATTTAAAATCCCAATGTCCCAATTTAAACCAACGATATATATCAGCACATTCCAAAATTAATATTATAAATGCGAATTAAAGTACAATTTTAAAACTTTTAAAGGGGAATAACTCTCATCAACAATTTTTACTCTTCCCAGATATGAATCGGAAAAAAAAAAAAAAAAGGTAAGAATCAGCTTCGCAGTACAATGGGCAACACGGTCTTAGGTAAACTTTCACCCTGTGCGAAGCATCCCTTCCCTGTCCCTGTATGATCCATGAGTACTTTTTCTGCTTTACGCGTGCGATTTTCCGCCCTGGAAAACTTTTTGTTCCCCATATTCTTTCTGCTGAAATATTTGTAAGATGGACAAGGAATTACGATATTAATAAATTAATTTCCACGCCCTTTCGGTTGATCCCAACCCCAGTGATAGTATCCAAGTTAAGAATGAAACTTTCAATGTATGAAAACTCATTGTATGAAAAGCGATTGTACGAAAAGTTAGAATATCGTTTCTCAACCCCGGCCTGAGGCTCACACTTCACTATAGTAAACTAAGGGAAATTAAATTTTTACTGGGCGCCGAGGCGCCCCTATGTCACGGCGCCCTGTGCGAGGGCACAGGTTGCACACCCTTAAGGCTGGCGTTGCAATGGGACAAAAACGTTTGAACTGGCTTTCACTTGTGTGCATGAAAAATGACATCTTTAAGATCATTGACTTTAAACCAATCAATAATAAAACAATTCTCTGCCAAAAAAAAAAAAAAAAAAAAAAAAAAAAAAAAAAAAAACGTCGCAAACGATTATATTGATTTATATTAATTATATTAAATAATTTAATCTCTCTTTCGATTATGAGATTATTTATAATATATTCCCGATAAACGTTTCAAAATTATTAATGATATTGAATGATTTTGTTCTTTGTATCAATAAATTGTTTAACTTTATTGAATGGTTATTTTAATTTTATATTTTTATTCCTCTTAGGGAGTTGGTGGGCAATTAAGGAAGGTGCGGGAGGATGGCGCGGGGAAAATCCTTGTTGGAAATTGACCCTCAACTTTGCCCCCCCCCCCCCACTGTTTGAGCATCGCCCCCGTTCTCACGTACCCCAGTTATGTTGTGTTGCTAGGGGGGACCAGTACATTGCCGTGCCCAGGGCCTCCTATGTTGTTAAGACGGCCCTGATTTTAAATTAAGCTTTTGGGTTGCCTAAAATGACCAAACTCCAAAACATGGTTACTATAAATTATTTGTTTCGTTATGCGCGGCATTTTCAGTTTATGCTTTGAAATGTTCGATGACATTTTCAAAAATTAGTGCTTTTAGAAATATATACACACACACACACACACACACACACATATATATATATATATATATATATATATATATACAGGGCCAGATTTACAATTTTAGGACCCTAGGCCAACAAAAATTTGAGGCCCCATTTTGAAAAATAAAAAAATATTGCTAAGTTTTTTAAATTCAATTATGCATATTTTTATATACTACTCCCAATTTTGGGGCCCCTATTTCGCGGGGTCCCTAGGTCACGGCCTAGTCGGCCTGCCTGTAAATCCGGCCCTGTATAAATATATTTGTGTGTGAGACTAATCTGTTGCTTCATAACGCAAGAAAGGCAAAGAAATCGCAATTTCAGGACGCTGGAAAGACAGTCACTTTGCTTTCAACCTGCCTCTAAACTTAAATCACGCTGAGACTACTTTGTGTAACGGTTTGAAACAGTTGAATACAGCTCATGTACTTCGGGAGTACAAGATGATTGTTTGGAATGAATGCCACGGATCACAGCGGGGAATAGAAGCACTGGACAGCACGCCCAGGACACCCTTTGGGTGGGATTATTATGATGGATGTTTTCAATTGACGCCCTTCGAGCTCAGGAAGTGCACGAAGGGCATATTTATTATATAATGTGAAGTGTGTTACCAAATCCTTACTTTTTACAAATATGTTTTTTTTTTTTAAACGATGTAAAAGAGGTGGCAATTCGGTATAATAATCTTTCCTGTAGTAAAGTCCGACTAAGTCGGCCATCTTCAAATAATCCTGTCTGATCACAATCCGTTTATAAAATATGTGAAAACATCAATGGCAAACGGTCCGGAAAGATAGAAGTTTAACGTGTTGTGAGTCATGCGGACAAAAAAAACTGCAGTTGGACATGGGGGTCAGTGTAAGGGTTGGAAATAATGGCTAATAAAAAGCAAGGACACTTTGGTAATTGTGGGGCGGGAGGATGAAAAGAGATACAATAAGTTGATGGGGATCAGAGAAACTTATCGTGCTTACAAAACTCCCCGGGAGCCTCTAAATCAGTGGTTCTCATCGTTCCTAATGCCGCGACTTTTAATACATTCCTCGTTTTGGTGCGACCCCCAACCACAAAATTATTTTCGCTTCTATACTATATAACAGTAGAGTATATGTGTTATGCGATGGTCTTAGGCGACCCCTGTGAAAGCGTCGTTCGACCCTAAAAGAGTCGCGGCCCATAGGTTGATAACCGCTGCTCTAAATAAAGGTCTTATGTTATGTCGTGGAGACAAAGGTTACAGCATCAGCATCCCTCAACGTGATCCGACTACATCCTAAAATATTTGTACTTTCCTTAAACATCGAAGCACGGATATTCAGCTAATAAATTATTATGTTATTATGTATCTAATGTTGTGAACAAGATTTAATAGTGTGATGTTTTGGTATGAAAAGTTGTTCATGCATGGTGAGAGTTTGTATGAGAATCAGCACCAGCAATGCACCAACAATACACCAGCTGCACCAGCTATTGCTGGTGGGAACCGGGGAAATAAAATACCCGGAGCAAAACCCATAGACTTGCTGAACCCACAACATTGCAGGACCCACTGCCTTGCAGGAAGTGGCGGGATCCTCAAACGCAATGGAATAGGAAGCTCACTCGATACGAACTGCAGCTACCTAGAGGGCGATAGATTTACAGAGAGTGAGCAAAGGACTATTTCTTCGTCTCTTGCACGGGCGGCCGAGGGAGGTCAACTCTTTTAAATACGTGTAGAGTATCTGATCGCTCACCGAGCTCCTGCCAAGGTGGCGGAATGGTGAAATCATGCCTACAGCAACTCCAGCAATGCACCAAAAATGCACCAGCTGCTCCAGCAATGCACCAGAAAAGGACCAGCAATGCACCCACATTTGCTGCAGGGAACCGGGGACATAAAATAACCCGGGGCAGAACCAACAGACTTGCAGAACACACAACTTTGCAGGAGCAACCCCCTTGCAGGAAATGTCGGAATCCTCAAACAAAATGGAAATGGAAGGTCACCCGATACTTACTGCAACTACCTAGAGGGCTGTAGAGTTACAGAGAGAGAGAGCAAAGGAATCCAGTCTGACTCCTCTTTCACCTTTCTCGCCCGATTCTTGCAAGTGCATGCGGGACGACGCTGTGTCACCAAGCGAGGAGCGCCGCGCTGTGCACTTGCTTTCTTGCCGAACGCCCACCTCGATTATCCAAAGCCAACTCCTCGTGGTGCGTCAACCGTCAGCCGGGCCGACACCAAATCGGGAACCCTGGATATTAAATGGCAGCCTGATCGAGTGGCGCCACCGGTTTTAGTCCGTGGTAACCTCTTGAGCCGGTTCGATCAGGTTCCATACGGTTAACCGGTTTTAATCTTTTCCGGTGATTTGTAAACGACTGACCTCAAAGTCGATCAGACAGACATGGTCGGATGACTTCGAGCATTTCAACGGCTTATATTGAAATATTGCCGCATGACCGTCTGTCGCTGTCGAGGGTGTGTTGGTCTGCTGGTGTTGTTGAAGGAAAGAAAAGAAATGTAAATAACCGATTGAGACTCTGTCGTTTTCTTAGGCCATGTCGGCTGCCATGCGATCATCTCACTGTTAATTCTTAGTTGTTATTAGTTAGTTATTAGTTGCTAAATATTAGTTATTTCTTATTGGTTTTTAGTTATTAGCAAGTTATAATTTTCTCTCAATACAGTCCAGTACAATGTGCAAAATACAATGCATTTCTTTGTGAATGGAGAAAGAAAACCGGGAGGATATTGCCCCCCCCCCCCCCCCAATCGTGAGCACAAGGTGAACAACATATAAACAAAATATGTTTATTACAATTGACAATGGCATCGTCATGGTGCCTTTAACCGATTACAATAAATGGAATCTTTGAACTATCGCTAGGCTCGATATATTTGATGATCCGAATATTTAAGGCTAATCAAGTTATAGTATTCGGTCATAAATATCACACTGACCGCCCCAGTCTTATTTTCTGTTGTTTGCCTATATTGCTATTTTTAAAAAAAAAAATTTTTGCAACTTCACAAATTAAAGAAATTAATGACACTGTATTAAAATACATTTACTTATCTATAAAGGTCTACATTTTAAAAATAGCTACTCATGTGCAATCTGTTTTCAAATTATAGTTCATCGTAAAAGCATGACTAAAAAATTAGGCATCATGCTTCTTAGTCTAGAAATGGTGCACATTTCAGCAATTATTATTAAATCAAAAGTGATTTTGTTTTGTTGAAATGCGCTTCCATTATTACAAGTTTCCTGAATAGCAGATTTATTGTTGTTGTTTTTTAAATACTTAGACCATATATTTATTATTCTTAACTTCCCACGTTTCTCTTTTTAATGTCAGAATACCAAAGTGCCCCATCCTTTGACATTGCACTCATCTTTTTATATTATTAATTTTATTTTAGATGAGAATCCAATAGAAAACTATGGAGTAAGCTTGTTTTTTTCCAATTGCGTTCATCATATAAAATAATGTTTGCAGTGCTTTCTATAGTGATGGAACGCCGTCTCACGAAGCGAGAGCGTCGCCATGTAAAAATGGCGGCGCCCACAAGGGTTTTGTCTACACGGCGTGGCGGACTAGTAAGGTGGAACTGGCAACCCGAAGCTAAAAAACACGACCCTTGGTCAAGTCCCGTCCGAAGACAATTTTCCCAAACCAAAGCTTATGGCCATTCGAACCGAATCTCTAACGCAGGTCGGGTCGACCTTCATAAACCTTCTCTTACCGCTGGTCGGGAGTAGGACTACTGGTGAGATGTCTGGACAGCCCCCACCCCACGGACGTCCGCAAGGGGAAACGTCCCCGCTTGTGCAGGTGACGCGTGATAGGCTTGTACAAGGCCAACAAGCGACTGGTCGCGAACAAACGGGTGCAAAGGGCCACCCTGAACAAGCACTGGTGGTACTTCAGTTGAATGTTTGTGGGATCCGGCAAAAGTCGCACGAAGTAACCAAACTGCTCCACGAACGGGAAGTGGATGTAGCACTTTTCCTAGAAATATTACTCCATGGTAAGTCGTTTCACATCACTGGTTACTCGCTTTACCGTGCTGCCGATGCCATGGGATCACCACGCGTCGAATGTTTACAATACTCCTCGCAATCCAATCACACTCCCTACCAGGAGGGAGACTGTCTTCGCTAAGACATTCATTGCAGGAGATTTGAACGCCCAGTCCCCCACGTCGTGTTATCCTGGGTGAAATGCGTCAGATAAGCACGTGGAGGAGGTGGCCTTGAGACGAATCTCATTAGGTTACAGGGAGCGACCATCTTCCCATCCTACTAGAGATTGCTCTCGGCACGACCAACGCACGCTGCTAAAAGTGACACTGGCTTTTCCGGAAAGCCAGATAGGGCGAGTACGAGCAACAGGCAGAGGCCAAGCTCAGTCGGCTCGATGTCGAGGCCAAAGACATCGCTGTTGCATTCGAGAGGTTCAATGGCATCATTCTGGAAATCGCTCAAAACCTATTCCCAGTACAAACGGAAAGAACACATTCAGGACCTACTGGAACAGGGACCTGAAAGACATTGTGAAGCAAAGAGCGAAAGCCCGGAAACAAGCTGCGAAACGGAAAACGCCTGGTGCTCGCGCACGCTACAACCGTCTAACGGCCGAAGTCCGGGTTGCTGTCCAAAATGCGAAAAAACAAATCTAAATGGGTAAGTGCTCGTGAAGAGCTTGATCTCAAGACGGAAGAAATATGTGAAACCTACTAGGAAATCTGTCTGGTATGGGGGGGGGGGGGGAGGAACCCCCAGCCGCTACAGACCGCAAACGGCTTCAAGGCGAGCGACGCCAAGAGAGCAAGGACTCTCAATAGACACTTTGCCAAAGTGAACAAGAAAAGCAGAGAGACGAACGAACACCGCCCAATCAGAAGTCTAAGGAAGTAGGAAGCTTTTTAACGTCCCTATCACGATGGAAGAATTGCGCACCGCACTAGCAAAGTTTCGACCGGAAAATCACCAGGCCCTGATAAGATTCAAAACGAAATGTTGTCCCACCTGGGCAAACAAGAGAGATAAATTTTGCTGCATGGCTCTCATAAACCGAACCTGGACATTAGGCAAATTGCCGAAAATATGGAAGAAGGTCATAGTAATCCCAATCCCAAAGGAAGGGAAACCAGGCAATTTACCGACTATACCAGCCGATCTCCCTCACATATTGTGTTGGGAAAGTAGTGGAACCAATGGTGAATGGCATGCTCTACTGATTTCTAGAGAAGAACAACTGCTTCCCATCGACGCAATGTGGGTTCCGTAAAGGCCGCCAGCCTATGGATCAGCCTATGGATCAGGTGATCCGTTTAGTCCAGTCAATGACAAGCAAGCTCCAATGAGAAACAGAACTATAGCCACACTGTTTGGCAATAGCATTTCTGATCGGCTCGTCCTAGAGGACAGAATCCCGCAAGGGTCCGCCCTCAGCTGCACACTTTTCCTCGACCTGGAGAGGCATTGGAGTACGAGAAAGCGATGTTCGCGGACGATTTAGCGATTTGAGCTTGGAAAAGGACGTCCAGACATTGCAGATCCGGCTGCAACACGACCGAGATAGTACGGAGTACGCGAGTAGGTGGAAAATGATCGTGTACACGGACAAGACGGTTTACTCGATGTTCACAAACGAAAGGAACGCACGTAAGGATGTAACAAACCTAACAATGAATGGGGAACAGCTGAAATGGGATCGGACTCCAGTTTACTCCTCAATAACTATATAAACGAACTATGCGCCAGAACTTAACAGAAATTAGGCCTGGTGAAAAATCGGTGCTGGCCAGATTTTTCACCAGGCCTGCACCGATTGGGGCGCAGACGCAAGACTATAGTACTGAGATCCCTATATCTCAGTAGCGTGAGAGGAGCAATAGAATATAGCCTCCCCGTCCAGACCTTCGCAAGTCACACGGCTCTAGAGGGACTGGATCGCAAACCGAGCTATTAGGTGTACGCGGGGCGATACGCACAACACCCACGGCAGCGGTGAAAATCATGGCAGCTGTCAAACCGCTCGATATCAGAAGGAAAAATGCATTCCTTGCGACGGTGGAGCGATACGGCCGAATGGGCAGGCGGGAGCTCTGCTTTTAGTTACAGGATCGCTGGGTAAAGAAGGCCAGTTTAAAGAGACCCTCCTTCATTGATACGATCCACAGACTTGGGGGAGACATGGCATTACCCGAAAGCAAGGAAAAGTGAGGGTGATCCCAGCACGGGGCCCCCACGAGAGCCTTATCCGACCTGAAATTAAACTCGCCATGACGAACACCAAAGTCACAAAAGCGAGCCCTCAATCAAAACTATCCGAGGCAGCGAAAAAAATGATTTACGTTTACCCAGTCTGGTGAAAGTCTTTTCAGACGGCCCATGCTTTGCATCAGAAAAACGCAGCGGCTACGATACTCTAATCCAGTATCCCAAAGAGATAGTGCCACTCAAGGAGCCATCCGGACCATAGCGCCACCCGAGGAGCTATCCGGACCCAGTGTGAAAAACAGAAAGAGCATCGATGCAGAGATCGAGGCAATACTGGTTGCTCCCAAGAGAGTCCACCAACGCCTGGCAAAAAGGAAAAACTTTCCAGACGTTATGGTCTTCACCGACTCACGCTAAGGCCTAGAGCAGCGGTTCTCAACCTTATTAATGCCGCGACCCTTTAATACAGTCCCTCGTGTTGTGGCGACCCCCAGCCATTAAATTATTTTTGTTTCTACTTCATAACTGTAGAGTATATGTGTTTTCAGATGGTCTTAGGCGACCCCTGGGAAAGGGTCGTGCGACCCACAAAGGGGTCGCGACCCACAGGTTGAGAACCGCTGGTCTAGAGCATTTGAGGAGGGGCTCCACGGAGACCACGATGGTGAACACCATTCTGGAGACAGTTGTAAACATCAATACAAAAGGCGGCAAAGTAATGCTAAAATTTATCGCGTCGCACGTTGAGGTGACGCAGCACGACAGGGCTGACTTCCTGGCCTGGCCAAAGAAGGCGTGGCCCAGCCGCAACCTGATAAACCAATGACTCAGCTGGGAGACAACACTTGATTTAAAAAAACACTCCCGAGAGAAATGGTTGAGCGAATGGGCCTCAGGAGAAACCGGAGGACAGCTCTACCGGAAAATGCCACGACCGAGCAAGAGTGACCCCTGGTTGAAAATAAAGAGGGCGAGCAGAGCCTCATCACCCAGATGAGGACAGGTCATTGCGCGACGCGTAGCTACCGCCATAGACTGGACAACAGAAGGGAACAAAACTGCCGACACTGCGATCAGGCAGACGAAACGGTGGATCACTTGCTGTAGAATGTTGCAAAATAAATTTAGATATGTGAAACAATGCATTATGTATTTTGAAATTATCAACAAAAAAAAATTGGGGACTAACATGATTTAAGGGACGAGAATAATCTAGGGCAAAGGCGTACGTTTACGTTCTGCTGGTGTGGAATTTAAGATGTCTTTGATCATTATTATGGCTAATTTTGGCACTTCACACCCGAAAGTTTGAAATGCCACCTCAAAATTGTCTGAATGAAACAAATTATTTAAGTATGCACCAAAATAATCCACCCCTTCATTTTGAGTATGTACGACTGTCTTTAGCACCCTTATTTATGACCCTTTACGCTGATCAATGGTACAGTAAGGGGTTGATTATAAGCCTATACCTAATTTTTACCCTTGGACACGCCACAAACAGAGTGAATTCAGTTTATATAACCTCTGGGTTAAATAACGTCTACCGCAAAACTTTAAAAAAAATATTCTTCCTTGTTCAAAAGGTATAATAGAAACATCGAATTCAAGTATCCTAAAAATACCCATCTTGATTTTGAAATAATCAAAAATTTTCTGGGGAGCAGGCTCCCCAAGCCCCTCCACCGATCAAGATTCATCGGCGCCCTCGATTTCAGCCCTACTTCTAGATGAAAAGGATCGCCGACTTTGGTATCGATAGATACACTGCCTAGTGGCGTAGCTACTATAAGTGCTGCCATGAGCGGCCAAATATTGTTGCCATCCTCCCTTTCACGATACAAACTCCCCAGCTGTCCAAAAATGCCACACTGGCATATAAAGAAAATGTGAGCCCTGTGAAATATTTGGAGATCACTCCATCCGCCCTATTTTGACGGCACTAGCAGGGGCGTATCTACAATGTTTGGCTTCATGGGACAAGATTCATTTTTACACCCCCTTCCAACTCTGAAACCCATTATTTTCAACCATTTAATACCACCTAAGCCCATTTTGCCCCCCCCCCCGCTAATAGGGCACCCCAGGACATAAGTCCCATCTGTCACCCCTTAGCTACACCTCTTGCCACTGGGAACTGGCGCTGCCCCCAACCCCCCGAAAATCTGAAGTGCCCCCAGGGGGAAATTTTCTGAAAGAAACACTGCATAGGACTGTTATAAAAGGTTCATAACCACCCCCACTCACCCCCACCCCAATCAAGAGTGACAGATTCAACGTGTGTTCTGATTAGCGTAGTCATTTTAGTCAACTGTCATGTCAACTGTCAGTGACAAAACATTAAATTAACTCACTTATTTAACAATTTTACCTTTTGTTTTAGTTACGAGGTGTTTTCATTTTTTCTGGGCCACCCTGTCTCTATGTGTGTGATTTTCAAGAACCTCCTAATTACTAATACTTACTGATAGACATCATTTATTTTTTCCTTTGCAAGGGAAATTACCTTTGGCGAAAAATTCTTAAAAAGGGTATTCTTTGGATAAGTTTTGTGGGTTAAACTAAATATAATACTAATAAACACGTAAGTATGTATTCACCTCTTTAATTTTGTGTATTTTTTAACTTTCTAGTAAAATTATGTTGAGCCAAAAATTCGGCTACTGCAGTCGAATATATGATAGTAACAATTGGTTATTGCACGCTACTGGTCCCTCTGTCGCTCACCCTAACCCGAACCCTAAATCTATCATAAACAAAGGGAAGTGACTCCCAAACTAATAATTTATAATAATAATATAATTATAATTAAGTATCAGACTATAATTATAATCTATAATTTACTAAACTAAAAAGTATGATGTCTCATTGTCTGTCGCTCAGTGATCACTGTTGTTGTACTAAATTTATACACTATATTGAGACTATATATAATATACATAATTAAATAAACTCGTAGTCTTAGGTCTGATATCACTAAAATTAAAAGAAATATTAATTCAGCCCTGAGTATTAGTATTTAGTATTGTTATTATTACCCACTCAACTAATTAATTAATTAAAGATAATATTAATATTAAGAAGTTTGGCTTAGTTTAGTTAGTAGTACCGGTACCAGAGTTAAGGGCCTAAATGTAAAACAATAAATTCAAATCATTTTATAAATGTATGATGATAATTAATAATGTACTATTATTTTAAACTATGCCTATGCAGCTTATAATTTAATATAATACTAATTGAAAATTTTTTAACATCTCCTTGCATATATATTAAATTGTTATGTAACATCTGCTTTAAAATCAAAATGAATCTTATTTACCATGATAGGCACTTCGGTATCCCCCGGAAACGCCAAAAAATGGGTATCTTAATTTTGTTGTCAAAATCACAACCTCTTTTTTTTAATTTACTGAGGGTATCATTGTTTCACCTTTTATAGTCAATTTTAGCATAGTAATAAATTATACATCCGCCAATCAATGTTTCCTCTAAGGTTTGCTGGTTCGTGTGCAAAATCGTACAGTTGGGTGCAAAGTTTTACAGCATCAATTTTTGTGAGCAAAATTTGACAGCCCACAAACACACACACAGAAATACATAGATGAACTTAAGTGCAAAAACTTGTATATAAATAAATAAAGGAACTGTAATTAAATAATTATAATCAGAAATGTCCCAATAGTTCAATCAAAGCTATATTTATTTCTATCATTTATCCCATCGTTAGGTCAAGCAACTAAATCCCAACAATGCCACTACCAATGGCAGCTACTCATTTGATTAACTCATTTCTGGAGTTACTCTGGCTTCTGTCTTTCAATGATATCTATCTTTTATGCACATCGTCAAGGTTGATCTAATGTCCTTCATTCTGATATGATTTAATCCTCATAAGCATGTCTAAATGTAACTCTTCAGACCTATTTCTAGATTTATTTTTATATTATTCATTATGCTAAATCCCCGTGCACAATCGGCGCTTGATGCAAGAAATATAGCACACATTCTCCTCATTGGTTGCAAATTGAACCATCTCTAGTCAAAAGTCTACATCAACCTACATTTTATTTTTTCTGCAAGCACAAACTTTCGACAGAATGTCATAGTTTACCAGGAATGCCACATTTAGAAACCAGTGCTGCAAGTTCTTCTTGACCAAAATTAAAATCTGAAGTGTCGATTAATGCTGATATCTCAAAGATTAGCCATTGGATCAACTCACTTTCATGGAAACGAGAGTCCAGATGCAAACATAAACATGCAACAAATTTTAGGATAGAACTCATGTTATATCCTTGTCATTTACAAGCAATTCAGAAAACTATTTGGACCATTGCACATTTTCACCAAGGTACTGGGCATGGAGCTTAGCCATCCTTGCTTTTACAAACTGGTATGCCTTGAGGGTCGTAAGATTTTTTATCAAAGATAATCAGTGCAGTTCGAAACTGTGGATCCCTTAGTTTCTTCAGACAGTTCTTATGAACTTGATCATTATACAGGCCCACCTGCTCCTCACAGTATTCAATCAACACTTGTATGTTTCTCAGCAATGCTCGTAAAGCAAAGTGCCGTGAAAGCCATCTGATTTCATTCAATGATCTAAAGTCTATGGAATTACATTTCAACACCTTAGCTAGTTTGGTAACTGGGCTTTCCGGTTTTTTTTTACTGTCGACCTACTGAACAATATTGTAGATTAAGGAATGTTTCATTGTCTTACATTAAACTTATATGTTTGCAAGCATCATCAATGTCTAAATCTTCATGATGAGCAACGAAATGTTGTTCCATTAGATGTGGAATGCGTCAACAAAGAATTGCTGCAACTCCATTATTCTTTGCCTAGCCCAACAGATGCACCATCAGAGGTAAACATAACCATTTTCTACATGTCCAATGAATTCTCTTGATAAAACTCTGTTATTGCTGATTCCATTGATTTACTGTCAGACGGCCACAGAGATAAAATTCAAACACTGTCTCGTAAACATTACCGGGATATGGCCTAAACTTTGCGTATAAGATCAACATTCTTGTCAGTGGTATATCAGAGCTCTCATCTACTGTTAATGTGTGGAACTTTGCACTGCGAAGTTTACTAATTATAGCATCCTTCACTACAGTATCGATAGAATCAACAAACTCAAAAGCGTAATTCTTACTGCATCAGCTATCAGGGACTGGGACATACTTAGCCATCTATTTTTGTATGTATTGAATCGCATTCTTAGATGTGTTCATGCTGATAGCCAAGAGGATGTTGTCAATCAAATTTTTAACCTGGTCTTCTTTAGCACTTTTATGTCGTGCTGCTTCTTGTCTCATGCCTCGATCAGCGACACTTTCTGTAAGCATTTGCAGTACATCTCCTGACTGTATAGAATGAAGTCTCTGTACAGCATCTGTGTGTATTTTTTGCTTGATATGTTGTTTAAGATAATCCAGCTTCCGAGCCTCCCACCTTTTCCCGGTGGAGAAATCCTCACCTGCATTAGCTTTGAAGCATATTTCACAGACAACAACATCATCAATTTCACAGTCAACATCGTCATCAATTTGACGATATTTCAAAATATCACCCAGCTTGACAGTCCACTTTGACAACAAATCTGATATTGCTGAATGCACACATTCATTGAGCCATTCCGTTTACAAAATTGATCTACACTTTTTATAAGCAAGCTATGACGCCGACAGTTCGCTTAACTGACGTTTAGACAAAAGGGTTAAAACATTATTAAAAATAACTAGCTGCTACATTTGTAATAAACTAGAGATATGCGATTTTTTTACTTTATACCCATTCACTGCGCAAAATGTGCCACGAAATTTACATGCGGCGGTGGTTCAGAACAAGGCTAGATTGATCCAAAATGTATTGGTAAATATGTAATGCAATAGTTCTACGTACAAAGTAGAAGACAAAATTATGGATTTGAATCAAATTTAACAAATGAATGTTTATGTTGTAAAAACTGTATAATTCTGGCTGTAGAGGGCAGCGTATCTGTTCGAATATATTTTTATAAAAATGTGCTGTGCTGATGCTAAAAAATGCTGCGCGGCTCCTGTGAGATAGCTGCGCAGCTTAAAGGGAACATAGCCGCCAATTAGCCTACTTAAAGCCGACATCTTGCTTGTTCTTTCTATTATAAATTATTTGTGGAGTGGGATAAATAGCCTTTATTACAACTAATATAATTATATTAGTTTATATCTTTCTATATTATATATATGTGTGTATATCTATATATATGTGTATATATATATATGTGTGTGTGTGTATATATATAAACATATATATATATATACACACATGACCTTTAGGCCTAATATAGTATATAGAATAGGCCTAGCTCTAACCCAACTTATTATTTTTAGGACCTTTTATATTCTAATAAATTATGTATAATTACATTTTAGGTTATGTAACTGTAATCATATTCCTTGAATATTAATATTATGATTCTGAAGGCATAAATTAAGTAAAAATGTAAACAAAAATTCACTTACCTTTAATATTGAAATATCCTATATTTAATCACATATCACAATATTCCACAAGTATTCTCTAAGAAAAAACACGGTTACCGGAAATTTGATCGAAAGAAATTTTGTCGACCGAAAATTGATCGACGGTAATTTGATCGAACAGAAATTCGGTCGAATCTTTTTTTCACTTCACACGTTAAAATTATCGTCAAATTTCTTTTTTGAATGCACTATACTATATAGTAAAACAAAATAATGCGTTCAGAAAGAAATTTGACGCAAAATTTTAACGTTTAAATTAAATAAACGATTAGACCAAATTTCCGTTTGATCAAATTTCCGTCGATCAATTTTCCGTCGACCAAATTTCTTTCGATCAAATTTCCGGATATGAAAAAGCACACTTTCTGCAACAATAATCCAATAATTTCTTAAGATATTGCTAAAGAACAATCATAAAAACTTTTACTTACCTCAAGCAAATGACTAGAACTTATTTTAATTTCTATCAACCGCCAAAGTTGATTATATCAATACATGTTGATTTGTGAAACAAGATTACTATCTTAAAATAAATGACATAATATTTTGTTGTCATATTCAGACATTCATGGGACTAAAATACATACTGAAGTGTAATCGTCAATTTTAAGTAAATGAAACAAAAAAACCTTTATTATTTGTTTATACTTATAAATGTTAAACAATGTGAAATTAATATCTGAAGAATATTATTAGTATTATGATTTTTTGGAAATTAAACAAAATATATTAAATAAGTGGCGAGTCAGCATATTTTATACGGTTTTTTAATAGGAAAATAATAAAGATTTTTATTTTTGCGGAATATTAACAAAAATTAAGTTATATTTTGTGGCTTTATTTAGAAGTACTCTTATTTAACTATGTTTCCTTAAAATATTATATTTTTGTCTCATGTCATAATAAAGTTATAAGCAAAATGAGGGTCACGAAATGTGGAGGGAAACTCCATAAGTGAAAAAGTGGTTTTGAGGCCCTTACTAAAAATTCATAACTTTTGAAACACTTGAGCTAGAAAGTTGATCTTGTTGTTTTTGTAATCTGTTCTCCAGACTGTATACAGCTGTAGTATTTTTATATTTTTAAAAAAAATTTGAAATTTTCATTCAAGTGCCTAACCATGGCCATGAGGCATAACTTGGTCATCCTATTTTAAGTGATAGTTTATTAATTAGCTGATGCTATTGCAATGTTGTTGGAGAAAAAGGCAGAGACATGATTACACGTTGCTGTTTAAGTATATGAGGCAAGAGGCTCAGGTGGAAGTCTCTGGCCGATGATTCTAGATATGCAGCTCCGAGAAAGCTGCTCCTAGGCAAACGTTTCATCCCAGCTATTTCGCAAACTAGTTGCGAGTTGGAAACCCATTGTAGAACCCCTCTTATAGGGCATCCAACGCTTTCCGGGGATGGGTGGGGGAAGATATTAGGATGTAAATTTACCATCCCAACTCCTAGAAAAGTCGATCTATGTCCACTGTGTGTACATCTCCAACATGCCGCTTCGCGTCCCAATTTTCGGGCTGCAGTGGATGCCATTTCCTAATATGACATTTCATTGCATTCATCAATGGCATTCTCATAAAAGTTAAATTTGTGTCTGATAAAATGGTAATGTAAGTATAAACCCATTATCATTAAGAAAGCCTCTTGTTTCATGGCTTTCCTGTTGACATATTTAACACATCCTCGATCAGATTAACTCCCTATTGGAAAAGGAAAGGGCTAGGCGTCAGCTGGGAGTGTCCTCTCTACAAGCTTTCCGTGTGGGAAATATTTATGCTGTTAGCCGTCATACCTCTGTTGCACATATTGGTGTAACCAAGACATTCAGTGGGTTGTGCCCCTATGTCAGAGTGAAGTTAAGGCTGCAGCTGTGAAGAGCAGATAACTGATGAGAATCATTGTGTCAAGTTTTTACTTGGAAGAAGATGGTGGTGAAAAGCTTGGAGTCAAAATTAGTGGTCCGCCTTGTTGCAGTCTTTGAAAGTTTGCTGGAGGGTCATGAATAAAAGTTAGTAAAGCAGCTTCACTCCACTACTAACTGGGGAGTTTTCCTGGTGGAGTTATATGATGGCAGTGTGCAGTCATTGGGGAATAAGATTATCTGGTGTTCACAAAACTTCTTACATTTAAGCTTTGTAAATTCAATAGAAAAATGAAATACAGGTAGTGTATTTTCTTAAAATTTGAATTCATTAAAACAATCGTTGTTCATATTATATAAAAGATTAAATCGATTTCATTATTTATAGTATGGGGTATTTGTTCTTCATATTATTATAATTATAATTTATATACTGTCATTGTGTACTAAAACAATGAAAATTAAGTTCCAGTAATCGTTTGGTCTATATGGAGTGCTCTTCTCATTTCGTTAAAATCCTTATAATAGAAAGTAAACAGAAGCCCTTTTGTTTATTTTGTTATGCTTATTAAAATTGACTTTATAAATATAGTACTATTTACCAAATAATGATTAAAATAAGCTTGCCTTTTTCTCATCCTACTGACAATCTGTTGTAAATGGAAATTATTGAAACAAAGTATGGTAAGACCTGAAAATAATAACACAACAAAACAACAAACATGTCGGTGAAGAAGCCTTCATCATCAAACATTAAAAACAGAATCAAATAAAAATAACACTTAGCTGAAATGTATTATCCAGAGGACAGCAAGAGGAATGGGCAATTTTTTGGCTAACTAGAAACTGTAAAATTTAAATTAAAAAGAAGTTAACTTGTAATAATTAAGTTTATAGAATAATCCTGCAATATATTTTTTAGTTGATTACATAAGCTAAATTATATACAATCATTTTTATTTATAATTCTTTTTTATTGTCTGTTAGTAAATACAATAAAAAAAACTCCTAGAGCCTTTTGTTTTGTAGCCAATATGCATCCCTTGCTTTAAGTTTGCAACAGACATTGTATACTTCATTTAGATATTGTAATGAACCTTCGCCGTCTATATTCTATTACTATATTTATCTGTATGATAACCTTGTACACTCCTTCTCTCGTCTGCACCAATTGGACAACTCAACGATGGTTATAGTCTTTGAACATTTATTTGTCTCCTCCTTTGACTTCACTTTCTCTCTCTCTGTCGTACTCAACTCCGACAGTCTCAGTTCATCTCTATCTCTTTCGTTCTCGGTTTCTCTTGTCTGTTCTATACTCCTGTCCGTCGGAGTCTCCCATCTGTCCACTTGCCTCCCCGGCTGAGTTCTGCCTAGTCCCATCCAACTGTCCCTTTTATACGCCCCGCGCCCCTAGAGATTTCTTCCCAGGGCCCCGATCCCATTCCTATCCCACACCGCAAAATAGGTCATAAAACCAATGCCGTCATCCCGTCGCGGGCAATCTGACAAGATTGACCTTTTGTTTGGTCAGTTGGTCTTAGGTCATAAAACCAACGCCGTCCCGTTGCGGGCAATCTGACAAGATTGACCCTTTGTTTGGTCAGTACCAATGTGGGACTCCCCCCACCCCTTACGGGTCGACTATTGTCTGGACACTCCACAATATCAAGCTGTCGATTTTATTTTAAGAGTTCAGCCCAAAATCTTATAAAAGCTTAGTCTTATAAGAATAATACTGGTAAGAACTGAATAATACATGTGGTAATACATAATTGTGTAAATTGACACATAAATAGAATTGAGCTTTTTCTATTTTTTCTATTAATAACTTAAAATCTTGTTTTATTTACTTCAGAAGCAGTCAATTTACATTTAATAGTAAATATGGCATCGCATGAAAAAGGCCAAGGAGATGCTGAACTAGATGAATCGGTTCCACCACAAGAAGATTACATTCATAATCCAGAAGAATTTATAGATATTCATGGGCGCCAGGGGACTAAAAAATCACATATAACAGATAATGAAAATGCAGAATTAGAAAAAAGTTGCACTCTTTCTGCATCAATGTTACATTCTATAAAAGACTTAAAAGTTCCAGTACAAGTAAGTGAGGAAAGTGACTTAAAAGAAAATTTTGAAGAAACATTAGGAGCAAAAGTGATTGTGGAAAGTGTCTCAAGTTCAGATCCTGTAGAAAAAGTCACAGAAAAAGTCTGTGCAGATGAAAGTGATTCAGAATACCAATCAGCAGATGATGGTGAAGAAGAAGAAGAAAGTGATGATGAGTTCATCCCAGTTGGAGATGAAGATGATTGTCATTACATGGGAGAAATTAGTGAAAAGGGAGCTTTCAGTACATCTGACGAAATAAATGATGATGAAAGTTGTGAGGAATCTGATAAAGAAGAAAAGGAATTAGATTTAGTTGGTGATTTGGATGTTCGTAAAAAAATAGAAGAACAGCTTACTGAAGATGAGAAACTGGTAAGCACATATATATATATTATATATATTTATAAGAAAGTTGGAATCATCTGACCTGATATGATTTATTATTATTCAAGACAACATTTGTCTGAAAAAAACTTAACAAACTTATTGTGGTTACCGTAAAACAAATAAAAATGTATTTCTTTTTTACCACATTTGGCATTCTCAAAAGTCTGTGATCTGGATCTCTGTTGAACTTCATTGATGGCAATAGGATTTTTTTCCAAAAATATTAACAAGACCATCTTTTAATGAAGACAGCTTGCTGAATTCAGCATTTTACCACTTTATTTTAGTAGAAAGGCTAGAATTTAGGGTAATGGGAATGAGTCTATAGGATTAGGAGAGCAAAGGGAAACATTAGGAAAGGTGAGGAGGAAATGGTTAAGTGGGTCCAAGTAAAGTAGGAGACAAGGAGGGTTTGGGGAAAGAGTAAACTTGTGGTTTGGATTGGTGAGAGGACAGGGTTTGAGGAAGGAGAGGTTAGGTCTTATGGAGAATGTATTGTGATAAATGAGGTGAGGGCATAATGTTATGGGTAGAGTGGGGAGGGAGACATTATGTCAGATGTTCTGTCTCACTAGAGAAACTCTACTATTAAATATTATTGACATTTTTTAAACTCAAGTATTAGAAATGGGGAATTTAGAAAAAAAATGTTTTTTTTAATACATGTACTGTTTATAGAATTTGTAAGTAAAGAGACTATAAAATGTAATTAGTACTTCATGTATTTCTTTCCAACATTTTGAAATGGGGAATTATACTTATAATTGAAGTAGTAAGCATAAAGTCATAAAGCTATTGGTGTTTTTTTGTTGTTGTAATTTTGTAAAGAAATCGCAAGCCATTAGACAATTAACTATACTATTCATAAACAGGCTTGAATTTCGGCTGCCTAAATTTTTTAGGAAAATACAAGAGTGAAAATCAGAAATTGAAACTTAACAGAATTATATTATTATCATATAAAACAAATCTGGGACATTTAAAATCAATAAGTTGTTTCGATTTTTCAAATTGAAAATTTGCTAGAGTTCAGAAGAGATCCCCTCCAACTCTGAGAAAAAAAAATACCCTGGCTCCACTCTAGCTCTGGTTAAAATTGCTGCATTTTAGATAATTATAAATAGACATTTTTTTAGTTTTAAGATCGTTTCATCTTATTTTAGAGTTTAATTTAACTGGATACCTGTGATCAATATTCTTAATAACACTATTTCTATTATTATTATTAAATATGACTCACTTTTTTAAAGTATTATGAATTTATAAAGAAGAATACCGGTACTTAAAATTATTATTTTATTTTGATCTAACTTTTTTAAAAAAACTTTTTTTAACTTGTTAATGTTTCTCAACACATTTTAATCACTTTTTAAGGAGAGGAAAGCCAAGAGCCAACTGATTAAAGATGAAGGGAATATTAAATTCCGCAATTGTGACTTTGATGATGCAGTTTCTGCATACACAGAAGCATTAGAAATTTGTCCTTTGATTTTTCACAAAGAAAGATCTGTTATGTTTGCCAATAGAGCGGCTTGTAAAATGAAGCAGGTATGTTTACAATAAAAATGAATTAATTTACAGAGTTATGTTTTTAAAAGTCTATGCAGCAGAAAATGTATTAAACTTTAATCCCTTTTTGTAGGTAAATGACAGAATATATATTCTTTGTTAATAATGTATTATATATCATTCCTTACAATAGGCCTATGATAAAAACTGAATATGTATTGACTACTTACTCCCCCATATTGTGTTAATTGCTGAATTTTATTGACCTTGATGACCCTAAATTGGGTGAAACTACCATCATCTGAATTGAGTATAGCTTTGTCAACGTAAACTTTGATAGTTATTTAAATCTAATGCAGGGGTCAGCAAGTTTTTTTTTTATGAGGACCGGTAAGAATATCTCAGGGGTGGGATATACGGCTCCCAAATCAAGGCAACCCATATTCATGATCATAATATTACTATCTCACAAATAAAACATGCCTGACACACTTTTATTTCCTTGTCCAATTGTAAACGAAGCAAGAAATTTATTCTTTTCTGACATAAAGTAAAATAGCATTAATTTAACTGAGAGGCCACAATGAAATATTATTAGATGGAAAACGGGCATTGCACAATTGTCTTTTTTTTAAATCAGTGAGAAGTATGACACTAATCACTAATGCTCCTCTGCACATTGCCATTGCTTGTAAGTGCTGATCAGACAAAACTGCTCTGTAACTAGCAAAGTGCACCTCAGACAAGGCTGCTCCTCAGCACTTATTCTTCAGTGCCTTCAATGCCAAAATCACTATTGACTACTGGTGCTGGATAAAGGAATGCTGCAGGCCGATTGTTGCCCAAGTGCCGTAGTTTGCAGACTCCTGATCTAATGGATTGTTAACGTTATCGTTTTAACTTTGATCCCCACTGGGCATATTTTACCAGACAGTCACAATCCCACTGGACATATGTTACCAGACAGTCACAATCCCACTGGTCCTATTTTACCAGACAGTCACAATCCAGTGGTTGTCATTTCAGGTTGTTGTTTGGGGGGTGTGTGTGTGTGTAGTAACCCCCCCCCCCCCTACCCACATGACGTCCCTGTCACAATCCCACTGGGCATATTTTACCAGACAGTCACAATGTTAACAAAGTTTGTACTCTTAAACATTATAACTGGAAAAGAATATATAAATGTTAGTACCGGTATTGAAAAGAAAGAGTATGCCAGTATTAATGTGATTTGTTATCTTATCTAATTTATGTTACAACAGGAATTGTATGATGATGCAATAAACGACAGCACCAGAGCTCTGGAAATCCATCCACACTATCTTAAAGCACTCTTGCGTAGAGCAGAACTCTATGAGAAAACAACAAAACTTGACGAGGCATTGAAAGACTATCAAGATGTTCTACAACTGGACCCTTCCCATCAATCGGCCAGGGCTTCTTGTGTGGTAAGTTCTATATTTTAATTTCAATGTTTATTCATAAATGTAAATTTTCGTCTCAAAATATATTAATTATTAATATTACAAGCCAGTCATGCAAGCCTCATAGTTAAAATACCCAGCATTTTATTTTTCTGTCATCTCTGACATTGCAAGCCTCCTGGTTACCCAGAATTGTTCCTGTCATCTCTGTCAAATACTTGAGAGATCATCACAAGTGTGCTGCTATAATACACAGCATTTTCTGTCTTACATTTACATTACATTATAGAAACATAACATTGTGTCAAATTCAATTTGTCTTAATTATAATTTGGGACAGTTTTTGACCCCAGGGTGGGGAAGAAAAGATCATACATGTTTGAAATTACTTGAAATATTAAAAAATATAGCTTATACTTATATTACTACTACCAATAGTAATTGTCACATGAAATTGCATTTACTATGTATATGTGTACCGGTATACTGTATATGGTACTTATTATTTCAGAAACTTGCTGAAAAAATAAAAGAAAGGAATGAAAAAATGAAGGAAGAGATGATAGGTAAGTGAAAAACAATAATCTTGACAAGTTTCATTTATAGTTATAGAGATTAGTTTTTATTTCATGCCCAACAATATATTCAATGAACCATTTACATTCTGATCAATATGATAAATAGAAATTATTATTGTAATGCATGGTGGCTGTCCACACTTTGTTGTCAAACTTCTCAAGAGTGATGTCCCTGTAGCAAAATTCCTTGGTAACAAGAAAACTTGTTTAGCACATCTTGTCAACACTAGGGTGTATTGTTATGCTGTCAAATGTGCCCAAGCGCTTAAAAACTGCATAAGGATATAATATACTAGAAAGAAATATATAATAGTAGAAAGAAATTATTTTTGTTTGGTAAATTCTGTAACTAAATCAATCATAATTTAAACTAGTGATTTCTAATTTAAAAAATACTCTTTATTTTGTTAATTTTATTGACTAATTTGTGCAATAACTCATTTGAATTTTTGCCCAATCTTTGTACACTAGTTATTTATAAAGAAATTTATAGTTATATTTTTATTTTAAAATTTTTTTTTGCAGGGAAGCTAAAGGATCTTGGAAACCTGGTGTTGCGCCCCTTTGGTTTGTCAGTAAATAATTTTAACCTCCAACAAGACCCAGCAACAGGCTCTTATTCAGTTCAGTTCCAACAGAAGCCAAATAACGGATCTTGACAATTGCTCGTTCATTAAGTAGTGCCAATCTCAATGATTTCATACGACTTAACAATGTTCCCATGACTGTGCGAAGGTTATTAGCACTTTTCTTATTGGGTCAAAATTCTGTAATGAGGACGCATCTTCATCTAATAATAATAAGGACTAAAAATTAGAGGGTTTTTTAATTCTCCACAGAACTTTTGATGGAATTTAGTAGTAAAGGTTGGTGACAAAAAATGTGCAAGTGTTAGTGAAGATTTATGCTAATTTCTTTAGTCAGTAAATAGTTCATTTCCATTTGAAAATCAGAGAAGCAGGGATAATTGTTTGACAGTGGTAATTCTTCTAGAAGGGTATCCTGTAGAAAAGACATTTGGAAGCTGTCCCTTTTCTTGTCAAATTTAGCACCTAAAAAGACTTGGTCAAATTTCTCATACAAATTTTCTTTAAAATAAGTATATCGCAAGAGATAAAAAGTTTTGGGAAATGGATAAAGAAAATAGAATTTTGTAAATAATATCTGGCTAGACATTTTAATACAGGCATACCTATAAATAAAAACAAATAAAGCAAGTAAATTCAATAAAGGGATATTTCTACTACCTACCAAGACACACATATTTTCCTTTATAATATATTAACTATTTTTTTGGTTCATTTTTCACACTTAACTGCCATTTGCATAAATTCAGACTCTGTTTTGAAGTGACTTGTGCAATCATGCTTATGTTTTTTTATTATGTCTTTTGCCATGTTCCAATCCAATGAAGTAATGAACTATCATGAAATTATTAAGTTCTTTAGCATGGGTGCCACTCACTCACTCTCTCAAAACTGTGAACCCTGAAATCCCTTTCTAAAAATTTCTTGAAACCTGAAACTTCATTTACAAATTGTTCAAACTCTGAAACTTAATGAAACTCATAAAATTCATACACTGTAAAAATGATTTCTTGTGCAATGATTACAAATTAAAAACGAAAGGAAGAGGCTTGCAAACAAAAGTGAGAGGTTGCAGCATCCGTTCTAGTTAGATCAAACCCGCTCTCGCTGAAAAGGATTTCGCGGGTTCTTACATGTTGAAAATAAAAACTTGCAAATCCGGCGCTAAAAAATATTTAGTTAGCCTCACAAATTCGGTATTCCACAATAATCCGGAAAAGTGGCACTCCTGTTCTTTAGTAACATTCCCTGACTATTATCTTTTGTTTTTTAATAAAATTGTTTCAGTAATAATTTATAAGTATTTCATTTTCAATGCTTTTGTTTTTTTTAAATAAAATATATTTTAACAAGTTTTCATTTCTTTGTTTTGTGATGTATCAAGATCCATAAAAAGTTTTTAAACTTAGACACACAAATTAATAAATTAAAATAACATCATCAATGTCAACATGTGTATGAAAAAGTGCCCACTTAAAACCTCAATTATTAGCAGAAAAAGATGGCAAAATTGGTAGTGCATTTAGAATGATTTATTTATTTTTTTTACCATTCAAAATATTACTTAGTGGTCAGAACAACTGGGTGATTCTGAAGGGGTTGCATGACATATAAAGTCCTTTATACCGGTATTTATAATGGTCATATAATGTTAACATTACTTTTACATCTTATTATGTATTTCAGTTGTGATAGATACATATATTTATTTATTTAAATGATAATTTAAGCCTAAATTGATTGTGTTATAACTTATAATTTATACTATATATCTCTAAAATTAAAATATAACAAAGCAAATTTCATTCTTCCGAGAAAAATTACCCATCATAATAATTAATGTTAAATACTACTTTAAGACCACAGATTATCAACCTTTATTAGCCACAATCACATTTATAGAAGTAAAATGACACGCAACACCAACACAGATTTTAACAAACTTTTTAAAAGGGTTAAAGAAAGCATAGAAAATAAAATGGGCAGTATAATAATTAATAATAATAATATAGATCAGTTGGAGTTTGGTTGTGATTTCGCTTTTATAACATTGAATTTTTTTATGTGACAGGGTAATCAGCCCTGTGCACAACCGTCTGGTTGAGAGGTGGATGTTGTGGAGCAGGCCTACATGGGCTGTAGCCCCACTGATGATAATGTCTGAATGGAAGGATGTGGCGGAGCAGGCCAGGGTTCAACATGGGCTGTAGTGCCACCGATAATGATGCCTGAATAAAAGGATCTGGTGGAGCAGACCAGAGCCCTTCATGGGCTGTAGCACCAATGATGGTGATCAGCTGGAGTTCAATTTCAATTTTGTAAAAACTTATTTAATAGTAACTTATTTTAGATATATTAGAGATAATTTATCGGTTCATTATGTCATTTGTAGTATTACAGATTAAATATAAAATCATTTTAAAATGTGAAATAAATTTTGTCTGACTTCACAAAAGTTATTGAATTTAGAATCTTCTGTTTCAACCATTGGATGTTAAGGGGGTTCATTTTTTAAAGTTATTTAAGAATGGTGGAAAATTGTGCAAAGTGGAGGACTGGGATACTAAGTTAGGATTCTGCCCTGGATGCACTTTTTTATTTTTATTTGCACAGCCCTGCCAAATCCAGTTGGTATCAGTGACATTCACTATCATTCAGATAGTCTTGTTTTTTGAAACATTTACTAGCCAAGTTATTTCAAGTCTTGCAAGTACTGGTTGACCCATAGCTATAATACTATAAGTATAAGTACATCTTCAAATTAAGAAATTAACATTTATTTGTATAAAGTAAATTGTTCACAGTGGAAATATCAAGGTCTCTTAGTGGTGGGATTGCATCTGAATGTCTGACATGAATGTCTTCACAGACAGCATCATCATCTGAATGTCTTACTTGAATGTCTTCAAAGATAGCATGAACATCTGAAAATTAATATTCCATGAATTAATAAATTCAAAGCATATTTTAAGGTAATATTGAATATATTTTAAGACTTTAAAGAATGAGAAAGCCGTGAATTGTGTCATAATAATTTAATAATCTTAATATTTTATTTGAAAATAAAAGTTGAGTTACCAGTTATTGAATTGACATCAGTTAAAGCGTGGGTTTTAATCAGTATTAATCCTGTGTATGCAATGTAACTCAGGATTACAGCAGCACAAAAATAGACTGGTAGGGCAACAGCCCAGTACCTTAAAAATATAAAAGAAAATAAATATAGCGGTTTGGGATACAAAATTAGTATTTTGTAATACGTAATGTTTTAATTGGTACCGATGAAATTGATTTTATTGAGATATTTTATTTGCGTTTATTACAAACACTGGAACAATAGAATAATTATATTTAATAGTCTTACTTTATAAATATACAGTGGAACTATGATATTTAACAGGATAATTGGGCTCCATAAAATCAGGTCGCTTTTATACCAGTAGCAGAGTCACGTTAAATCAGGGTTTTATAATAATTATATGCAACTTAACTTCGTCCCTACCAATGCAACCAAGAATCATAACAACAAACACATACCATGGGGTCTCAGAGAATCCTTGATTTCATCCCAAAAGCATTGTTATTTGTACAGCTAATACTAATATTGTGAAATTGAATTTGTGACACAGCAGCAGCCATGTCATGACCACCTTATAATATATCCATGTATGTGTTACAGTGGTTGTGTTATACCTGGGTGCCACTATAATAATAAAGGTTTTGAAAATTGTAGTGGATGCTATTCATTATGTATCAGCTAGTAAATACTAATGACTAGTTATGGTCCTAGATAAATGGAAATGAGTGAAACAAAGTATGGGAAAACATGATAGAAAAAAAACGCAACAAAGCAACGAATGTATTGGCAAGAAGCCTTCATCAGCGAACAAACAGCCAAAATATAGTATTTGAGAGGACAGCAAGAGGAAAGTGAAAAAACATAAGTAGGTTAGAGATGAAATTTTGAATTACAGGCAAAAAGGGAAAGAAGAGAGGAAATGAAAGTCCACTGCGTTATTATTTTGTAACGAGGAGGGGATGGAGAAACGGTTTAACAGGTGAAAGAGAAAATGACATTCATGCCATGTGGTGTCAAGGTTTCATAAGTCTGGATCAGCTTGTTTTCAAAATTCACCCAGTTTGGTGTGTTAGTACAGGTCACGATAGCACAGATAGTTTTGGAGACAGGAGGCTGCTTATCTTGTGTAATATTACAGAGGGGTTCAGTACATCTGTCAGAGAGTCTGCGTCCTGTCTCACCTATATATGGCAGCAGGTGCAAACAATGGTGTAGACAACATTGCGGCTAGTGCAAAGGAAACCATCGCTTATCTGAAAACTGCCCTCAGGGAAGGAAATGTGTTGAATCTGGATGACGAAAGGGCAAGTGTTGCAATGGCTGCATCCACATATGTTTTAGATAGTGATTCAAAAATAACTATACTTACTTCTGAGGCCAGTATGTCAAGCCTATAGAATGTAACCAAGCATCAGGAACATATCCCCAAACAAGATACAATCCTGCAAAGGTAATAATACTTGAATAGCTCATACAATTAATCTTAAATGAAAGTACATGTTTGTTAGTGTTAATGTCAAATGATATATTGATAGATTTTTGCTACCCAGTCTTTCTGTTTAGATGAAATTGTATTGTTGATTTATAATAGTACTGAATGAGATCATGGACACAACTTTTGGGCTGCACATCACTCATTACAAGTAAAAGAACAAATTTAAGAATTTTTTTTTTTAATTAAAAAAATTAGAGCAGGTACATTTTCTCCTTTTTGGAACCTGTAGCTCAGAAACCAAGGGGGAAGAGGTTTACCCTGGTTGCAGTGCCAGATTAACCCCACTCACTTGTGCCGGGCCTACCTTGAAAAAATGAAATTTTTGTTACCGGTAATTTAACAAGATTTTATGTACCGGTATTAAAAAAACAATTAATACATGAACAAGAACTATTGTATAACATTTCATGAACTTTTAATGATCTCATAATTAAATATTTAGTCTGTGTCTATAATTCTGATCTTCTTCTTCTATATATTAAGGGCCCACGATCAATTTATTGATCATTATGGCTCCTATGAATGTAGATGGGATTTGTAATGTTTCTGTGCCTGGTGTTGATGAGGATATTTCACTGGTTACAAGAGTAACTGTGTGAGGGTATCATGCACTGGGTGTTGGAAGGCCTCAACTGTTCCTTTTGAAAGATTGTTCCAGTCCCTGATTGTCTTTGGTAGAAATGAGCAGTTCCTATACTGGCTTCTCGCTGGTATGAGCCAGAACTGCCTGTCATGGCTTCGTCGCTGTCTATAGATTGTCGGTTCCTTCAGGAGCTGGATGCATTTCAGGGCCAACAACAGAAACTCTAGCAATAATGTGACTAAATCTGAAACTACCAAATATCTACCCCAAAAATTTACACAAGTGTAAGTGCTATAACTCTAGCAAAAAATGTTTTTTGTAAACAGACTTGCAGACCATGGGTGACCATATGAGTGCACACATGTACTGACAACTTATGCATCTCATTTATCATAAGTCTCATGATAAAAAGTTCATGTTCAAAAGTTTGAATATAAAAGAAGTAATAAGAAGGGTTAATTCAATGGTTAAATTTCTAACTTCAGGTGTATTGGCACTTAGATAATCAACACAAGTATTTGCAAGTCCTAAACTAATGGTATGATTTTAGTCTGTCTAAGACATTTGGCAGAATATGATTTGATGATCTCTGTTCCTATATAATATAAATTTTATATTTAAACACTTACAAAGAATTATAATTTTATGAAATTATGAAAAGAATAACTTGAATAACATTTTTTATGTTTTATATTTGAGGGTTCAAGATCAATTTTGATCATTCTAGCTCCTGGTTTGAATTCAGAGTTTATCTTCTCTTAGACTTAGATGAGTTGCCATCCAAGGCTAATGAGTCCCATTCACCAGAGTGCTTGGGATGTTTTTACTTGTCTTGGTTTTGCTGTGCATTGAACTCCAGACCACCAGCTATTTAGATTGAGTCAATTCAGACCACTCGGCCACCAGCACAAAGTTGAATATATTTTATTCATTTTCAGTTAAAACCAGATATTTCTCATAAGGCTTACCATAATTTTAATAAGGATCCTATGGTTGAAACCAAAACCAGTGAGGTATATAAAAGAGCCCAGGTTGTCGCGGCACTTTAGTTCATGCTACTTACCAACACTTTAGACAAAAAGAATAAAATCATTTTTCACAAAGTTGCCAACCCATCAACTGTCCTTAAATGTACGGACAGTCCATAAAAATTTGATAAAAAATGTCTTAACTGAAAAATTTTATATAAAATTTAGGATGTCCATAAAAAAATAAGGCATGGTATAAAAAAAACTTTTGAAGTTGAAGCGTAACAAAGTGGGAGTGCTTTTTATTTCTTCTTGTTTGCTTTGCGCTTGTACCGGATACTGTGTGATCAAAATCAGAATAAATTCCACATTGATGAGAATATTGTACAATAGACTAGCTTATAAAATATGAATACCAGTATCATGCCTTTTTTATCAGAGACATAGACATAGAAACATAGTCTTACTGATATTTAAAATATTTTTTTAGCTTCAATATTTCAACAACAAAATATTAAAATGTGTCTGTAAAAATTGTTTTGATGTGTCAGTAAATTTAATTTTATTGAGTTGGCATCACTATTTCTTAGATATTAAATTCAAGTGAGACTTATGAAAAGATTAATAATCTTTCTCTCCCCAAATACCCTTCACAAAGGATGTGACTTTCCAAACCTTGTGTGTTCCTCAGTCATGTATCTTCAAGGATTGCTTTGAATCTTGAATAAATGTAAACTGTGCTATCCCTGGGTCATGATTTAAAAAAAAACAATTCCACACAAAAAAAGTTCAGGAAACGACTTAGTAGACCTAATTAAGACAGTTACTGAGTTATAATTAAAATTACCACTTCCAATAAATGAAGCAAGGTAAAGCACAAATCCATAAATAGCTCTTTGCGGTGTTGGTGAGGGAGAATGTTCTTGATTCATTATTAGTTTTTTAAATTCAAATTTGTTTATAACTACAGTTACAGCTCATCATCTCCCAGTCTCATTTTTCTTTAGTTCATTCTCCGTTGTGTTCAGGGTTGCCAACAGCAGACCATTCATTGATATCTCGTCTGTAAATTTATGGACAGTCCTTCATTGAAATCTTTGCCTTCGCCATCATGGATTTAAAATTTGACGTGAAATGACTTGCCCCTAAAAGTAAAATTCACGAATAATTTTAGATAGGCCTACCATAGGTCAGTAAAATAACTCATCATTGAATTGATTGATTGAACCCAATTGAAAATGTAGGCAAGAATTCTCAAATTTGTGTTTTTTCTTTGCTAGCTTTAACTTTAAATTAAACTGTATGGTCCAGTTTGGAAATATTATTATTTAATTATATTATTATTATATTTATATATTATTAATATAATAAGTCTAAGGGCTAATGCGAAGAGATATCACCATGACGTCATTTGCATGTTTTTTCCCTGGTTCCGATAGGGTCAAAACCAAGGTTAGGGATAAGTTTAGGGTTCAGGTTAGGTTTAGGCATAGATTTAGGGTTCAGGTTAGGCTTAGACTTAGGGATAAATTTAGGACATAAGTTCTCGTGTCGCGGAAAAATGGCAAAAAAACATGGCAAAAAAACGGGGTGATATCTCTTCACATTTACCAGTCAAAGTACTATAGACTATAGCAAAAATAAATAAGCAGGAGAACTTATGACTTATGAATGAGAAAGTTCAAAGATGTAAAACGTTAAAATTTAACTTACCTTAAATTTATAATTTTGCGTCAGTCAAAGTACATGTTACATAGCATCTCTTGTGGCTTGTTCCTCTTTTTATTTGCAGTATTGCTACATATAAATATAAAAGTAAGTAAGTTAGTTAGTTAGAAGTTAAGGTAAGTAGTGAGTAGTAGTAAGTACCGGTAACTAATTACTAAATTAGTTACCGGTACTTACTACTACTCACTACTTACCTTAACTTCTAACTAACTAACTTACGTACTTATAATTCTTAAAGACTTCAACTTAAAGTTTCAAAGTCTCAGTAACTTACATAATATTTTTTAACAAGTCCCTATTAAATGTGCCTCCATGTGTCCATAAAAATGGTGAAGATTAAAAGTAATGTACCGTATCGTAAAATTAATCTTATTTGGTAAGCAGCCTTGGTGTGGTTTTGTCGATTACTTCAATTAGTTACCAAAGCGGTAATTCTAATTCACTAAAAAAAATAACGTTTACCGCAGCGTTAAACTTAGCAACGCCATAAACCCAATGCTGGGATTTTGACCTAACTTTGCAGACAGTTGATGAGTAAAATAAATCATTAAAAAATTATTTCTTAAAGAATTTATAAAATACCAATTTTTAAAAGCTTTAAATTTCTTTAAAAGCATTACGGAAGAAACTATGTGCTTTCAGAAACGATAGTTTGTCCACTTCACGGCCACTCCTTCTCCAACGCTTCTCAGCTACGCCTACGCGCCTAACAAGCTTGGCTTTCCGAACTGTGGGAGTGAACCAAGGGGAGTCAGATCTGTCACTAACAAATTTATTTGACACTGGGCATATGTGTCCAACAGAGAAACGAGAGTCAGATTGTAGAGAAGGACTTGTTGTTCAATATCTTTAGGTGATGACTTCACTAACTCTGTTCAATAAAGACAATCCAGAAAAGAATCAATATTCATCTTCTTTAAGTTCCTCACTTTAATTTTCTCCTTCTGAGCAACAGGCCTAGCCATATGTGTTGTAAACCACACAAGGAAGTGATCAGACAATAGAATATCGTCCACATTCACATACTGAACTAATACCGCTTTGTCGGATCTCGATAGAACCCAGTCCAAGATATGACCATCCCTATGCGTTGGTTCAGAAACATGCTGAACTAAATCAGCCGAGTCAAACAGCTGCGTAAGAAGACGAATGTGCCTGCAATCTGGACAAACCCGGTGAAACTTAAAGTTACCTAAGATGAGTACATTTGTGTTGCTAATAGAGGTTACAAGTTTTCCCAAATCCTCAGCCTCAGGAAACGTGGTGTCTTTGCTCTTATTAGCGGCAGAAGGCGGAGGTCTGTATAGAGTGACAATTCGTACTTATTATTTTTCGTGAGAATTTACAAAGCTTAAACTCTCAAAAGAAGCAAACGTAAGCTCACATAGAAGCTTACACTGTAAACCATAATGTATAGCTTTGGCAATTATAATGAAAATACATTGCGGAACCCCCTGCACACATTTGGGAACTTTAATTCTGATTTCGAAACAATTTTGGAAAATTACAGAGAACTTTAGAAACATAAAAAGGGACATCTTTAACACTACCGAGTCACTATGTAATGTCAGTGAAACATATATTTTAACAAACCTATTGTGTTGTGGAATTTAAAAAGCGTACACTGAGTGTAACTAATTTAATTTAAAAAGTGAAAACTACCAATAATATAGTACCAACGACTGAAATTGTTCCATGTGTAACAAATGATGTCTTTGAGACATTTCTATTCAGAGGGGTAGTTTTACTAAATGCTGATTTGAGGTCAAATTAAAATCTTTCTAGTCTCCCTTCCACACACATACTATATTAGTAGTAGCCTACTATATTATATAATAAAGTTGGTAATAAAAATAATGAAAGAACACCCAATGACTGTAGACCCCTATTTACCTCATAGCACCGAATATACATGCCCTTTAACTATGTGATAATTCTAATGTACCTTTTTTTAAGCACAAAGAATAAAGCTTCTGAAGAAATATTTATTTAATATGACAAAAATAAGTTAACTTGAAATTCCATCGAAGCCATTCAATATGAAATTTTAATTTATTTTTAACTCTTTACCATCTGCCTCTACATCTAAATATATATATATATATATATTTTAATTACAGTTCTTTGGATAAAGGGATTATAACTAAAAAGTCAAATTTGGTTGCGATCGTTTGGTTTTCTTGTAACTGATAGACAAATCTACAAATAAAACAAAAAACATGTTCACTTTGAGTCTGAGCTTTAGACTATATATCAGAATACATGTATATTTTTAAAATTATTTTTTTATATATTTTATATATATAAAAAATGGATCCATTTTTATAAGAAGCTGAGAGAACTGAGATGGGATCACAGAGTGCTGAAGCTGGGTATCATCCGCGAACATGTGATATTTACTTCATGTGCTGGGGCCATTGAAACTTCATCCCAGATTATTACGCTGGCATTTTCTGCTCATATGTCGTGGGGGGGGGGGGGGGGGGGGAGGTTATATTAGTTGATGTCAACAATAATGTTTTCTCTATTAAAAATTTAATTTTAAAAATTGACTGGTTATTAGATTAGTTTAGCAAATTTAATGAGTGTAAATTCAAATAGTTACATTATTTCATTATATATTTTTTAGGCTTTTAATAATATAAGATTTATTTCATGTGTGACTAATTGTGTGTCTGTCTGTGCATTGCTGATGGCTGATCAGAATGTTGGCACACTTAGTTAGTGCAAGAGAAGTCAAAAGTTGGCCCCTCTTCGCTTGTAGATTCTGTTTGTCGCAAATGACTAGGGCGGTATGTTTGCGACCGTGTTGCAGTATGAAACAATGACTGTCACGGTCAGATTGTGTGGTTACTTTTTTGTGTGTATGTTTGGGGGGGGCGGAAAGAGAGTGCTCGTGGTATTGGCTGTATTTTTCCACGAGTATGACCGTCTTGGCAGGGGGGGGGGACCCAGGGGAGAAAGTGTTTGTTGTGAGTTGTGAAAACATTAGAGTGGTGAATGAATGTGAACATTTTTCTTGTTATCACGAGTGCATGGGCAATAATGGTATAAAAGGAGAGACAGATTATTATTAGGGAGAGAACGATTTATTATTGCGTGTGGATTCGACAGAGTGTTTTTGGAGTGAGGACTTCGTATAACTTTATGATGCTGTTTTGTGTATGCATTGGATTTGTTAGTCACTTCACATGACTATTCAATAGAAGGTGCTGTGTTTGAACACTTATATTTTCAACAAGTAAACATATTCGATGACTCTTAAACGACGTTGCGTGGTTTTTCCTTTTAAACTATCGGCTTTATAGGAGCCAGGAAAATGTACAAGTACCAGCTTTCCAGAAGCTTAAGAAACGGAGTTGTAGACTCTGAAACGATATTCTGTGGCTACAGAAGGGACCTAATCTCCTAGACAACGTACTTTTCGCCACAATGACAAGGTTCAAGTATCATGTGCGGTCAAGATAAATTATATTGATAGAGTAGGAATACAATATTTTGAGAACTGTAGGAAAGTAAAATGAGTAATAACATCGCTGCTTGAAAGGATTTGCAAAATCTGTAACATCTATTTTGCATCACAAGTCAGGTTGAAATAGCATGTTCAACAGCACCCACAATGCATAAGACATTATCACCTGCTCCACATCAAAGAAGGATTCGACCAATGTGAGTAGCTGCCAGGAGACAGAGGGAGCTTATAGCAATTATTGCTCACACCGACAATGCTTCTATTTTAAGTGCTGAATGGTTAGATGAGGATGATGTTGACTTGTCTGGTACTATGCCCATGGTTACGATAGACCAACACCTGGCTACTCCCAGGGAAGATAATACTTAGCAGCTGGAAACTATGCTACAATTGTCATCTATACTGATAATAATCATATTTATACTTCCACAAACAATGATATTTAGACTTTAACAACCTTTTCATTGATTCTGCTATATAAAATTTAAGTGTAAAAACTTTTTAACTTGTTGATTAACAAGCTAAAGACTAAAGATGCATTAAAATGTTTTGCCTTCAATTTTATATGTCATTTAAACAGATCACCACAAAGTAAAATGTATTTATATATTTATTTTTATTAAAATTAATATATTCATATATTTTTTTTATTTTTTTTGGGGGGGGGGGGGGGGGTTGGTTTATAAAAATGATGACATCACTTCGGGGGGAGGGGGGTCATTGAAAGTTTGACAATTGTTGACAGGTGGAGGGGGGGGGTAAAAAAATTGCTTAAAATTGTTGAAATAATATAATGAATGGACGCCCCCATGGGTTTTGCAAATGAAAATAGTAAAAATTCGCCCCCCTCTCCACACACCTTCTTATTCTTTCTTCTCTTGTTTCCCCTCCCAGTAGTCCCAGGTGGGGTCGATCTTGAAAAATGATATGTAAAAAAGAAAATTCAATAATTGTACCAATATTTTAAAGCTTAAAAATAAAAGACCTTAAAAAAAACTTTACCAAGCCCTACCAACAGTTTTGTTTTAAAGTATCGTTTAATCATGGCGTCAGCGTACCCAACTCTGGTATTGTTTTTAAATAAATAAAATTTTACAGATTTTGATTTAGAAGAAACAAAAAAATATGATATTTTAAAGTAAAGGCCTATTCGGTTAGGTAGGCCTATGACGTCTAAGAGATAGTAATTAGTTGGTCCTGGTTTAGTCACTATATTAGTGTCTGAATATTCAATAATTCAATATAATATATATTTTCTTCATGATTCATACTCACTCATACTCATACAGTACTGAAGTGTATTGTAACTGTAACAGTAGAGGAGTAGTGTTAGTGGCTACTTTACTCTTTAGCCACAGTTTACTCAAGTGTGACTCACTGTTCACTGAATTCGGTAGCCCTGAATTCATTGTTAAGAAAGAGTGTTTACTCACTGTATAAAGTACTGAGTACATGACATGTATATTTTCTTTGAGTAATTTTGAGTTAGCCCTCCTTTGACCTATAGTAGTCTATTCTATACAGTATGCTTAATCTTAAAGTAAAGTAACTCAAAATTACTTATGTTAATTGATATATAATATTGTATAGCCCTTAAATTCTTAAAGGAAGCGTTATCTGCACGATTTTGGCAGTGCGGATAATTTCTAGCGTTATTCCCCACAACCAGAAATGTGTGATGTATACTTATATTTATATTAACTAAAATTATGCATTTTTAAAATTTAGCCTTTATTTCAGGAATTAAAAACTGATAATTAATTAAACGTAGCGTAAGTTTAACTTAGCTTAAGGTGACATTTTCGTAGGCTTATTGAACGCAAATTAGAGTGTGGAATGAATCGTAAATGTGTGAAAGCCAGCATGTCTTAGGTCTAGGCCTAGATCTATAATGTAGGTATAGGCCTATAATCTAGACTAGTAGCATTAAGATGCGTTTTATTTAGGACCTATGGCCTAGGGGCTATACAGTCTACTACTAGACCTAATAAGGCAGTGTTTAGCATTCCGAGAAAACCGCGCCATGTCTATGCAATGTTTCCAAAACTACGATCAGCCTATCAACACATTTCATGAAATTTCGGAAAAATTCTGACAACACTTTTTTTTTCTTCAAATATAGATCTAGAAATAATGCATGGAATGTCAATAGTGTGTTTTATTTTTCATTAATTGCATGTAAGAGTTGAAAATAAAACACAGCTTATTGTTGATCGTGCAGTCGTGCTTGAAATCATTAAGAACAGACACTTTTTTTCAATATCACGTGACCAGCCGCTATAATGCGCATGCGCTGAGGAGCCGTGCGGATAACCACTCTGATTCTTAAATGCTATAATACATACATTCATTCAGTTCTTTGTTTCGTGACTGGTGCTTGAGTAGCCTACAAGTTAAATTTAGTCTTGAGACTTAAGGGTGATGGCCAAAAAATGGGATCATTGTCCACATTGTCTCTCATTGTCATTGACAATAATGACAGGCATTGAACTTACAGGTCCTAGTCCTATTAAATTTAAATAAAAATATAACAATAATAGTTATCTTTTCTTTGCTTATTTAAATCAGCACTATTGCAGGGGCAATGAATAAAAAAGATATGCTTGGCAATTGGTTAATCAGAGGGCAGTATTTCGTGAAATTTTAATGGGAAACCAGAAACCCAAAGTCAACCCTATAACTCATAGCATGAGGATAATATTTCAAATTTAAAGAACTGTGAATGTGAGGTATTTGTCCAATTCATGAGGACTTTTCTGTGATCATTTTTACCTCTACCTTATCTCCACACATTTTTCATGTGTAATTTCATAACTGTGTTCTCTTCACTGTGTGTTTTTTAGTCTTGTCTTACATGTATATGTAACCCCAATTTTTAATTTCACTAAGAATAACAAGATACTTCTGAGTTAAAAATTATTGAGCAACAATTTAAATTGAAAGTGCCAAAGTTTGTGACTGATTTTTGGAAATGCAAGATTAAGTAAGGGTGATTAAGAATTGTTGAAATTTTGGTATATCACTGGGGGAAGGATATTATGTTCTGTGGCCAAAGAGTGTTTTTCCTGTCATGGTTATTTTTTTTTTGCTTTGAAGAGCTCTCCAGTCCTTACTATTATGGTTAGTTGAAAGTTCAATAACACTGTATGTGCCAATGCCATCATAAAATGTTTATATCAAATTTGTGTAAATTTTCACAATCAGCGCCATGATGTATTTGTGTGTAGGATTATCTCCCCTTTGTTTTTTATTACCAGCAAAAAAATATTTCATTGAATTTTAACATTTTTGTCATATTTTCGTTCCTCTTGGTAAACAGCTAAACCAGCACATTCTCTACCTTTCCCTTCCCGATTTTAGCAGAAGTGTGTTTTTTTACATGGGCACCATCTTGGTTGCCGTGACAGGTCAACCAAGGTGGCGACAAGGGGAAATGTCATGGAGGGGGTAATTCAGTAAATTTACCCAAATTTTTAAACAATTGTTACTTTCTTTCCAAATGATGTGACTTTTTCTCTATTAAAGGATATGGAGGAACAGGATTTGGGTCTTAAGAAGAAAATAGATCAATCAAAAAAGGCGGACATTTTACGGGACATTCATAAACTCAATGTGCAGTACGTATGCTACAATAAAAAACAACATTAATTGAAATTCTGTATTAATTATTATTAATTGAAAACAGTTAAGAAAGCTCTTGTTCTTTACACTACTATTTAAGGCGTAATTAAAAGATGCATAGGATTTTTATTTCTTATCACAGCATTCTAAGCTGTATTAATTTTACATTTTAATTCACTTCACTGGTTCATTGAACAAGGATATATTATCTGTTTCAAAAATTTATTTCCAAGGATTCAAGGATTAGAGAGAGAGAAATTAACTCACATATTCTGCAAGCGATCAGAATTCAGACAGGAATTTTCATCCTTGGAAGAGGAGGAATCAAAAATGGTTGATGAAAGAAAAACTGAATGTAATAAATGTTCATTGTCTATGATGGTTAAAATTTTATGTCAATTTTTATAGCTCATCTCAAAATATGTAAGACGGTTTATAATTACAATGCTTATTTTTTAAGCAAATAAATATGTTATAAATAACCTGGATTCAAATTTTTTTATGTATTCAATTTTTTAATGCAATTTTTGAATTGTGGCCTGAAAAAATAATGCTAATGTATAAGGTGGGAGTAGAAACATAAATTATTTTATTTTTAAAAAAATGTAAAGGTTGAGGAAAGTTTATTAGCATTTTTTATTCTGGGGTGCAGGACATATGTTTTGAAATTGAAATGGGGTGCTGGAAATGTTTTGAAATCAACAAGGGGTGCAAGGCTGCAAAGGTTAAGAACCCTTGATTAAAAATTTGTTTTATAAAAAAAACTTTTCCAACAAGAAGATGAAAGTTTGTGTCATTATAAAACAGATATAAAATTAGATTATAATTTTGTATTGATTTTATTGTTTATAATGTATGAATTTGTGTTGAGAGAAAGCAAATTTATAATATTAAATAATCAAATGTAAATGATATTCGGTGTCATGAGATTTTATATAAATTTCGTAATGTCACAAGAGATGATTTCCATTTGGTGTTAAATGCATTCACAGTGATAAAAGTTAAACAGCAGCTACAAAAAATAAGCCATATGGTTAAAAGATTTCACCGTGAACTTCGAGATGTTAAACCAACACCTGAATGTGAGTATTTTTTAAATATTTTTAAAAGAATTTTTTTTTTATTTCTATTTGTTTTTATTTCTTTTTTTAAATTTTTTTTTTTATATTTTTAAAAGAAGCGAATAAGAAACTTTCTCATTTTATTTAAAACAATAACTGATTCATACCAAGACAGCCTCTCAGTTGTTGAATGGTGGTGGAGGTTTTAAATATGTATTGATATTTTACCTTCATTAATACTAGCTATAGCCTTCTAAACTATGGCGGCTGCAATGCTTGAACTTCCTATCTACTAAAGTTAATTGACAAAACACAGTAAATATTATGCACCAAAATCAATATTTTAAAGACTTTCTTTCTACTCACATTTCCATCTTGGGGAGTGTATTATTTATTCATATATGTTAAAATTTCTTAAAAGGCATTACGTGAAGAAAGTCTGTGCAGAAAATATTTTCATAAAATAAAAATAAAACATTTTTAAAGTTTCGTCTAGATTCAGTTCGAATCATTTGGCTATATAGAGTGCTCATCTACACTTCTGCACAGTCTTTTTTTGCATTTGCATTTTAAGAAATATTTAATCATTTTCATCTTTTTTAGTGTGTTTTAAATCCTCTTTGAAAAAAAGTCTTTTTTAAGAATCGAATGTAGCGCATTTATCAGAGATTTTATTTAATGAAATCAGAGCAATCTGCAAGTGTTGGTGACATTGTTATATAGTGATCCATGTATTTTGATTTTACTTTCAGTTGTTGAATTGTATTTGAGGAGGTTAAAATATATTAATATTTGTCTTTCAGTTGTTGAAAAATTAAAGTTGATCATGGAAGAAATTGAAGGAACAATTAGCTCCTTCAAAGAGCAACAAAGATTAACGTGAGTCATATTTAAATGAATGTTCTTGTCTTTATTTTCTCTTGTGTTTTTATGACCATTGATAACTGTCCTCTATTGCATTAAATTTAAACTCAATGATCTTTGAAAAATTATATCAGAATTTTGAAGTAAAGTTATATCTGTTAAATTTTTTCATGTGGTAATATGTCTTGTATTTGTAAGTTAGAAAAATATAAATCATCCGGATCCTGCTTTTTAACACAATTTATTTATTGTTTTTGATTTTCTCTTCTTGAAAACTAAGTAGCTTTTTTTTGTAAGTAATACAGTACTGATGCAAGATTATTAGGACAAACAAGAATTTGGGCCTAATTTTAAATCACTAAAAATAGGCACTGAGATTGATTTAACAGACTAGATTTTTTGGCAGATATGATGAACTAATGCGGTCAGAGCGCATATTGTTTCAAGAATTACAGCAGCTAGAAACTAAATTTGATAGCTGGAATCAGTTACCCAAGACAGATCTAAAAAAGCCAGGCGTGGTGTCTGCACGATCTCTTGCAAGTGATATGGATGTTACAAAAGATTTGCCCCCAGAAGTCGCAGCTTTTGATGTAATTATTAAATTAAATATTAATGATTTTCTTACATTAATAATCTGTTTTATATTTTAATCAATTTCTATTATTTGAAGAAAGAGGTGGCTGGATAAACAAATAAATGCTCCAACAAAGGATCTAACTAGAATACAAATTAATACTAATTTTAAAGTTATAATAAAATGGCCTTTAAATCTCTTTCATATATTTAGAATCATATCTTCTTTAAAATTATGATGTTTTTATACCCACAGAGATTATTCAATTAAAATATATCTATTGATAATTATCAAGGATTCTTTAACTAGAGGAATGGAGCCAATCAAAGAGCAAATTTACTTTTCATGAAAATAACATAAATTATGTTCAAACATCTGCTAATAAGACTTTCCTTGTCTCCTATTGATTATGTTCAAACATCTGCTAATAAGACTTTCCTTGTCTCCTATTGATTATGTTCAAACATCTGCTAATAAGACTTTCCTTGTCTCCTATTGATTATGTTCAAACATCTGCTAATAAGACTTTCCTTGTCTCCTATTGATTATGTTCAAACATCTGCTAATAAGACTTTCCTTGTCTCCTATTGATTATGTTCAAACATCTGCTAATAAGACTTTCCTTGTCTCCTATTGATTATGTTCAAACATCTGCTAATAAGACTTTCCTTGTCTCCTATTGATTATGTTCAAACATCTGCTAATAAGACTTTCCTTGTCTCCTATTGATTATGTTCAAACATCTGCTAATAAGACTTTCCTTGTCTCCTATTGATTATGTTCAAACATCTGCTAATAAGACTTTCCTTGTCTCCTATTGATTATGTTCAAACATCTGCTAATAAGACTTTCCTTGTCTCCTATTGATTATGTTCAAACATCTGCTAATAAGACTTTCCTTGTCTCCTATTGATTATGTTCAAACATCTGCTAATAAGACTTTCCTTGTCTCCTATTGATTATGTTCAAACATCTGCTAATAAGACTTTCCTTGTCTCCTATTGATTATGTTCAAACATCTGCTAATAAGACTTTCCTTGTCTCCTATTGATTATGTTCAAACATCTGCTAATAAGACTTTCCTTGTCTCCTATTGATTATGTTCAAACATCTGCTAATAAGACTTTCCTTGTCTCCTATTGATTATGTTCAAACATCTGCTAATAAGACTTTCCTTGTCTCCTATTGATTATGTTCAAACATCTGCTAATAAGACTTTCCTTGTCTCCTATTGATTATGTTCAAACATCTGCTAATAAGACTTTCCTTGTCTCCTATTGATTATGTTCAAACATCTGCTAATAAGACTTTCCTTGTCTCCTATTGATTATGTTCAAACATCTGCTAATAAGACTTTCCTTGTCTCCTATTGATTATGTTCAAACATCTGCTAATAAGACTTTCCTTGTCTCCTATTGATTATGTTCAAACATCTGCTAATAAGACTTTCCTTGTCTCCTATTGATTATGTTCAAACATCTGCTAATAAGACTTTCCTTGTCTCCTATTGATTATGTTCAAACATCTGCTAATAAGACTTTCCTTGTCTCCTATTGATTATGTTCAAACATCTGCTAATAAGACTTTCCTTGTCTCCTATTGATTATGTTCAAACATCTGCTAATAAGACTTTCCTTGTCTCCTATTGATTATGTTCAAACATCTGCTAATAAGACTTTCCTTGTCTCCTATTGATTATGTTCAAACATCTGCTAATAAGACTTTCCTTGTCTCCTATTGATTATGTTCAAACATCTGCTAATAAGACTTTCCTTGTCTCCTATTGATTATGTTCAAACATCTGCTAATAAGACTTTCCTTGTCTCCTATTGATTATGTTCAAACATCTGCTAATAAGACTTTCCTTGTCTCCTATTGATTATGTTCAAACATCTGCTAATAAGACTTTCCTTGTCTCCTATTGATTATGTTCAAACATCTGCTAATAAGACTTTCCTTGTCTCCTATTGATTATGTTCAAACATCTGCTAATAAGACTTTCCTTGTCTCCTATTGATTATGTTCAAACATCTGCTAATAAGACTTTCCTTGTCTCCTATTGATTATGTTCAAACATCTGCTAATAAGACTTTCCTTGTCTCCTATTGATTATGTTCAAACATCTGCTAATAAGACTTTCCTTGTCTCCTATTGATTATGTTCAAACATCTGCTAATAAGACTTTCCTTGTCTCCCATTGATTATGTTCAAACATCTGCTAATAAGACTTTCCTTGTCTCCCATTGATTATGTTCAAACATCTGCTAATAAGACTTTCCTTGTCTCCTATTGATTATGTTCAAACATCTGCTAATAAGACTTTCCTTGTCTCCCATTGATTATGTTCAAACATCTGCTAATAAGACTTTCCTTGTCTCCCATTGATTATGTTCAAACATCTGCTAATAAGACTTTCCTTGTCTCCCATTGATTATGTTCAAACATCTGCTAATAAGACTTTCCTTGTCTCCCATTGATTATGTTCAAACATCTGCTAATAAGACTTTCCTTGTCTCCCATTGATTATGTTCAAACATCTGCTAATAAGACTTTCCTTGTCTCCTATTGATTATGTTCAAACATCTGCTAATAAGACTTTCCTTGTCTCCCATTGATTATGTTCAAACATCTGCTAATAAGACTTTCCTTGTCTCCCATTGATTATGTTCAAACATCTGCTAATAAGACTTTCCTTGTCTCCCATTGATTATGTTCAAACATCTGCTAATAAGACTTTCCTTGTCTCCTATTGATTATGTTCAAACATCTGCTAATAAGACTTTCCTTGTCTCCTATTGATTATGTTCAAACATCTGCTAATAAGACTTTCCTTGTCTCCTATTGATTATGTTCAAACATCTGCTAATAAGACTTTCCTTGTCTCCTATTGATTATGTTCAAACATCTGCTAATAAGACTTTCCTTGTCTCCTATTGATTATGTTCAAACATCTGCTAATAAGACTTTCCTTGTCTCCTATTGATTATGTTCAAACATCTGCTAATAAGACTTTCCTTGTCTCCTATTGATTATGTTCAAACATCTGCTAATAAGACTTTCCTTGTCTCCTATTGATTATGTTCAAACATCTGCTAATAAGACTTTCCTTGTCTCCTATTGATTATGTTAAAAACATCTGCTAATAAGACTTTCCTTGTCTCCTATTGATTATGTTCAAACATCTGCTAATAAGACTTTCCTTGTCTCCTATTGATTATGTTCAAACATCTGCTAATAAGACTTTCCTTGTCTCCTATTGATTATGTTCAAACATCTGCTAATAAGACTTTCCTTGTCTCCTATTGATTATGTTCAAACATCTGCTAATAAGACTTTCCTTGTCTCCTATTGATTATGTTCAAACATCTGCTAATAAGACTTTCCTTGTCTCCTATTGATTATGTTCAAACATCTGCTAATAAGACTTTCCTTGTCTCCTATTGATTATGTTCAAACATCTGCTAATAAGACTTTCCTTGTCTCCTATTGATGGCTGTCATTATTATTATGCTTCTTTAAATGTCTGAATTCATCTTAAAATATTTCATCAAAACTAGGATGATTCTCATGCAAGCTGTTAATTAATAGGTTTGATTAATGGTTTAAAAAGATATTTGCCGGTAGAATTAGACCAGCTTCGGACAAGTTGATTTGTAACTATTTTAGATTTGGATGAATAATACTTATTTTAATTGGCAGAAATTTGTTCACCAAACTGGTGGTCATCGTGGAGGTTGGGATGAATATGATCATCAAACATTTCTGCGATATAGAAATATGTACAAGGTATTTTTTAACATTTTACAACATTTATATGAATTTTTTTAATGAATTGAACTGCACATTGCATTAGTTGCATGTCATCAATCACTTAAAAAAATGTAGCAAAATAATCAGATGACACTAAATAACATTTTGAAATTAATTTTTGACTTAACAATTTAAATTTTATTAACTCTAAAAAATATTTATAAAAAGATAATTAAAATATCATCTTAACCGTGTGATTTTGAAAGAAAGTTGTTTGCTTATTAAAATATTAAACTCCTAAGGGTAGAATTGTGTTTCTGGATCATGTGAAGCCATTACTGCCTATACGTACAGAAGCTGAGATACGAGAGCATGAGACATGGTTCCAGGAGTACAGCTTTCTCAAGGAGAACAAAAAATATGCCATAAAAAAATGGAGAGAAAAGAAAGAGGTTAGTCTGCTAATCATTGATTGAAATTTTTGTCTGAGGTGTTAGGGCAGATTAAGGTGTTAGGCAATGACTTAGGGCAGACTGAGGACAGATGACTCAGGGCAGATGTATGAATTTCCCTCTGAAACTGCTAAATCAAGTCAATATTTGGTATATTTGGCTAAAACATTTGAAGTTTTTCATTAAATTTGAGACTTTTTACTGCTTACTCTTATATTTCAAGAAAAATGCACCGCAAAATGTTTAATTTGTAAACTTATATTATAATGCTGATCAAAACTCTATGATCAGACATTAATAAATTAAATTGTTTTCTAAAGGAAGAGAAGGAAGATGCCATAACACAGGTACAGGATGAGCTGGAGGAGATGAAGGAAGAAGAAGCTAGAAGAAAAGCTCAACAAGCCGCCCTCTCTCTGGACAAGATGGACAGATGCAAGCAACTCAATGCATGGAAGGTAACAATTGGATCAAACTTTTTATTTACCTTTAGTGAGACCATCAGTTTATGTTAAATTAATCACGGTCGTCTGTACAGGACGCTTTGATTCAGTTGCTTGACTCTACTTATTTGAAGGAAATATTGGGGCTTTAAAATTTTAGTAATATTTGTTATAGAATTGATGTGATGTTCAAATGTCCAATATTGCCAGCTAGTTATTGTTTATGGCCAGGTAATTTTATCACTGATGTCATCAGTAAATGACATTGACTAAGCATAAACAATTTATTTCCCAGTTATAACAAGTCATTTTATCATTATGAAATAGAGGATTACTATTATATTAAATTATTTCAACATTTCCTTGTCTAGGTGCAGAAAGAGTTGGAGAAAGCAATGAAAGAAGAAAAGAATATGAAAGAGGAAATGGAGAAAAAAAGGAAGCAAGAGGAAGAAAGAAAAAAACAAGTAATATTGATCTGTATGCATGTGCATTTTCTTGATTAATGTAAATGATAAATAACAGTACCGACCTGTTCACCTAGTGGTATCAATTGTTTTAATATTTTAATGGGGCTAGAGATCTTAATTATAATTTATAACTATTGGGTAACACCACAACAAAATAATAAAATTATAACACTGCACGTTCACTTTATTATCATTTAATCTCAGCTGGAGGCCAAAAAGTTGGTTGAGGAGTTTCGTCAACAAAAGCAGTTGGAAGAAGAGTTGCTGCACATGTTAGAGGAGGAGAGAAAGCAGCACGAGGCAGAACAAAAGAAAGCAATCATTGCAAAAGAACTTGGACGATTTAGGAACAGAGTATGTTGTAAAATTTATCATTTGCAATCGTTTCTGGGATAGGCATCAAGGGACATCAAGTCTTTTTAGTCATGAAGCTGATTAGGAGTCATCCATTAAGTATGATATGATAAGTACTCTTGTTTAACTCTCTTGTTGGACCATCCATAATTAAATTACGTACGCACTGAGAGGGGAAAGGGGGTGGTGTTGATTTGGAAGCGTACGGGTATGCATGGGGTGGGTGTCAAAATATTAGTCATAATGATCGCTATTTTGTCGCTTTGTAGTTTCACAATGAACTCGCTAGATACAACAAAAGTAATATGTAGCATATTTGCCCTAGTGAAAATTCGCTTTTGTTTGATATAATTTTGTGACATAATTATTTTGTTCTTGGGCTGAACGACGGCGATTTGAAAATGGAGAAAACTATGGAAAATGAAAAATGCATTCTCAACTTCTCTGCACAGTAGCATTACAATTTGACATATTTTATAAGATTAAGATCTAGTAAGCGGCATTTCAAATATTTTTTTTCTACCAGTCACTAAGCAGCTGTACATTTTTAATAGCCCAGTTTTGTTCCAGCACTTCCCTTCTCTCAGTTTTGTTCCAGCACTTCCCTTCTCTCAGTTTTGTTCCAGCACTTCCCTTCTCTCAGTGCTCAGTTTTTTTCCAGCACTTCCCTTCTCTCAATGCCCAGTTTTGTTCCAGCACTTCCCTTCTCTCAATGCCCAGTTTTGTTCCAGCACTTCCCTTCTCTCAATGCCCAGTTTTGTTCCAGCACTTCCCTTCTCTCAATGCTCAGTTTTGTTCCAGCACTTCCCTTCTCTCAATGCTCAGTTTTGTTCCAGCACTTCCCTTCTCTCAATGCCCAGTTTTGTTCCAGCACTTCCCTTCTCTCAATGCTCACTTTTGTTCCAGCACTTCCCTTCTCTCAATGCCCAGTTTTGTTCCAGCACTTCCTTCCTCTCAATGCCCAGTTTTGTTCCAGCACTTCTCTTCTCTCAATGCCCAGTTTTGTTCAAGCACTTCCCTTCTCTCAATGCTCAGTTTTGTTCCAGCACTTCCCTTCTCTCAATGCCCAGTTTTGTTCCAGCACTTCCCTTCTCTCAATGCCCAGTTTTGTTCCAGCACTCCCCTTCTCTCAATGCCCAGTTGTGTTCCAGCACTCCCCTTCTCTCAATGCCCAGTTTTGTTCCAGCACTTCCCTTCTCTCAATGCCCAGTTTTGTTCCTGCACTTCCCTTCTCTCAATGTCCAGTTTTGTTCCAGCACTTCCCTCTTCTCAATGCCCAGTTTTGTTCCAGCACTTTCCTTCTCTCAATGCCCAGTTTTGTTCCAGCACTTCCCTTCTCTCAATGCCCAGTTTTGTTCCAGCACTTCCCTTCTCTCAATGCTCAGTTTTGTTCCAGCACTTCCCTTCTCTCAATGCCCAGTTTTGTTCCAGCACTTCCCTTCTCTCAATGCCCAGTTTTGTTCCAGCACTTCCCTTCTCTCAATGCTCAGTTTTGTTCCAGCACTTCCCTCCTCTCAATGCCCAGTTTTGTTCCAGTACTTCCCTTCTCTCAATGCTCAGTTTTGTTCCAGCACTTCCCTTCTCTCAATGCCCAGTTTTGTTCCAGCACTTCCCTTCTCTCAATGCCCAGTTTTGTTCCAGCACTTCCCTTCTCTCAATGCCCAGTTTTGTTCCAGCACTCCCCTTCTCTCAATGCCCAGTTTTGTTCCAGCACTTCCCTTCTCTCAGTTTTGTTCCAGCACTTCCCTTCTCTCAATGCCCAGTTTTGTTCCAGCACTTCCCTTCTCTCAATGCCCAGTTTTGTTCCAGCACTCCCCTTCTCTCAATGCCCAGTTTTGTTCCAGCACTTCCCTTCTCTCAGTTTTGTTCCAGCACTTCCCTTCTCTCAGTTTTGTTCCAGCACTTCCCTTCTCTCAATGCTCAGTTTTGTTCCAGCACCTCCCTTCTCTCAATGCTCAGTTTTGTTTCAGCACTTCCCTTCTCTCAGTTTTGTTCCAGCACTTCCCTTCTCTCAGTTTTGTTCCAGCACTTCCCTTCTCTCAGTTTTGTTCCAGCTCTTCCCTTCTCTGTTTTGTTCCAGCACTTCCCTTCTCTCAGTTTTGTTCCAGCACTTCCTTTCTCTCAGTTTTGTTCCAGCACTTCCCTTCTCTCAGTTTTGTTCCAGCTGTTCCCGTCTCTCAGTTTTGTTCCAGCTGTTCCCTTCTCTCAGTTTTGTTCCAGCACTTCACTTCTCTCAGTTTTGTTCCAGCACTTCCCTTCTCTCAAATTTGTTCCAGCTGTTCCCTTCTCTCAGTTTTGTTCCAGCTGTTCCCTTCTCTCAATATTAAACTAAAATATCTTAACAGAAAATCAAATCAAGCTCCTAGTCTTAATGCAGGGGAGAGCAACCTAGTCTTAATGCAGGGGAGAGCAACCTAGTCTTAATGCAGGGGAGAGCAACCTAGTCTTAATGCAGGGGAGGGCAGCCTGCTGGATGTATCACAAATAAACTTAATTCTTCATTCAATTAGCAATTATTTTCATTTTTGTCATAAATGCATCATTTTATGTTTTGTTATGGTATGGGTAATTTCAGTCCCACTTTTTGAACTGATTTTAAAAAAAAGCATTACGAATAAATGCAAAACTATCTTCAGGTATATGCAAACAATGCATCCCTCCATTTTGAATTTATAACAAAAATTCTGGAAGGGGGCTCAGCTTCCTCCCCTACTTTTGCTCAGGTGACTTTGTGGGGCTGCCTCAATTTCTGCTCCCACACCACCTCTTCGTTTATCAAAGTGGCAAATGATGGATTCTTTTTATTTGCAATAATGCACTGTATATAAACGCCAGTCATCTAATTTAAGAAGTGACCTTTGACCTTTATTAGACATGTGATGCGAGTAGTTATTGAATAAATTGTACAGTATTTAATACGGTATTGTACAATTTTGAGATGGTCAAGTACTATTCTGAGACTATGTTGTACTATATATCGTGGGAGTTCCGGTGTAACCAGGTCTTTTATTTTAATAATTTAGATTATTCCCTTTAGTGCTTTTGTATGTTATTTAGATGGATGATTTCTGTAAAGATTTTATTTATTATATCTAGCTGGAACTTTCTTTAAAAAATGGATAAACATAACTTACAAAAAGATGAGCAAAACTTACAAAAAGATGAGCAAAACTTACAAAAAGATGAACATAACTTACAAAAAGATGAGCAAAACTTACAAAAAGATGAGCAAAACTTACAAAAAGATGAGCATAACTTACAAAAAGATGAGCAAAACATACAAAAAGATGAGCAAAACTTACAAAAAGATGAGCAAAACTTACAAAAAGATGAGCAAAACTTACAAAAAGATGAGCATAACTTACAAAAAGATGAGCAAAACTTACAAAAAGATGAGCAAAACTTACAAAAAAGATGAGCATAACTTACAAAAAGATGAGCAAAACTTACAAAAAGATGAGCAAAACTTACAAAAAGATGAGCAAAACTTACAAAAAGATGAGCATAACTTACAAAAAGATGAGCAAAACTTACAAAAAGATGAACATAAATTTCAAAAAGAAATTTAGTTTTAGACATTTTGCATGACAACTTCAAACCGACTGGATCCCTAAATTTCTTGGGATTAGTGATGCATCAAATTTCAGAATGCAGTTTGCAAAACTATCAAAGATATTATAAGTTATATATTAAGATACTTTCTACTGTAATAAAAACGTGTGCTGACCTTGTGTTGTGCTGAAAATGGGGCGGCACTTTGGTCAAAGAAGTTGTTTTGGTCCATTGGGCTCAATTTAAATGAAAAGCAACCTTTAAACAGATTTGATTGGTTTCTATGATTTCATTGACTTGTCATGTTCACTTCTAGGATATGCAATATCTCATTGACTTGTCATGTTCACTCCTAGGATATGCAATATCTCATTGACTTGTCATGTTCACTCCTAGGATATGCAACATCTCATTGACTTGTCATGTTCACTCCTAGGATATGTAACATCTCATTGACTTGTCATTTTCACTCCTAGGATATGCAAAGTCTCAGAATTGTCATTTTCACTCCTAGGATATGCAATATCTCATTGACTTGTCATTTTCACTCCTAGGATATGCAAAGTCTCATTGACTTGTCATTTTCACTCCTAGGATATGCAAAGTCTCATTGACTTGTCATTTTCACTCCTAGGATATGCAAAGTCTCATTGACTTGTCATTTTCACTCCTAGGATATGCAAAGTCTCATTGACTTGTCATTTTCACTCCTAGGATATGCAACGTCTCATTGAAAAACAAGAAAAGGAGAAAGCAAAGGAAGAACTTCTAAGAGAAAAACAGAGAAAACTGGAAGCATTAAAAACACTGGTAAATTTGTATGTAGATTTTTGTTTAATTCAAAAGATTTTTTTAACAACATAAAATATAGTTTCTATTTAACTGATAACTATGTACATTGTCTGCCATTGTACAGGTAGAAGTACCGAGGGATCCCAGCCGACTACTGCAGCCCACAGCCGGTTGGAAGGAAAGACTCAAAGAACCTGGTCCCGCTGGTTCGGGTCCTGTAATCCACATGCCCCACCGTGCCGTGCCCTCTTGGAGACAAGGCTTGTATTAAAGTAGGGTTTCTCTGTAAGAGATGTCAGGAACGGCTGGAGAAACCATTTATACACTGGCATATTTATTTGTCTTAGCATCGCCACGTGTTGAAAGTCGTAGTCAGCACAGCCCTAATCTGTGACTCGCCCACACAAGTGGCGATTTGTCAATGGAAAATATGTTGGCTAACTAACATATGAACTTTCCTGATCAATGAATAAGGAATGGACTATACACATAAGCTAAAGCTATTTGACCTGCCTAAATTCTACTGTTATGTGTTAACTGCAAGATGTATTTTATGTTTAACAATAAACAGTAGCGTGTTGAGATATAACCTTGTCACTGACTTCTTCAATTGAGCACAAGGAAATGCTTAGTTTAAGTGCAAACCCAAAATTTTAATAAAAAATGTCAGCTTAAAATTAAATAATAGTGAACACTTTCTATCTACAATTCCTATCACTTTCCAGCCACTAACTCTCGTTGTTGGCCAAAAGGCAGACAATATGTGCCCTCGTGAGGGAATGCCTCCATTATGGCATCCTCATCTATGACAAAGTCATGCCAAACTTTTGAGTAGAATGAGCTAGTGTCAACTAAAGGAGCCTTGAAATCAACAACAGTGTGGCCATCTTTATTTCCTAAAAGTACAGACATAAAACTTAAGAAATCAAACGCAATTTAAATCAGATAATATTTTAAGCATCTATGTTAAAAATGATTTTAATAGTTCATTAATAGGTCAGAATTCTCACACCATCCCCTGTTACAAGTTACATGCCATAATTTTTGGACTATATATTATACAAATCAACTCCCTCCTACTCAACAGCCAACGCTATGTAAAGATTTGGGGCATATATTTAGAATGTTCTGAGGACTATCAGATAAAATTAAATTGATGTTAAAAATAAATTGATGTTAAAAATAAATTGATGTTAAAAATAAATTGATGTTAAAAATGTTTCTATGAAATAAGGAGAGTTTCAGGTTGCTATAATTAAAAAGGAGCTAGAGGCCATCCATACACTACATACTGCTGGGGCCATCCATAAAGTACGTACTGCTGGGGCCATCCATAAAGTACGTACTGCTGGGGCCATCCATAAAGTACGTACTGCTGGGGGCATCCATACAGTACGTACTACTGGGGCCATCCATACACTACGTACTGCTGGGACCATCCATACACTACGTACTGCTGGGGCCATCCATACACTATGTACTGCTGGGGCCATCCATACACTACGTACTGCTGGGGCCATCCATATAGTACATATTGCTGGGGCCATCCATATAGTACGTACTGCTGGGGCCATCTATATAGTACGTACTGCTGGGGCCATCCATTTACTATGTACTGCTGGGGCCATCCATATAGTATGTACTGCTGGGGCCATCCATATAGTACATACTACTGGGGCCATCCATATAGTACGTACTGCTGGGGCCATCCATATAGTACCTACTGCTGGGGCCATCCATGTAGTACGTACAATAAATAGGTCAGCATTGACATTTATTTGATTACCAAAATTCCATGTATCAAATAATAAATTGTTCTATCAGAGTCATAATTCTTTCTTATGTAAACATTTTTCCCAAAATACCCCCTTATCCAGTCTATGATGCAAAATTTCCTAATCCAACACCACAATCTCACTCACCCCCTCCGAAGCACACCTCACTCACCCCCTCCGAAGCACACCTCACTCACCCCCTCCGAAGCACACCTCACTCACCCCCGCCCCATGTCATACTACAAAGCACCACTTACCAAATAAAGATTGAAAAACTGTCATTCCTCTCTTACTCTGAAAGACACGGATCAAATTTATTTAAAAGACTTAAAACAAGTGTAAGAGGAATCGGCTCTGACTGCAGCCCAAGTATGTATCATAGTCACATTAGCTGATGCATTGGCAAAAAGTTGTTAAATAGACATTATAGAGCTTAGGTACCAATATCATACAATTTTAAAACATAAAACTAAAAGAACTTACTTGCTTGACATTTGCCTCCTGAACATCTATTTCTTTGGAGTACCTAAACATGATAAGATATCAAATTAAAAGTTGCTGATGAAATACGTCAGTACAACAAAACTACTTAATACATTGACAAGACATGATCAAAATATACATAAATCTCTTTACAAGTCACATAGAGACATTTTGCATAAAACAAGATGTGTACCTCACTGACACAATTTTACATCATACAAAATACAAGATGTGTACCTCACTGACACAATTTTACATCATACAAAATACAAGATGTGTACCTCACTGACACAATTTTGCATCATACAAAATACAAGATGTGTACCTCACTGACACAATTTTACATCATACAAAATACAAGATGTGTACCTCACTGACACAATTTTACATCATACAAAATACAAGATGTGTACCTCACTGACACAATTTTACATCATACAAAATACAAGATGTGTACCTCACTGACACAATTTTGCATCATACAAAATACAAGATGTGTACCTCACTGACACAATTTTACATCATACAAAATACAAGATGTGTACCTCACTGACACAATTTTACATCATACAAAATACAAGATGTGTACCTCACTGACACAATTTTACATAATACAAAATACAAGATGTGTACCTCACTGACACAATTTTACATCATACAAAATACAAGATGTGTACCTCACTGACACAATTTTACATCATACAAAATACAAGATGTGTACCTCACTGACACAATTTTACATCATACAAAATACAAGATGTGTACCTCACTGACACAATTTTGCATCATACAAAATACAAGATGTGTACCTCACTGACACAATTTTACATCATACAAAATACAAGATGTGTACCTCACTGAGGATGTTGATGTTTTCTGAGTAAAGAGATTTTTAGCAGCTGATTTTCCTTTCTTGGGCTGACTGAATTCTTGGTACGCGCCGTGGCTCGGCTGACCAAACTGTTTCTGTTGTTTTTGACGATTTCTTTGTTTGGACGTCATTGTTGACAGTTCTAGGGACCGGTTTTTAATCCATATTCTTAATGATCTATTTTGTAAAAAAAGTGAAATATGTTCAATAATTTATTTCACTAGGACCACCCAATTGTTGGCAGGTCATTTAAAGGATGTGTAGAAATGATTTAAAAACAATCACCATGTCTAACATCAATCACGTCAATCATAGGTGTGTCATTTTTATTTAATCTTGAGACCAAGAAATAGTCAGTACCGAGCTTTTCACCACCAAAAAGATATGAGTTACCCACGAGCATATATTTTTTTTAAGGTAATGAAACAAGGTGACAACCCAAGCATTTTATTCAGCGTATTCTTTGGTTACCGTAATGTATGTATAGCTAACCTAAGGAATGGTGTAATGTACATATAGCTAACATAAGGAATGGTGTAATGTACGTAGAGCTAACCTAAGGAATGGTGTATTGTACGTATAGCTAACAAAAGGAATGGTGTAATGTACGTAGAGCTAACCCAAGAAATGGTGTAATGTACATATAGCTAACCTAAGGAATGGTGTAATGTATGTATGGCTAACCTAAGGAATGGTGTAACGGTGTAGAGATTTAGATTCTGTCCAACAGCTTCTTTCAATGTTTGGTCTCCTCTGTGTGTGGGTAATGTGTCCATGGGGAACCACTGGATATCCTGAAATTTTAAAATAATCATGCATAAAAATAAACACATTGAAATGGGAGGCCCAGCTCCTTAAATATAATATATTATAACCTTCCTCGTCATGGCACTAAAGCTTATTCCATTCAGAACCATTCAAGATTAAAATATTGAATTACCCTGATTTCTCTCCGCGTCTTTGGTAGAAATGTTGAATTTATTGGTACACCAGCAGCAATGTACAGGCGGCTAATTTGTTCATTAGAAAATTTCTCTAAATACTCTTGAGGGTCCATGTAAGGTTTTATGTCAAATCCTGTCTCCTCCAATACCTAAGAGAGCCAAGAAATTAAATTACTGGAATAAATTAAAGTTATATATGAAAATAAATGTGCCATCAAAATAGATCTCATCCATTCCTGTCTCAAGTAAAGACACTGACTTTCATTCATTCCTGCCTATCATACATGCTACTGCCTATCATACATGCTACTGCCTATCATACATGCTACTGCCTATCATACATGCTACTGCCTATCATACCTGCTACTGCCTATCATACCTGCTACTGCCTATCATACATGCTACTGCCTATCATGCATGCTACTGCCTATCATACCTGCTACTGCCTATCATACATGCTACTGCCTATCATACATGCTACTGCCTATCATACATGCTACTGCCTATCATACCTGCTACTGCCTATCATACATGCTACTGCCTATCATACCTGCTACTGCCTATCATACCTGCTACTGCCTATCATACATGCTACTGCCTATCATACATGCTACTGCCTATCATACATGCTACTGCCTATCATACCTGCTACTGCCTATCATACATGCTACTGCCTATCATACCTGCTACTGCCTATCATACCTGCTACTGCCTATCATACATGCTACTGCCTATCATACATGCTACTGCCTATCATACATGCTACTGCCTATTTCACTATATAAAGCTCTTTGTTGTATAAGGTAGACCGTAGCAACATTTTTTTCACAAGCAGCACACTCTAGGGCTTTCTAAGAATTCTGCGGCACACCACAAGTTAAAACATGCAAAAATATACCAAAGGTTGCCTAGCAACCAAACTACTGTATCATAAGAGGACTGATAAAGATTTTGTTTACTCTCACAAAAATGTTGCGCCTCTTTACCAAGAAAAACTGAAATTTTGTTAATAAATTATGTACAATAGAAGTTGAGCATAGCAGCCATGCTTTTGAGAGATTAATTAACAAGCTTAGCAACCAAACTATTGAAACATACTGTTGTAGTATCTAGTGAAATAATGCAGAAAGTGTTACATAGGTTCATATTCATATGGTTGAACATGATTCTAGTGAGAAACTAGACCTATGTTCATTGAACCAAGGTTTAACCATGACATTAATAAGTTAATGGAAGTTAATATTATACAGAAATGTTTTATCTGTTCAATTATAAAAATATTAAATTATAAAATATTTGAAAGTAATAAACTGCCATTTGTATCTTTTATCTCCACATGGTATCAATCAGATACTCTTAATTTCCCTGTATTTCTTCTTTTTTTATATTCCTTAGATTTTATGTATCTCTAAATATTTTGGTCCATTAAGATTCTCTACCTTATTTTTCACAGTACCAATATTTACATTCTTTAACTTCCTGTAAACTCCGGAGGGAGAAGAAGAGGAAGACAAAGAAAAAGATGGGAAGATAATATCAAAGAATGGACTGGATTACAACTAGGCGATGCTATGGGTAGGGCAGAAGACCGAGAGGAATGGAGAAGAATAGTGTACATGTCATCTGTGGCGCCCCAACGGTCGAAGGACTACGGGACCTGATGATGATGATGATGAAACTCCGGTAGCAAAAAGGAAATCTCTAAAGGTTTTTTTACTGTGATCCGATACTTGTCATACTTCTTTTTGTCTTGTTTTCTGATGAAGGCTCTAAGCCGAAATATCAAACTCTTTTGTCCTGTCTATGAATTCAAGTTTAGCATACTTTGTTCTTATATTTCATTTAGGTAGAAAGGAAGGTTTACACAAAAAAAAAAGTTAGGCTAGGCTTGCACATTAATAACTAGCTGTCCTGCTTTGTGCCATTTGAAAGATATGTTTACTTTTACTCTCACCTCCCTGGCGGCACAATCTTCTGGGGCTTCATTCTGGTTAATCTTGCCTTTTGGAAAACCCCAGCTGTTTTTGCTAGAAAAACTTTGGACCAACAGAACCTAGACCAGAAAGTAAAAGGAAAGATTGCTGTCTAATCAGTGCCTAATGTTGAGGTCTGAGTTTAAAAGAATGATTCTGTTTTCTGGGTCTAAGCGTAAGTCATCACTATGTTATTCTAAAGTTATATTTTCTGGATCTAAGTTCAAGGTCATCACTGTGTTACTTACAAGCAACGTAACAATAGCTACAACACAAATAAATTGATTTTTTTTCCTTTTTAGCAACTAGCATTTTATATTTCATGTGTAAGTTTATGTTTTAATGTCTTTTCAAGAGAATTACCCGGGAATCAAGTCTAAGACTGTTAAGAGAATTATCCGGTAATCAAGTCTAAGACTGGTAAGAGAATTATCCGGTAATCAAGTCTAAGACTGTTAAGAGAATTATCCGGTAATCAAGTCTAAGACTGGTAAGAGAATGATCCGGTAATCAAGTCTTAGACTTTTAATATAATTAACTGTCAATAAGGAGACCAACTTACATGTTTGAGATCTTGATCAAGAATAATTGCTCCACAAGTTGCTATAGTTCTTTTGTATTGTTTCCAAGCTTCAAAGTGTTTGTCAAACTCCACAGTATACTGTTTCAGTTGGGGACAATGGCTTATCACTTTAATAGTCAACAATAATAACTTTATATGAAAACTATATAATATCAGTTTACTAGTAATGTTGTATGGGAGACTTCAGTTATAACCAATTTATTCAGTTGAATTAGTGAATTCTGAAATCATTGGGTAACTCTTTATAACTAAAAATTTGTTTTAAAAATGTTAACATAATCTTTGCTTGCATATCAAATGTATCAAAATCAGCAATCACATCATGTTTCAGGGTTGTTGTAATTAGAAAATATCATTTAAAACTAAAATTCACCTAAAAAAATTATCAATTTGTTTTATTTATCTGCATGCAAATATTTTTCATCAAACTTTATCCATAACATCGCTGGCACATGTACATTAGTCGAATCTTTTACAAAATTGAACATTTATGTTTAGTATTTCTATTTTTATTAGCAATTTATCTTTCAGTAACAAAAAACAACTTTATATACAGGCAAGATGACAGGCTGTACAAAATATATGAGATACGGTAAAGGGCAGAGTAAAACAACAAATACTTTGGCAGAAACCTTTCATCAACAGCTGACAAAATGAAAGAGAACTTTAAAATTGGGGTATTGAATATAAAGGATACAGTTCAATGCAAATTCCTTAAGGGAGCATTCCTTTAGATGAGGGTTCTCAGCTCTATGAAAATCCAAATAAAACCAATATGCATTTTCTACAAGGAAGAAAATACGGATAATCGACGTGACTTCTTCTGGTCTGCTGTTAATTATGAAGCGACTGAAATTGAAAACGTATCATATGGATTGTGCAACTTAATCTAAATTTTATGAAAGAATTATCACTTAAATTATGTATCCTGTTTGCACTGTTACTACACCATAAAACAAAGAGAATCTCCTCAACAACACTTTGCTACAAAGTCATAAATATTTAGTTAAAATAGATGAAACTGAACATATTTAATTGATCAGAAGGTCCCCAAAAACAATGCTGACGCAAGGTTATCTTTTCTAATCAAATTATATTTATGCCACTGCAATGGCCCTCAAAAGTGGTGAAAATACAATGTAATTTTAATGTATTATTAATAATTCTACAAAATCTTAACATTTTAACCTCTTTTATGTGAAGAGTATAACTATTATTAACTAACTACAACTAAATACCTGCTTAAGTCGTCCAAAACATAAGAGGGGATGCTTTTACTCTCTTCACCAAATGTCTTTTGCACTTCATTATCCATTTAGTCGTAGTTCCCACTGATGATCAAAATTAATCAAAATCTAAGAAGAATCTTTATCAGTTTATTAATCAAATGTTCATTAAAAATTTTCCTTTTGCACACCAAGTCCATCATTTTAGGTCTAATAATATGGATAATCATGCAGTGTATATAAGTCTCTCTATGAGACTTAATTATACTAAATTTGGATTTCTAAGTGGGTGGTCCAGCCACCTGGGGACCTAAGGAATTTCTGAGGGGTTGCTTATAACTGTCATAAGCACTAAATATGATAGGGGATGCATGTGACCTGTGTCATATTTAGCAGGCATGAAATAAACACAAAATGATTATTAAAGCCCAAATTCTTGGGGGATGACTTTTCCAGAATCTATGCGTTAAGAATGAAGAAGATTATGAATGCTTTCTGCTTTAAGCTTAATTGATTCTTGTTTCCTATCAAAAGGCAAGTGTATGATTTGATTTCACTATTTGTATGAGTGTTGATCAGTTTTGTGACACAATAAAATGTTTCCCGTCAAAGTTGTTCTCCAGGGCTTCTGGCATGACATTGAGTATTTATCAATATATTTCTCTGTGTATCTATCTGTGTATTTATCTGAAATATTTGCAGTTGTAAGGGAGTTGGTCAATCTTATCTAAGGTGACCAGTCGTATTGTTTTTACCATAACAGTACTCGTTTGGGACATTTGGCCTAGTTAGGCGTGAGTTGTAACCGATACATTTAAAATATTCATCAAGTACTTCTGAAATAAATAACAAGCAAAGAAAATTTATGAAATTCATGTAAATTAGCATTTAGATAACTTTTCTTTTTTCAAGAGAATGCCTCACAGCCAGAAGTAAGAGCTCTCATGTAACCATAACAATTTTTTTATTTTTGGACACCCAAAGCAACAAAACAATTTTAATGTTCTGTATATGTTTAGTTTGCTGTACAAGTTAAGGACAAGCGTTGTCTCACCTTAAGGGCAGTGACGTCACTTTGGGGGCATCTCAACACTCAACTTTCCAGTAGTGTAAAAAGACCAATCGTTGGACCTGAATAATGTGTGTGATAACTTTCCAGTTCTTCACCGAACATTATTCGCGTCATAAACTAAATCTTACAATCAATTAAGTTTACCCAGTATATACAATTTTTAAAATGAAATTTACCATTCATTTTTATCAAAATACAACTTTCATGGTTCAAGAGGAATTAAAAAATAAACACATCCTTGCTGATATGCCAACATCCTGATGAATAAGATGCAGGCTAAAGTGCTATCTTTTGATTGGTTGAAAAAAGATGTAACTGCATGCCATTATTTCAATCATTTCGCCATTTCACTGTACATTTCAAAATAACTTTCTTGGAAGGGGAAAACGCTCCCTCCACTTTCAGGAAAAAATAAAATGAAAAAAAAAAAACCACCAAAACACTTGTATCAAATAAATATAGAGCTTAATAATCTTTTGCATACAGAACTATCACTTGTGGTTGACAGGGGCAACTTCATGACCTATGCCTATATGCTGTAACAGACATTACTAGTCATAACACTTTTTAAAATTTTAAAATTCTAGCCAAATGTTCAAGTTTTCAATTTGAAAATGTCCCGGTTTTAATTTTAGAAAAAAAAAATGGGCATAGGTCAATCCTATCAATAGGCACAGGCCAATGCTACCAATAGGCACAGGCCAATGCTACCAATAGGCACAGGCCAAAGCTACCAATAGGCACAGGCCAATGCTACCAATAGGCACAGGCCAATGCTACCAATAGGCACAGGCCAATGCTACCAATAGGCACAGGCCAATGCTACCAATAGGCACAGGCCCATGCTACCAATAGGCACAGGCCAATGCTACCAATAGGCACAGGCCAATGCTACCAATAGGCACAGGCCAATGCTACCAATAGGCACAGGCCTATGCTATCAAAAGGCATAGGCCAATGCAACTAAGTTACAGATTAAGTCAAAGTTGAACTTAATATAAATCTTCAAGCCCATCAGCCATCTGAGTTAGAAGTGAACAGTAAGTAGAACTGAACAGAGAATAGAAGTGAATAGAGAGTAGAAGTGAACAGTGAGTACAAGTGAACAGTGAGTAGAAGTGAACAGTGAGTAGAAGTGAACAGAGGGTAGAAGTGAACAGTGAGTAGAAGTGAACAGAGAGTAGAAGTGAACATAGAGTAGAAGTGAACAGAGAGTAGATGTGAACAGTGAGTACAAGTTGAAGATCTGCTATTAATTTGTAACAACTTTGATGTGATTCAATACTTTTTAAAAGGTTGGCATTACACACCCTAGCAAAAACATTGGCTTTGGTCTGCGTGGACCTAGCAAAAACATTGGCTTTGGCTTGCGTGGACCTAGCAAAACCATTGGCTTTGGTCTGCGTGGACCTAGCAAAACCATTGGCTTTGGCCTGCGTGGACCTAGCAAAACCATTGGACTTTGGCTTGCGTGGACCTAGCAAAACCATTGGCTTTGGTCTGCATACACTCATAAACTGTAGCAAAACCATTGGCTTTGGCCTACAACACTGTAGCAAAACCATTGGCTTTGGCCTGCATAAACCATAGCAAAACCATTGGCTTTGGCCTGCATAAACCATAGCAAAACCATTGGCTTTGGCCGTCTTTATTTTAACTCTTTGACCTGACCAGTACTTCACTGCCAGTATACTTGTAAAATTAATGTTTTAAGTTATACTTTATACTCTTATTATTAATTAATTAATTGTTTTTCGGAGTGGTTATTCGCACGGTTTTGGTCGTGAGGATAACACCGAGCATTATCCGCACGGCCCCTCAGCGCATGCGCATTAAAGCGGCTGGTCACACAGCTCTGCGCATAATGTTCGCCATTATTCGAAGATTTTGGTCTGCCGATAACGCTCGGCATTATTTTAGAACTCAAACTATTTATTCTTTTCTTCACTAATAAATGAATAAAAAATTTTTTAAAAAAAAGAACGAATTTCCGTAAAACCATGGACCTAAGCCTGCGTAAATTGTGGCAAAAAATGTACCATTGACCTGGTTTTAATATAGGAATAAGGTAATTGGATGAGAGCTTGTGTGGTCTTGTGGTAGAGTAGACGCCAAGCTAACTTATATTATGTGATCATTTACTGGTTGGGGATCGAATTTTACTTTTTTTTTCTTCTTCTTCATTTTAATTAAAAGTATATTTTATATTTTATATTTAATAATTATATTCAAAAAGAATTTTAAAATATAACTTATTTATTATTAAAAGATACAGGAATAATATTTTTAGATTTGTTTTAATTTTAATGAAACCAAGCTCAATTCAATGGTATATTTAAATATTTAATTTCATTTAGAATAGGCCTACACATGCCTACCTAATATAATATATCGTATATACTCTTGTACACGTCGCACCCCTAGTTTAAGATTGTTCTATGTTATCATCATTGACCGGCGCATAAGTCGCACCAGACTAACAGGGGTTACACTGAATTTTAACTTCTCAGAAATGCATACCTTGCTAAACACTGCCTTATTAGTATTAGGTCTAGTAATAGACTGTATAATGTATAGCCTCTAGGCCATAGGTCCAAAATAAAACACATCTTAATGCTACTAGTCGACAAGATTATAGGCCTATACCTACATTTTACATCTAGGCCTAGACCTAAGACAGGCTGGCTTTCACACATTTACAATACATTCCACACTGACACACTGTAATTTGCGTTCAATAAGCCTACGAAAAACGTCCAAAACCGTGCGGATAACGCTCTGCATTATTCTCACGGCCGTGTGGATAACGCTTGTCGGCTAATGTCTAGTTATGGAGCCATGGCGTCATTTGCGGGTTTTGTTATGTTGCTGATGAATTTAGGGTTCAGGTTAGATTTAGTAGGTACTTTGACAGAAATTTTTAATATTGTCCTATACCCATAAATAATACATCATTTTAAAGGTCTTGCTATAAGCTTTGCAAAAATACCAATTTCATCTTTCTAGCTTTTATAGAAATGAAGTTACGATTTTTTTTTGTGAATTTTTTTAACCCCTTCTTTATCTCTGTATTTAACTGTAAAAACTTGTGACCGACTTTCCAAATTTCTGCCTTATTTTGCCCACAACTTTTTTATTTTAAAAGATAATGCTACCAAATTTTCAGGAGACATTCTCAATGCAATACACAACACAATGAACAACAAAACATGAACATAACATCAACACTTTACATATTGGATAATTTTATTTGCGGGTATGTTAAGAAAAAAGTGAATAGAAAAATTGGAACAATCATTAGTTATGAAGGAAAAAGCGAACAAATAATATGTTTATTGAATTTAAACTAATTTTCTAAAGCTAGTGTTAAATTTTAAATCTATTATTATATTTATAACAAGGTAAGTATTCTTTTTTATATATAACATTGAATGAATGTATATAATTATATATAAAAATTACTCAAATAAAATCATCCATAAGTTATAAAGACTAATCAATTTAAAATGTAATGGTGATGTTCTGCCTGCCATTTTCTACTTAGACTGCTCTTCACACTACTAGGTCTTGTTGATGAATCCCAAAATCTCTCCTTCATAAACTTTCTCTTTGTCATCTGTGTCCGTACATGCCTTATTGTACTAATGTAGATGGCAGTGGAAGGAATTATACAGCGATCTTCAAAATAAAATAAAAATGTTCTCTTGTACATGAAAGAAGCTTAGAATTAACATCTAATGCTTTTCTATGTCCTAATAAAAATATAATTACTACAATGATGTTGTTTGAGTCTTGTTTATTATTTTTAAAACTTTTTTATATAAACTAAAATATATATTATCTAATTTTAAACAAGACTGTTATGTCAATAATTTTACAATTATCTGATTTTAATATTATTCAGTGTATATATAATAGCTTAATAGCATTAGACTAAGTCTAAGACTACAGCTAAAGACACGCACTAAGTATTAGAATGTTACTACATTAACTTAACAATTATTTAAAATGTATATTTAAATACCTTATTAAATTAAAACGACACTAACTTTAATTAATTAGGCATTTACGTATGGTTGTAGTAATAGTAATATAATTTTTAAAAAGTGAAAAGTATTAAGCTTAGGCTAAGGCCTAAAAAGACTATAAGATTATAACTGTTTAACTGTTCTTTATACTTATAACTGATAATTGATAAGTAGGCCTAATTTTAGTAATATTCTCCCAAATGAGTAGTCATTAATAAGAGAATAACAACTATTATTATTGAAATTACTATCATAAAACTATTGATTGATTCAATGAAGAACTATACACACTGAGTCTGAGTACCGTTACACACGATTTTTAACGTAATAAATAAAATTTAAAAGCAACCCTTGGTCACTAAATAAACTTTTCAAGTTTGGTTACAATCTTTTCTTAAATTATGTAAAATTATTCATTTTAAAATTCTTATAATTATTTAGAAGTTTAAGATTTAATAATAACGAATCACTTCATAATTGACAGTAATAATAGCCATTTCCGGCTTTTCGATAAAAAAAAAAAAAAAATTCATACCCCCACTCACTTGGGAGATGCATAACTTTTCAGGGAGACGGTCAATGATAAAACTCAAAAAATGAAAAAAACTCTTAAATGAATGTAGTTAGCCACCCACTACACCTTATTTGCCTGCCATTACTAATAAAAAAGTATTTATGTGGTTTATATACTTACCCCGTCATTATAATAATACTGTCCGTGATACACAAAAAATCTCGTAGCATAAATCAATAAATCACCGGAACACAAAAACTGAAACGTCACTGATGATAAAAGCAACTATTTAATAAACAAAGGTGACGTAGTATGCAATTTTCCAATGATACCGTGTAGCCGCACGCCAAATTGTAGAAACGGAATTTTCGACATTTTGGGACATGCGCAGAAGAATGCGCCGATGGGTATTAAAATCCCTAGATTTAGGGATAGATTTGGGGTTCAGGTTAGGGTGAGGGATTGATTTAGGGATACATTTAGGAAGTTTTTTATTTATTTTTAAACGTTTTATTCTTAATTTTACGGGTGGTGTCAACCAAGATGGCGGCCATGGTAAAAAACGCGGACCCATCTCTCGCAATTTACAGATTGCTCTATTAACTAGACTAATATTTTTATAATTTATAGCTTATTTATCATTATTATTAGTACCGGGTATTAAATTAGTTTCAAAGTTTAGTAAAAAGAACAAAAAGAAATGGAAACCAAATAAATAATATTTTTTTTAAAAAACACATCAAACAAATAGGTATGGCTGGTGTGATACTTACCAGGTTTCGGTTAATTGATATATATTTATGTTATATAAATATCAAACGTTTTTGCCACTGAATGAGATCTCCGGGTCATACAATCTTAATATTTTCCAGCACTGATTTTCTGTAAACAAATACGAATACAACTTAAACACCTTTATTAAAAAAAGAGCTCTATTTTAAAAGTCAACAGTTCCGTTCAAATGTTAACTCTATCGAGCTGGTAGACACATTCAAAGCCAGCTGTGGCTTTCCGTAAGCTTTTAGACGGCGACCAAAAACATACGTTTTTGCTTCTTCTCTCATCTGAATTATACGTACGATCCAACGACAATGAAATACTGGCGCATTGCATTTTAATTTCATTGAAACAATAAATTATTGGGCCTGACCAGAGCCGATCTTAGGCATAGGCAAACTAGGTTAGTGGTTACACGCGAGCAAAGAAGAACAAGGGACGAAGGCAGAATGGAGGTGCCACAGTGTTGGGTGGTGTTTTCTACTCAGGGAAGCTCTGTCCCGGACCCCTTCCTGGGCCCCCTACCTACGCTCCATCACTAGGGCCCCAAAATCAGAAGAACAGCTTTGGGCCTGACATTTTCGTTGCCACAACAGTTGCAGTGGCATAAGAAGGGACGGTACATTTTCTTTGTATGGAGGGAATGAGTGTTCGGTCTTTTGCAGAGCTTTTTCAATCAGTGCAAATACGGGGCGGCACTTACTCTAGCTACGCCACTGCATTGTTGCTTTCATTTATTATATTTGTACTTTTATCTACCTGTAGAATTTTCATACAACGAACAGCTGCTTCCTCTCACGGAACACCACTGACAAAGCCCCACAGAGCTATAATATATCTCTATGTCTATGCAAAGCCCCCACGGTAACGAGATTTCAAAAAAAAGAACTACCTAACATAGCTACAATAAATGAAATGATTATCAGTCTATTCTATGGTCTTATATCTATTGATTACTAATGTGTCCTTGAAGAAAAAAAATTGTATAGCCTAAACTTTAATGTCAATCAGGGGCGTCTATCATAGTGGTGGAAGCCAAAGTACCCTCCCCTCACATGAACCTTGGTCAATCCCCCCCCCCTTTTACCTCCCATGAACCTTGGTCAACTCCCCCCTTCCCTCCCATGAACCTTGGACAATTCTCCCACTTCCCTCTCATGGACCTGGGTCAATTCTGCATGTAGGCCTACTTGATTGCAGTGTTTCTTTCGGATACTTAGTTCCGTGTGGGAGGTGGTGGTAATTCAGAGATTTGGAGGCAGGCATCGGGAGGGGCTTTTCTTCTTTTTGTGGAGGAGCAGTATTTTTGGCTAACTGCAGATAATTTGTTATCGTGCAAAGGGGTGGCAAAAAATCTTGCCTCTCACAGTCTTAGGGCAGTGCATCTATCAGCGCAAAATCGGGGCATAATGACCAGGTTCAGCTGTAACTCCGACCCCCCCCCCCCCACAAAAAACATAAAATCAATTCAATTCGTGGCACCTTTTAAAGCAGCGGCGCCCAAACTTTTTGTTTAATCCTGTACTCCTTGATTATACTTATGTTGAAATTAAGATTAGCTTATAGTAATAAGTGTATAAAAAACAACTAACTTTCCAGTTTTCCACAATTATCAAAATAATTTGTGATAGTTACTATTCAATAAAAAAATATTGATAAAAAGTAACTGCTCCCTCTCTCCCTCGCCCCCGTGTCGACGCCTCTGTTGTCAATTGTCTTAAACTGTTATGTGCTTGGTGTAATTTTTGTTGACAGTCGGTCCTTCTCCTTTATTGGAATTTAATGATAGTAATTCAGCCGATTTCGTTTTACCATGCCAATAGCTACCCAGTAATAGTCGCGAAAATTGTAGTGGCGATAGATGATTTCATTTATATTCACAATTTATTTATAAATAACTAATGTTTTGTTTAACCAATAGATATTCCAGTGAAATTCTAGTGGTTCATATCATTCTCAAAAACAATACCAAGTTATCTTATTAACTAGTCATTTGAAAGCCAGACCGCAGTATTTCTGATCTCATAAATGGTTAGTTTATTTATATTTAAGGCTAGTCCTAATGACATGAAAATATTTCTTATTTACTGTTAAAATCCCACGGTATTAGACGTTATTATTCACGGTGAGGGCTCAACTCAAGTCAACGACTTATTAAATAGTTATTAAACGATTATATTATAGTCATTAATCATAGTGTGTTAAGTGTACACTTTACATGACTGAGCCTAATCATTGAATGAATCTAATCCGCATAACTAAATGTTAATGAACCCTCTTAGGACGGAGCCTTTTTGGGGTGTATGTGCTAAAAAGACGGAGCACTTTTTACAAGCACCAAGAGCTTGCACTCGCATTGCAAAAAGATTTATACAAAATAAACTATTTCCTTAATATTTGTAAAACTATATATATTCTTGTAGGAAATTGAATGAAGTAATACAATCTTTATGAATCAAACTGAAATGTCAATATTTATGCAAATGAGCTACCCTGATTTGCATAATTTATGTGTGTATTTTTTTAGAAACCTAGAATAAACATGACTTACTTGTATCAATTGTGTGAATTTTTTGATTGATGAAGCCTGAATAAGTCCTAACAGTTATGTTTTTGGGAAAAAAGGCCCATGGAGGCCCTTCAGACACCTCTGGCACATGGTTCTACTCCTTCCCCCCCCCCCCCCCCCACCATTTTTCAGTTGTTACAGACACTCACTGTAACTGTAACAGGCCCCCATTTATGACCTAGGGACCTTCTCTTAAGCTGGATTTTACTTAGAAAGTTGTCTGCATATATCTTAAAAACATTTGAGTGATATTTAGTGTAAACAATAGCATAAAGTACTCAAATGGGGTGCTTATGCCTTATTTATAGGACCTATGTCTATGTTGTCTAAAAATTCAGAGGGGTTATCTCTGTCCAGTTGAGGACCCCTAATACTAGTAATACTAAACCAAGAGTTCACATCATTAGCATTACCCTCAATTTGAAAGTCTTCATTAATTTCCTGGTTGTTTTCATCAGTTTCATTGTCATATTCACTGCTAGAATATAAAAATAACTAATCTCAGTTTGATCAGAGTCACTGTCAGACATGTTCGAATTTCACGATATAACTATACACACACACAAAAATTCCTTTCACACAAATAAATTTACTTCACCATCAACAAACACCGCGATTACAAAGCCGGAATGTGCATGAATACGTAACAATAAATTTGATTCGCTGATACAACGCCAAGCCAGCCAATCATGAGGTTCGATTTATCGGGCCGATGGTTTGAACTTTTGTCTTTCTTGCTAGTCCACCTTACGACCCAAGAGGGTTAAAATGTCGATGACTACTGCCAACTTCTAACATTCTAGCATATTCAAGTATGCCTACAGTAGGGACTTCGGCTTCGGTATTGCCCGGAAACACCATAAAAACGGGTATCGTAATTTCGGTGTCAAAATGGCAACCTCCACTTCTTAATTTACCTAGGGATAGAGTATCGTTGTTTCGCCTTTTATAGTCGATTTTTAGCCGAATATTAAATTCTACATTCGCCAATTACTCAAAGCTGACATCTTGCTTGTTCTATTGAGAATTCATTTGATTTTTTTTTAGGTTAAAGCTTTGTAAATTGAAGTTAAAAATAGGTAAACTTTCCTGTACTGATCAATAACTTTTTTAAAAATGCGCTCCATTATAAAAAAACCAGCTCATTAATTTTTAAGGTTCATTTATAACATTAACATATCCAAAATTCATGAGTGTAGACCAAAGGGAAGATTCAAAAATGAAAATCTGAGAGGTCACATTTTAGGCTATGTAATTTGTCATCATGGCTACCATGTTTTTATGCTTATTTCCTATTATCTATAGCAGCCATGAGGTAGTTAATAATTAATTACATTAGTTATCCAGAATATAAATGGGAAATAATAAATCATTTTAAATAATTAAAAAATGTTTTATAACATACAAAATTATATTATTGGTTTATGAAATATCAGTGTGGTTTTAATTTTGGGGTTGGTTGCCATGGACTTGGGATTGACAACCTGACACCACTTGTCTTTGACTTAGATAGACCTACTAAAAGTTTTATGATAGTAATCTAAGTAATTTTAAGTAATAATGCCACTTGTCTTTGACTTAGACAAGCCTAGGCCTAGTAAACTATTATAATAGTAATAATACTATTATAAATGATTAAGGGAGTGGGATAAATAGCCTTTATTATAACTATATATTTATATTAGGGGGCCATCCATAAGTGATGTCACGCAAATTTTGCTGATTTTTGGACCCCCCCTCATCGTCACAAATTGTCTCTAATATAATGTCACAAATCTCGGCACCCCCCCATATAAAAAGTCCCTGTGTTCACTAATGACCTTGACAAACCCTTAAGAAATTCACCTTCCGTGGATATCAAATTACTGCACCTGTGTCAGAAACATTTCACTAGTCACTAGAACAGTGGCTCTTAATCAGGGGTAAAAGTACCTCCCCAGTTCTGAGGTGTGGAAGACCAGAAAATTGTATTCAGTGGTGTAGCTAGGGGGGTGCCGACCACACCGAGTGACACCATCTCAAGGGGTGACACCAAATTGAAAAATTGCGTATTTACAGAGCATACACTGCTTATATATTTTTTTTTATTTTGGAATATTAACAAATACCAAATTTATATTTTGTGGCTTCATTTAGTAAAACTCATATCTAACGATAACAAAAGCAAAATTTGGGTCACAAAGTGAGGAGGAAAACTCCATAATAAAAAAGTGGTTTTGAATTCCTTTACTAAAAAAATTCATATCTTTTGAACAACTTGAGCTAAAAGAGGATATTTGTTTTCTTATAAACCATTCACTTAGCTCCATACAGCTGTAGTATTTTTATATTTTTAAAAATTTTCTGATATTGTCACCAAAGTGTCTACTAAAGTGTATAATTTGTTTGAAAAGTGCAGTTTTTAAAATTAGGTGTTAAAATTCTGCATGTGACTGCCTCTCAAATTTATGTTTTCAAACACATTTTATAAAACAGCATAAATATTTCTTGTCACTTGACATAAGTTGTGTGATGTCAATACCAGTATTGCTTAACATGACTGTTGATATCAACCAACAAGTTACTGCAGGGGACGTCAAGGCCCATAACTAGCAATATATCAAATGGTAAAACTGTGTCAAGTACCTGTGACATTTTGTCTCCATTGTCAAGTGTGCTAGAATGGTCTAGAAACAATCCTACAACTTTGATAATTTGACTAATTTATAGTGTCAAATATCTTAACAATGTGTTCAACAGTTAAAAAAATTCTTACACAAACTTTTGAATTAAATTAGTCTAATAAGTTAACTTTAATTAGTTAAATTTAAATCTCACCCTTTGTCTGCTTTGTTCCAGGGGGATTTTTTAGAGGGTCTACCTTCTTATAATGAAAACAATTTCACAAGATTTCATGCAGATTCCAGTCACAGATCGAATGTAAGACTTCTAATCTTTGAGCTTCCATCTCATTCATATCACCATCATTTAGTTCTTTAAGACTTTATAATATTTAGAGATGTATTAATTTTTGTAAGTCATATAATACTATTTCATATTTAGAGATGGTATTAATTTTTGTAAGTCATATAATACTGATTCACATTTAGAGATGGTATTTATTTTTGTAAGCCACAGGATGTCAAAACAAGACTACGGTACCATATTTAGAGGTGGCATTTATTTTTGTCAGACAAATACAAATGAACTTCATATGAAATTTTTGAATGCTAACTTTCCACAAATTTATTTTCTTGAGGTGTTAGTTGAATGATAAGATGATGGTTAGTTGAAGTATTGCATCAAAGAAATATATTCATATGTTATTATTAGGGCTGTTGGTAGGTACAAAAGTGTGTGTTGTTGCTCAGTCATTTTTCTTGATCATATTTTTACTTTATTGTAAGTTCAAGAGTTAGTATCATGAATGATATCTTACTTCCTTGTATAGAATTTTAAGTACAATGGGAGTTTTCGTTTCCTTTCAGAAACCTACTGTGTACATTTCAACAAAAGATTATCCTTCAGAACAAGGTTTGTTTATTTTTTTGTCAAGCATCATAATTTTATTGTATTTCTCTTACAACTCATTTCTGTAATTACAGGAAGCTGCTCTACAATTCATAAGTAGGTTGACATTTTTTACAAGAATTTCACATTTGAATTGTATTGTTTTGAATAATTGATAATGAAATTTGGCAATTTATATGATCTATTTGTCTGCATTTATTTTAGGTTTTTATTATCATAATTTATTAAAATGTATTCCTCAGTTATAACCACAGAAAAGTCCAACATTTTATTAAGATATTTACATCAGCAATGGGATAAAAAGGTAAAGAGCTCAGACTTTTTTTTCTAGATTTCTCTTTGAAAATGTAGTTTTCTCTATGTTTTTAATTAGGTTGTAGTATGTAATGATATGCTTTTTAGTGATTAGTTGTTTTAGCTGCATACAATATGGCCAGCAATTTTTTTCATGTAAGTTGAAAGTATGTATTTATTTACTAAGAATAACAGTGGATTATTTCAGCATGTTTCTCAGACTACATGCAAGAAACGAGACAGTCAGAGAGCTAATTTGGCAGAGTTTAATGAAGGAAGCTCATCCTCCAAAGTGGCTAGGGTCAACTCAACAGACAGCAATTGAGACAGATTGTTTATCATTAAATTCCAATTTAATATGTTAGAATGTTTTTAAAAATTGGGCTGTCACAATAAAAAAAGAAGCACCGTCTTTTAATCAACTCACCAATGTGTGTGAGCATGTGTACATGAAATGAGACCTTGACTTAATAATGCTAATATTGGCTACTGATGTGTAGCCACCAAAAGATATTTAAGTTTTTTTTATTCCACCACCTTGATCTGATTTTAGTACAAGAAAAGTTTAAATAGAGACAGTTATTGCAGGCCATGCTGAGTAAAATGTTGTCAAAATCTCAAGGTATTCAGTAAGCAGGTACTAGAAGAGTAATACCAGGACTCATTGCAAACTGCTTCTAAAACTGATATTTCATGCTTGTGATAAATATGGCATCTTAAATAATCTAACCTATGTCTCTGTTTTGACAAGAGATGAAATTTTATTCGGTGTCTCGTTGTCACTTAAGCAAGTAAATATGTACATGTTAAAGAACACAATTCCAGTAAAAAACAACAAAATTTATCAACTTCATGAATAATTTTATTTAGAGTATTTAAAGGAAAGCATGAATATAGCAGAAGTGTTTCTTCCAATGTTTAGTTTGTTGAGTAGTTTGATGAACTTTCAGTGTCCCTACATAGTTCTATTCTCACTGCTGCTGGTTATCTGTTGGCTCATCATTTGTTGATACACTTCTCGGAGCTTAACAGAAATTTAAAAACTGATGTATTATCAATTATGTTATACATTTAACATATTTGTCCGTATTCTTTTTAACTTAACTTTTGGTGAATATTTGCCATCCGGCTAATTGCATGACATTGACATGTTAGGTTTCTTATGTTCTATGACATTTGTGAAGCCTGCATATGTTGTATGACATTTGTAAGGTCTTATGTTATATGACATTTGTAGTCTGCTTCTGTTGGTGTATGACATTTGTAAGGTCTTCTTATGTTGTATAAGATTAGTATATACTGCGGTAGGTGATTATTAAGGTCTGTTGACATTGTATTTTATGAGTTACTGAGGTCTCCTTACATTCTATGACAACTATGTCTGTTATAGTTATATAGAAGACATTGAAACAAAGAATGAACAGGTTTAATTTGGTTCTCTGATGTAGTCAACAGACTGACAAGTTTTCAATTTGCTTAATTCTAAGATTTGAAATGCATTTAACACCATTTATTTATTCTTTGTTACTGGCCTTTTCAATACAAGCAGACTTTGTATAGTATAGAGAAGGGGGTCACCAAACTATGGCACGCAGGCAGTAGAATAGGCCTGCCCACGGAACTTGAATTTGCTTGATAAATTGCAACATATTAAAAGTTATAATTATAAAATTAATTTTAACAATATTCTGCAATTATAAATAAATATTAACTTATAACATGGACTCTACCGGGTTTTTAAACCTCAAATTAAAATATTCTTGTTTAAATTACTTTTCAGTTATCAAATATTTGGCTGTAAAAATGGTAATAATTAAATATTTCCTAAGTATCGGCATCTTCCGCCATTAAAATGGGGGCGGGGTCAAAATGTACAGAATGATTATGCGGCCTGAGCTCGTCATTTTGTCAGTTATCCGGCCCACTGTGACAAAAGTTTGGTGACCCCTGGAGTGGAGTAATGAACAAAATAATTACAAAACTTAATAAGCTCTCATTTTATACTGCAGATATCTAGATTTACCGTAATTTAAACTCAACATTTTCTCTAAATTTGTTTTAACTGGTCTATATTCCGAATGTAAATATTTTATTTGTAAAGCCATGATCATAAATAAAGATAAAATTATGGTCCTTTTGTGTTTTTATAAAATTTTTATTTATTTGATGTGTTCTTCTAAAGTTGTTCTAGCTAAATGATTGCATTACCTAACTCACCCTTTCACACAGACTAACAAAAGATTGAATTACCTAACTCACCTTTTCAAACAGACTAGCCTGAACTTGATTCATCCACTTCAAATATTACCTTACATTAAGTTTCAAATCAACCAAATAAATCAGCAGTCATTTGAAAAATTGTTTAATGTCATGAACAAAGATTAAAATGGCCTCAGCCCCATCAATATGGTAAAAAATAAATGAAGAAAAAAAAAAAGAAAAACCCATTGTCATGGCTAGGATTGGCAAACTGCCATAGTTCCTCTCAGAATGTAAACCAAAGAGATGGCATGGGGACACTATTCACACAAGGAGCCCTTTATGGACAACCATTTTCTCAATATGGCTACTTGATTCCTTTTGACCCAGGATTTTTATTGATTTGTTTTCTTCTTTCATTTAAGGTTGGCTTAGGGGTCGTTAGCAAATTATGTCACCCTAGGGGTGGGGGGGGGGGGGGGGGGTCAAGTATTTGTGACACTTTGGGACTTTCAAAAATTTGTGACGTCACACTATTTAATTTTTTTTTAATTAAAAAATTTCTAATTTTGAAAAATCTTTATTCAATTAATTTTAAAAACATTAATTTGAGGTCGAAATTGCCTGTGTTAAGGTCAACTCTATTTATGGAAACTTTTGAACACCCTCAAAGAGATGAGTGAAGATAACATGTCTGTAAGCTCTATTAGGATTCGATAGAAGGCTGCTTACCGCTGGAGCTCAATCGCCTACAGGTCAGGTGACATCAAAGAATCTTCTGAATGGGCCGGAAGATAATAATATATTCCATCTAGGATCCACCGACAGTCTGCTTTGGAAGAAGACCCCACACAGTCTGCTTTACTTTGAAGTATTTCTGCTGTAGCAGATAACTTATTTCCCCTCAAATTAATGTATAAATGATTTATTTTAAAAAATGCAACAGTTTCAATAGTAGTAGAATAGTCAAGGTTGGATGGTACTCACTCAATGGGTGATAAATGACTTAATGAATTAGATTTAATCCATATTTTTCTTGCCAGGTTTACATAAAGGAAGGACCCTAAGCATTCGCAGACCCTCCAAAACAATAAGTTACAACAGATGTACGTATAATACAAAATGGTGGTCACAGCCTTGATTATATGGAAAGATACTTTAAAGATTAATTAAGGCAAAGTTTTCTGATCATGTCATAGGAGTGAAATAAAACCAAATAAAATGAAATGATGAAGCATGTTTGAACTGTAAATTAAGAAACAAAATATTTCAGTAGGAAAAAGATACCGCTAAAAAATAAAATTTAACTTCATTAAAACAATTTTAGCAACGCCCATTCCTTTCTCTCTCTATAAATATTTTGTGGTTCATATCCAAAAATTATAAAAAAACTAGAAGAGTTTATTAACAGGAATGTACAGTAAATATAAGATGTTAAATTGAGGACTTAAGTTAAAGTAAATAGTGGAACAAGATATTATGTTTAGACTTGAAATGAAAAGACAGAAGAATTATATTTATATATTATCCTTATATTAAGTTAAAGTACTCTAGCTGGCTATTCTATTAACAGAATTTAAAATAAGTCACTGGTATATTAAAAATGCAGTATTTTACAAATACACATTAGAATCGAAATAAATAAGGAAATTCTTTACACGAATGGTTGTGCAAGATTTGAACATGTGACTTATTAACAATCAACAGATGAAAACAATATTTTTTTTTAAAAAAGCTCCAAGAATTGAAAATGACGACAGATGATGAGTATTGCACCTATTGAGATGGTCATATTTGATAAACTATAAAGTCACAAGCAGATTCTGATGGTCATGTTTGATAAACTATACCGTCACAAGAACTGATTCTGATAGTCATGTTTGCTAAACTATACCATCACAAAACTGTGTTTGATGGTCATATTTTATAAACTATACCGTTACAAAACTGATTCTGATGGTCATATTTGATTAACTTTACTTACTGTCACAAAACTGATTCTGATGGTCATATTTGATTAACTATACCGTCACAAAAACTGCTATTTAGATATTTCAACAATATGTACTTCATTATCCAAACTTTTTTGTTGATTTACAACTTTTGTGTCAAGGCTAACTAATCATTGTGGCCAACTTTATATAAGGCTGTATTAGTGGTCTTCAGGCTGATACAAAAATGTGATGTGAATATACTTAGAGCAGTATATTGATTGAGGATAACTTAGCTCAACTTATATGTCTGAAATGTGTAAATGGTTAGGGGCCATCCATATACTACATACAATAAGACACGCAAAAATTCATAAGTTCGTACCCAACTTCCCTTGTTTCAACTGTATATTTTGGAAACTCGCCTATACACATGTAAAAATTAGACCCCCCTCCCCTGTTTCAATTTATTTATAGAAAATAATGAATGATGTACATTGCATTAACAAATTAACAGTAATCTGAGGTGAACTTTGGTGTAGCAGATACAAATGTTGGTCAGCCAAACAAAATAATTATATTGCATGCTCCACGTGCATGGAAAAAACAAAGGTGAATGGTGGGCTGAAAAAATCTACTAGGCTATTTATGACTGTTGCAATATCTAGTGCGCTCGTTTATGAAAACATAAAACAACAGTAAGACCATAATTGCAAAACTTTGAGCTGATATCTTTATAGCCCTCAAAAATAATTAGAAATTCTCAGAGATTTAGGTAACAGTTGGCTTGATTATATGACAAAATGGACTATTTAAGGCCTATCAGAATAATTACTGCAGATTTTGTGCATAAATGTACACAGACTTTCTGCCCAGCCTCGCCTCCACAGCCATACACATGCAAATCTTCAACCCCTCCTATCTCAGTGCATATGTCACATATGGATGGCATCTTAATTCTATCTCAGTGCATATGTCACACATGGATGGCATCTTACTCCTATCTCAGTGCATATGTCACACATGGATGGCATCTTAATCCTATCTCAGTGCATATGTCACATATGGATGGCATCTTAAGCTGCAGTTAATTAAAGATGAATACTGATAGTGGACCAAAAGATATGGACTGGGCCTAATGATGACTATAACGACAGATAAAGATTGTTATTTAAAGCTGACCAAAAGCTTTAAGACAGATGAATATTGATGCTGACCAAAATCATGATTATATGCTGCAAATATAGTACTAGTCTAGAATTTGAGAATTAGTGTTCGACTTGAATATAAATTTTATAGTTAATTTTCTGAAAATAAATTTTGATTCACTGGCCCAACATAGAAAATAAATTCTTTAAAAAACATCAAACTCAAAACTGGATTATAGGAGAGTTATTTAGGTCAAGTTTTAAACTTGTGAATACATTCATTCTTCATACCAATAACACTGGCTCTGCGATACTTCATGTATACTTGGCAAGTTTAAAAATGTTTATTTTAAACCAACTATTAGTAGACCTATCATAACCATAGGTAAATAAATACAGAAAGCTATGTTTGAAAAATTAAGTAATTAAAAAGCTGGATGAAAAGATATCAAAGCTTAATTAGAAATATAAACTGTTAAACTGTTATATCCACATAACCCTAACGAAAGAGCCAAATAAATAACGGCCAAAGGCATGACAATTAAAAGGGGCGACAGATGCACTGCTTCACACCCATCTATCTCTGCACTGCTTACAAATCTCTGCACTGTTTCCATCACAACCCATCTATATCTGCACTGCTTACAACCCATATAGCTCTGCACTGCTTCCATCCCAACCCATCTATCTCTGCACTGCTTACAAATCTCTGCACTGTTTCCATCACAACCCATCTATATCTGCACTGCTTCCATCCCAACCCATCTATCTCTGCACTGCTTACAAATCTCTGCACTGCTTCCATCACAACCCATCTATCTCTGCACTGCTTACAACCCATATATCTCTGCACTGCATCCATCACAACCCATCTATCTCTGCACTGCTTACAAATCTCTGCACTGCTTCCATCACAACCCATCTATCTCTGCACTGCTTACAACCCATATATCTCTGCACTGCTTCCATCACAACCCATCTATCTCTGCACTGCTTACAACCCATATATCTCTGCACTGCTTCCATCCCAACCCATCTATCTCTGCACTGCTTACAAATCTCTGCACTGTTTCCATCACAACCCATCTATATCTGCACTGCTTCCATCCCAACCCATCTATCTCTGCACTGCTTACAAATCTCTGCACTGCTTCCATCACAACCCATCTATCTCTGCACTGCTTACAACTCATATATCTCTGCACGGCATCCATCCCAACCCATCTATCTCTGCACTGCTTACAAATCTCTGCACTGCTTCCATCACAACCCATCTATCTCTGCACTGCTTCCATCACAACCCATCTATCTCTGCACTGCTTACAAATCTCTGCACTGCTTCCATCACAACCCATCTATCTCTGCACTGCTTACAACCCATCTATCTCGGCACTGCTTCCATCATAACCCATCTATATCTGCACTTTCCATCACACCTCATCTATTTCAATTAAAATTCTTTTCAAGCCTATTTCCCCATAGTTGATGCAGATGTATATTTATTGATAATCTTCCCTAAAACTAAAACATTAATAAAAAAACAACAACAACCAAGAATTTATTATTTTTCCATTTAGTTATCAATAACAAAAAAATGTACCAATACACTTTTTATTTTTTATTATAACCAACAGTACCAGAGCTACAATAGAGGATGGATGTACTAGTCAAAGAGAGAAAAAAAAACAAGAAATGAGTTTTAATAGATATAATGAATGCCCAGAAATTATGGCTAAATGATTTGACATAATGATTGTAGGTTGTAATAATGATTGTAGGTTGTAATAAAATGGAGGAATGTTTTAAGAATGCTACTTTGAATTAAAACTCACTATTTACGTCAATTTATTAAGAAATTGTTTACCAAATAGCTAATTTAATATGCATGTAGTGTAACATATATATACAATATAGCGCATGCTTTTTCCAATCCAAATGCCTAGAGTAGAAGTAGAAGATATAGCCAGAATAATTTAAAACCATTAGAGTTAGAGTAGAACAGACAGCCATTCCTGAATTAGGACATTTTGTAAACAATTAGAGCAATAAAATCTCATATAAGAGAGATACAAAATCATGTGAGATCTTCTTACTTCAAAGTAATAAAAGTCCTGTTTATTATTTTTATTGTTGTTTTTTTTATCCAAGGCAGCAACACTGAGTATAGTGGCAGAATATGAAATAATTTAATAATAAATGTTCAATAGATATTTTGTAACTTATTAATTTGCTAATATAAAAACAGTGAACTACCAGTCTTCTAGAGCAAGCATATGCCAGGAGAGCAAGGATGCCTCCCATAACAAACGTTTAAAACTTATACGAATATCACATATTTAAGGAGAGAATAGTTCATTTTATAATGGCAACACAAAAGTTGCTATAAATGTATAAAAAGGACTAAACAGATTTTGTACAACAACGTGGCACCTTTACCTAGACTGACAAACATAAGTTATCCCACCTACAGTGGGTGTCGTCACACCACAGTCAAAGTAGTTGGTCTCACCTATAGGTGGTGTGTGTAAGCAAAGATCCCGATGAGCAATAGTACAACAATAAGTTTGCTACAAACACATCTCTAAATGCTCTCTGCTACAGGTGAAAACAGATTAGGACAGATCATATCACACTTGAATTGTAAGAAGTCAACAATTGGAGTTTGAATATACATTTTATGAGAGAAGGAAAATTCAGCAACTATAAACCGCATTTGTACAAAGTTGCAAATAACTATAGCATTTACAGCAATTCCATGTTATAAAACTGATCCAAATATTAGAGCTTGATATCTTTAAAGACATTTGTCTGTCCACAAATAGTACACAGTATTTAATATGAGCAAGAATACCGTCTATTGGAAAAGACATTCAAACACGCTTAGTGTGACCATTGAATGTGTAGATCTGTCACTATTGAGCTGTGTGTTAGATAAAATCTTGCAAGCATTTTTTTTGGGTAACATTTATTACCTTTTCTCCATACACAGAAGATCCTGTAACTGTAAGGCAACATACCTATGATGTGACTGAATCCACTTTAAACTGAAAAAACTATAAATTAATGATTGCAGCAGGAAAACTAGTTTTTGTTACATAATTTAAGTCAAATAGAAAATTTTCATCAACACAGTAATCTTAGTTTAATATTTGATATTATATCATCTATGTCATTCTCTGTATGAGTACAAGCAGACATATTTAGATGTTTTGTTTGTAAACATAAAGAAAAAGCTCTTATCATTCAGACAGATTGAAAATAAAATACAGAATTCAATACCATGAATGATTCACTTTCCATAAACGGTCAGTCCTTAAGTCATACATAAAAGATAATTAATTTGGCTAAATAACTGATGCATAAATGATTACAGAAATCAAAACTCATAATTCTGTATGCAGATCTGTATGTACGCATGGAACTAACGCTCTTAACAAGAAAGGCTGTATGTAAGTATGGAACTAACACTGTTAACAAATAGAGGCTGTATGTAAGTCTGGAATTAGCACTGTTAGCAAGAGAGGCTGTATGTAAGTCTGGAACTAACACTGTTAGCAAGAGAGGATGTATGTAAGTCTGGAACTAACACTGTTAGCAAGAGAGGCTGTTTGTAAGTCTGGAACTAACACTGTAAGCAAGAGAGGCTGTATGTAAGTCTGGAACTAACACTGTTAGCAAGAGAGGCAGACCTTTTGAACAGCATTAGATTTTCGAATGTGCTGTTGCCTCCTCTTTTCAAATGTTTTTGAAAACCTCAGCACACTAATACATTGATACTTTACACACACAAATACATTGATACTTTACACACAAATTTACATTGATACTTTACACACATTAATACATTACACACTAATACATTGATACTTTTTCTCGGGGGTCGCCTAAGACCATCTGAAAAAACATTTACTCTACAGTTATAAAGTAGCAACGAAAATAATAATGTGGCTGCGAGGGTCGCCACAACATGAGGAACTGTATGAAAGGGTCGCGGCATTAGAAAGGTTGAGAACCACTGCAGTACAGGACTTTAAAAAAAATAAAATAAAAGGCTCTTAGTTTGTACAGAATTGTGAGTTTTGATAAGCTGAAATCTCAAATGTTAAATAAACCTCTGTCCTTTTTGACAGTAATAGCTAGTGGGGTAAGAAATAACCTACATTTGATACTTTTCTCAACATCTGAACATTGATGGCTACCCCAAAATGACTCAATCTTCTACTAATGATCCTGGTATTTCTAATCTCATCTTAGTCTACATTCACCAAGCAACTGTTCAATTTCTAAATAGTTCATGACCCAGCTACACGTTAACTTAACATATAAAATAACTGTGTTTCTATACCCCACAGTTTAAGCCCCACTGAACATTGCTCACAAAGAAAACTGAATATTGCTGCCTATGAACTCTAGCAGTTTCTCCAAGAAATATGTCACATTCAGTCAAAATTTTCATCAGTCTTTCTTCACATTTGATTCCTTCTTTTCAACACAGTATTTACAACCGAGGAACAGTGATATCACAAAATCATCTCCACAAATATAATTAGAACACAATCAAGTCATATTAGTCCCTTGAGCCAGCAGCTTCAATGATGGACTTGGCTGCGTCTGCTGGTAACTTGAATGATGGACTTGGCTGCGTCTGCTGGTAACTAGCTTCCGTCTCTGCTCGTCTGTTCCACCAAATGGTTAATCCGTGGAAGACATTTTAAACAATTTTGAAGGCCAGGGATTTTATAAAAAATTGGGAACATTTCCTCTAGTCATCACAACCTTTCTTGTTGTTTCAAGAGACCTGTTGTTTCAAGAGACCTGTTGTTTCAAGAGACCTGTTGTTTCAAGAGACCTGTTGTTTCAAGAGACCTGTTGTTTCAAAAGACCCGTTGCTTAATCTCACAGCAAAACAAGATTTTTCTTACATCTGTAGGCTGAGATTTTTCAGCTATTAAATTTGGAGATTGAAATAAAATTAAAATAAAGTCATGACGAAAATATGATCATGTCTGAACATCTTCAATGTGTCTGCATTCAGACTTGAGCTTAACAAATTCTTTGGCCACCTCATCATTTGTTCGCTGGGAGAGGATTCGAAGTACTGTAAAACCAGTGTCATCAAGATGCACTCGGCGGCCTAAGGCGACCCAACATGCACAGCTGCCTTGCTCAATGATATCTCTCAGTTGCATTAAGGCAATACCAATGAGACGGTCTTCTCGAGCAAAGCAGTAGTCTTTAACACAGAACTGGAGTTCATAAGCATAGGGGTCATCTTCATTTCCCAAGTTACTGAAAGGAAATGAATAGTTTTAGTTGGAATAAGTTCAGTTCCACTCATTCAAACAAGTAGATTTTAACATTATTTCAAGGAGAAATTAAAAACTTTCACCAAAAAAAAATGGATACTGCAACTTATGCCTATGTTATTGCTTAATTTTTAAAAATTACAAACCTTTTTTATGTATATGATTGTGAGTGTATCTCAAGTCTTAATCATAATATTCAAGCAAAGATTAACTATTGTCTTTAGCGTAGAGATGCAGGAGTTCTAAAATTAGCTATTGTGTTTAGTGTATAGATGTAGGAGTTCTAAGATTAACTATTGTTTTTAGGGTAAATATGCAAGAGTCAAAGATGAACTGTTGTGTTGAGGGTAAGTATGCAAGAGTCAAAGATGAACTGTTGTGTTGAGGGTAAGTATGCAAGAGTCAAAGATGAACTGTTGTGTTGAGGGTAAGTATGCAAGAGTCAAAGATGAACTGTTGTGTTGAGAGTAAGTATGCAAGAGTCAAAGATGAACTGTTGTGTTGAGGGTAAGTATGCAAGAGTCAAAGATGAACTGTTGTGTTGAGAGTAAGTATGCAAGAGTCAAAGATGAACTGTTGTGTTGAGAGTAAGTATGCAAGAGTCAAAGATGAACTGTTGTGTTGAGAGTAAGTATGCAAGAATCAAAGATGAACTGTTGTGTTGAGAGTAAGTATGCAAGAGTCAAAGATGAACTGTTGTGTTGAGAGTAAGTATGCAAGAGTCAAAGATGAACTGTTGTGTTGAGAGTAAGTATGCAAGAGTCAAAGATGAACTGTTGTGTTGAGAGTAAGTATGCAAGAGTCAAAGATGAACTGTTGTGTTGAGAGTAAGTATGCAAGAGTCAAAGATGAACTGTTGTGTTGAGAGTAAGTATGCAAGAGTCAAAGATGAACTGTTGTGTTGAGAGTAAGTATGCAAGAGTCAAAGATGAACTGTTGTGTTGAGAGTAAGTATGCAAGAGTCAAAGATGAACTGTTGTGTTGAGAGTCAAAGATGAACTGTTGTGTTGAGAGTCAAAGATGAACTGTTGTGTTGAGAGTCAAAGATGAACTGTTGTGTTGAGAGTCAAAGATGAACTGTTGTGTTGAGAGTCAAAGATGAACTGTTGTGTTGAGAGTCAAAGATGAACTGTTGTGTTGAGAGTCAAAGATGAACTGTTGTGTTGAGAGTCAAAGATGAACTGTTGTGTTGAGAGTAAGTAAAGCTGTAGAAATGAATTAAAGAGTTGCAATTCAAAAATCCATTTTAATTATTTAATCATTCAAATGAAAAATATTTTGCTTACCAAACTAATTAATGATTAGTACATTGCTGAGTGTAAGATGTGTGTACACAGCTGAGTGTAAGATGTATGTACATTAGTGTAAGATGTATGTACATAATGAGTGTAAGATGTATGTACATAATGAGTGTAAGATGTGTACATAGTTGAGAAAGATATTTAACCCCACATAGTTTATTAAGATTCATAATATCCATGGTTCATGATATCCATGGTTCATGATATTCATGATCTCTTGTAATGTATGTAGATGACAGGAAGAGAAAACACATAAAATCTGTGTAGGATGTTACACTTAAAAATGGAATGTTTCACTTACAAATGGAATGTTTCATTGTATTTTGGACTCCAGTTGTTGGACTTAGATTTGGTGGAATGCTTTCTTTTCTTGTCATTGAGATGTGGACCAATCAGATGGACTTCAACAAATGGCCGGAACATGCCAGTGGTTCTCCACTTAAGATCATTGCATGCTACCACTGGTGGACAGAAATGACATTAAGATCATTGCATGCTACCGCTGGTGGACAGAAATAACATTAAGATCATTGCATGCTACTGCTGGTGGACAGAAATAACATTAACTTAACTTCTATGACATGAGAACATTGAGTCCATCTTGTTCAGCAATCTTAAACATTTTTATATTTTGTAACCCCTCATCAACCTGGTATTTTGTTAGATTCAATTTTAAATGTAGAAATAATTCTATCTTCTAAGTGAAAATTGAACACAGAAGAACTACACAATTCTGTTTATAAATCTATTTAAACTCTCAAGTCCTCCAGGTAATATACAGGGCCAGGTTACCTCGGACTGTAACTTTGTGTTCCCCTGTTCCTGGATGTGTTGTAAAATCTACTTGTATGGATACTTCTCCAACTGGATCTTCTTGACCAGGTTTTTCTGAGAAATAAATGAAATTTTGACTGTGGGACTTTTTTCTTTAAACAATATTTAAAAACACATATTTTTTTTTTATAATACCAATGTCAGACCAACTTAAGTGGAAAAAAAACATTCTTTAATTCAAGGCCATTTATACTGAGGTCATAAAATGACAGTTGAAACCATAGTTACCTTGCTGTGTCTGAGTGTTGACAAAAGTCTTTATGAGTGTGTCTGTTGTCTGTGTATAGAGACTTAGGGCATATCTCAGGGACTGTAACTCTGCACTTTTGTCTAGGAATGTTTTCTTTAATCCCTTTTAATACAGCAAAATAAAACAATTATTAAACTATCATTTTTACAGATAGTTATACTTTTGAACATCTCTTTGTTGTTGTCTCTGTTTTACAAAAAACAAAACAATGAATGAACTTTCATTTTTACAGACAGTTATACATCAAAGCACTTATTTCCTGCACTAACACACCAGCGACTATTAGAAGGGAAAAAAAATTAATTAATCTTTTCTGCACAATATCACCATATGGAATCAATCCAATACTCTCCTACTAGTCATCCTCAATTCCCCCGTATTTCTTTTCTTATTTCTTACATAAATCCAAAATATTTTTGTCCCTTAAAATTGTATTATTCTCAGGTTTGATTCATCAATTCTTTTACGTCCTGTAATCTTGCTTTTGAAAAACCCAACTTCCAGCAATAACATCAAATGGTGAACACTGAATTGTTTGAACAACTTTTTTATTTCTTCTTGTTTCTTTATTTGTCCTGTCTACTGAGAAATGCTCTTAGCCAAAAAGTTCTTCTTTTATTGTCCTGTCTTTCTATTTCAAGCATCCACATCCATTATTCCACCCCTTCCTATACTTGGACTATCCCTCTGCTGTCTTCTCTTTTGTACAAAATAAAACAATGATTGGGCTATCATTTTGACAGATAGTTTTACATTAAATATCCCTTTGTTGTTTTCTCTACACAAAATAGTATTTCCTATTTAAAGTGCAACATTTCTAATTTTTCTTTTGAGAATTCAGTTTTTCTTAACCCTGGACTTTCAACTCCCAATCAATATGTTGGGAATAAAAGCAAACAATAACACATCTTAGATTTTTAAATAAATTCAACACAATAATTTCACTAAAGACTTATCCAACATTTTATCCCGTTTTCTGGAACCGGAAACAACAGTATCCTCAAAACTTTGTACTTTATTTTGAGTTAAAAAAATATAGCTGGATTGCGGATTGGTCTTTTTAGGTGGGCTTTAAATTGATCTAATTGTTAATGTCTATGATGATACAGTACTTTTTGAGCAGGAAGTTTTGTGATCTAATTGTTAATGTCTATGATGATACAGTACTTTTTGAGCAGGAAGTTTTGTGGATATTTCAACTCTCTTTCTACACAGTCATCTTTCTTCATACACATGGATTAAGTCATGACTTTATAAATTTCACTTTAAACTTAAAATCCGTTTTCTTTGAGCTGTTCTACTGACCGTAGAACACACTAAAATGAGTGGACCTTTACCCCCCTCTCCTCACAACGATGACAAGGCTACTCACATCGAAAGGGGGCTTATGAAACTGCAAAGAAAAATAACCAAACAAGTTTCCCTAACAATGAAATGTTCTTCATTCAGAGAAATAGATTTATGAAACTATTATGATGTTGTGTTTCAGGTTTTGGAATAATCTGGTTAATATAGAAGAACATGAGGCTGGTCAATAGGAGTAGAGAGACAAGAGTATGATAGAGGGACAGGAGGATGGGTTAAAAGAGATTGGGATAATTTAGTATGCAGGAGAGAGAAGTTGGAGAAGAGACTGAGGGATCATTTGAGTTAAAAGGTGATGGAGATAAAAAATGGTAATTGTAATGAAATAGGAGAGAGAGAGAGAGTGAAAACAATAAAGATTGAGGGATAGAAAAAGAGGGAGGTGAAGGAGAAAATAAGAGGAAGAAAATGCAAGTACAAGGGCTGAAATAAAAGGAGAGAGTATGTAATAGGAATAGAAATGTAAAGGTATGTCTTCAAGGGATAACACCAGATGTATCCACTCATAACAAGTACCGGGTATACAAGATTACATGACTTTTAACACCTGATTGATCCACTCATAACAAGTACGAGGTTTACAAGATTACATCAATTTTAACACATGATTGATCCACTCATAACAAGTACGAGGTTTACAAGATTACATGACTTTTAACACCTGATTGATCCACTCATAACAAGTACCAGGTTTACAAGATTACATGACTTTTAACACCTGATTGATCCACTCATAACAAGTACGAGGTTTACAAGATTACATCAATTTTAACACATGATTCATCCACTCATTACAAGTACCAGGTGCACAACTTTTAAGTGACAATTTTAGGCATTCAAGTTCATCAAACTTTGAGATGATTATTTCATTGATTTTTGTTTCTCATCTTTTTCTGTAACTAGCTTTTAACTCGCACCTTCTTATGCACCTGTCAATTTGTCTTATGCACCTGTCAATTTATCTTATGCACCTGTCAATTTGTCTTATGCACCTGTCAATTTTTCTTATGCACCTGTCAATTTTTCTTATGCACCTGTAAATTTCATTTCTCATGAACATATTGTTGATAGTTAATTTTGTGCTGTCAAATTTCAATCTCATTAATGATGGTTCTTTTCACACCACCACCATTTGTGCATGTTACTTCTCATACACAACACCATTTGTGCATGTTACTTCTCACACACACACACACACACCACCATTTGTGCATGTTATTTCTCATACATACCACCATTTGTGCATGTTACTTCTCATACACAACACCATTTGTGCATATTACTTCTCATACACACCACAATTTGTACATTTTATTTTTCATACACACCGCCATTTGTGCATATTACTTCTCATACACACCACCATTTGTACACTTTATTTTTCATACACACCACCATTTGTGCATTGTTTTATCTTGTTGTAGTCAGTGTATAGACATTCAGATTGTAAGATGACACCAAATAATAACTACAAACATAAGGTGATGATAAATCTAAAGATTCATTCAAACATTCTCCAACTGACCTGTCCACCAGCATGGAAGTATTGTTTGATTGTGTCCAAAGCCATGTCCAGCACTGCACACTGTTTAGGACTCAGGTTTTTTTCAGCCTCCTTAGACATATCCTGTTGATAGAGTCCAAGCAGTTAAAAATTATATGACATACTAGTCATTAAACTATAGCTATTTTTAAAAAAATGTATTTATTGCAATTTCAGTAATTTGTTGTTTCTAACATTAAACAAGTTTTCAGACAATATGGTTAGAGGATTTATATGATGTCATGCTGCAACTGGTGATTCCTGTTAAGTCCTTTGATACTCTCTAAGACATTTGTTTAAGATCATTCTTAAAAGACGTATTTCAAATATAAATGTATCCCTTTCAAAGAAAATATGATAATAAAACAATTTACATCACAGCAAAATTGATTGGTTGTTGCAGAGAATTATATTTAATCAGAAACTCAAAAAAGAGTTTGAATATGTGTAAAGAGATTTTTATTTATGTATAAAATAATAAAAAAAATATACATTAATTAATTTGTATTTGAAGTATCTTTCTATTCTAGTGAAAATTTTTATCAGAACAGGATTACAGAAAGCATGAAAGGTCTAAAATCTATGTCAGAAATTAATTATATTATTTAAAATATTGATAAAATTCCAAACTTTTGTACACAATTTTTAATATGGCACAAACTAGGTTTCTACTAAACAAAATGTAGTCGCACAAACTAGGTTTCTACTAAACAAATGTAATCAGCACAAACTAGGTTTCTACTAAACAAAATGTAGTCGCACAAACTAGGTTTCTACTAAACAAATGTAATCAGCACAAACTAGGTTTCCAGTCAAAAAATGTAGTCACAGTGAAAAATTGACATTAAAAAAATGAAATCACTAAATGTTGCATCAAAGAAACCTACAAAGAAATGGGTCAAACATAATGATCTGAATAATGGTCAGTTCAGATAGACTTCAATTATTTCTGACTAAGAATATTGTATAATGCAGCAGAAATAGATATTGCATTAAAGCAGTACTTGTTTCTCCCATCAATAATCTTTAATGTTCCCTATGTCCTGTTTTTAATTTCCTCCATCTTATGAAATGTATAAAACATTTCCCCTCAGAGACAAAATGTCAGCCCCCACTTTTATAATCATCCAATTGTCCCCCCCCCCCCCACTTCACCTTGTCTGGTGTATGCCCATGTTGAGAAAGACTACCTTAAAGGAAAACAGGAAAATTCATTAACAATTTTAAAAAAAAAAGCTTTTAATTATTTAAAAGTTGTAACTATTTAAAAAGGAACAAAGCTGTAGTTCAAATGATGATGTTATTAAATGTGCTTCAATCCCAGCGACCACTTTAACTGGTTATAAGGGGGAGGGACTGCTACCAGGTTAGGTAAAAGGAAATCAGTGAAACAAAGTATGGGGAAACCTGGGGAAAAAGACGCAACAAAACAACAAGAAGCCTTCATCAGAGAGCAAACAACAGTCAAAACAATAACAATAAACACTTGTAGTGTCCAAAAGCTAAGTGTTTATTTTGTTCCGCTAATTTCCTTTTACCAGATTAAATAGACACGAAAAATCTGTGTCGATATAACAATATATATTGAGCTTTAATAATAATTTTACATTACAGATAATTAAACTGTTAAGATACCCAATTGTATTATACTGAATTTATTTTAAAGCATTTTACATCTGATACAATTTAGCTGACATTTGAATAACACTATAGACACAATTAATTGAATAAGACTAAAGACACAATTAACTGAATAATTCTATAGACACAACTAATTGAATAACATTATAGACACAATATATTGAAATACTCTATAGACACAATTGATTGAATAACACTATAGATACAATCAATTGAATAACACTAAATACACAATTAATTGCTCAATGTGGTTTGTCAATATTTCAAAGATGTGGTCCTGGGAAGGAGAAATAACTTCCTATGTCCTATGTATTTCCCTTGAAATAAAGTCTCAAGTCAGTTATTTAAAAGAATACTGGTTACAGAATCAAGAAAAGAAATGAAATATAAACTAAAATAATCATGCAAAGAAAAGGTTGAAAATGAAAGAAAGGCAGAAAACCAAAAAATGAGTAAAGGAAATCCTAATCAACAATGTAACATTTAATAAAACACTAGGACGTGTGTGACTGGGCTTGTGCACATCAGGTCCAATGGTGACAATAAACACAGTGGTGCCAAACTTATGTGCAAAAAGTACCAAGAAAGTGGCCTGTATGCTCTTGACCTGCTTCATGGGCGTGTTTATTGGCATCTGACTGACATGGTTCAGCAGCAGACGGGACATGTCCTCAATCTTGGCCTGGGCATTGCTAGGCAGTGGGAGAAGCTGAAAGAGGAGAACCCATCACCAAAATTATACCCAGTCAGTTCATGAGTGGATCTCATACCCAGTGAGTGCAAGAATGGGTCTCATGCTGTCATTTCTAGGGAGCTACAAGAAAACTCTACAAAATAAGTCTGGACAGTGATAAGTCAGGATTTATTCTTTATTTATTTTGTTGACATCTGACTGAACTCAGGATCTATTGGAACAATTGTACAACTTCTAATCCTTTTATGAATCTAGCAGATAAAGGCCATCAGTATCGTGTTGTTTTATATTGTTCTCCACATCTCTTAATGAAACAGGAAAGCAGACTTAACACCTGAGTGGAAGATTTTTCTATTACGTTTGTATTGTCACGGAAATGTAAAAAATAATAATTTATGAATACAAATTTCAAAAACACCAGAAACCAGGAAAAAAAATCCCAAATTGAAATACATTTTTAAAAAAAGGAAATGAAATTTAAAGGGATTCTGGATGTTTAGGAAAGAAATTTTTGAAATAAAAAATGCCAGACCCTGGTGACCACCATAAAATGCCAGACCCTGGTGAACACCATAAAATGCCAGACCCTGGTGACCACCATAAAATGCCAGACCCTGGTGACCACCATAAAATGCCAGACCATGGTGACCACCATTAGCTAATTTGATGAACTCACCACTTCCTCAGAACCTGACAGCTAGATTAACAATTGAAGAAATTATTTCAACTGAAAGAATGGCAATCTTTCTTGTCTTTTGTATTGATGCTATACATAGCAAGATGTTGTGCCACCCATGTCAGACTTTAAATACCCCCCCCCCCCCCCCCCAATAAAAATACACATAAATATATACAGTACTTTTTGGCACAATGAAACCAGGAAATAACTAGGGGTGAGGGGTGCTTGTGGGTGTGTGTGAAGGTAATGAAGGCTGCCGAAGGTTCCGAAGTCAAAGTGAGGTCAGGGGGCTGGGACTACTTGAGCCCCTCCCTGAAATGGTTAGTTAAATTCAAAAGACAAGGATTCACTTTTGACCATACCTAAATTTAGTATTGCGCTATATATGCATGATTTTTTGATATTTTTAATTGTTACTAAACAGTAATGTCGGTTAATAGTATTTATTTAAACCATTGTTACTAAACAGTAATGTTGGTAAATAGTATTTATTTAAACCATTATAAAACTGTTAAACTAATTCATTTTTGAATACTTTTTTTTTAGGAGCAGATGGGCTTGATGTCACAAGAAAAGTATTTAATATATATAGGCTACGGCTGCCCGGGGGTTGTAGAGTGAGTTGTGGCACAGTTATATTAGGAGCAGGGCTGAAGAGCTAAAGAAGCCGTTTGTCTATTTAACCTTTTTGTTATTATTAAAATAAAATAATTGCAAACATTGAAAGGATATTTGGTTCCATTTTTTATTTCGTCTTCTTTATTATTGTCATTGCACTACATGTTCAGTCCTGGCCTCAAAGGGCGACAACCTTGGCATACTACAATCACTATCTATGGACAATGAATAGACAGCTATGTGTGCCTGTTTTGACTGTACCCAGTGCCTGAAACGGCCTAATCTAAGTATCATACCAAGGAAAACTCAGAGTGCAAACATAATTATGTTCAAAGTCATTATTTCACTGGTGGATTTACTATAAGACCAAATGAAATCATATCTTTTGCGTAAAAAATCCCAAGGGGTGGCATAAAATAAAATCACTGAAATTATAATAAAAATGTTATGGAGATTTATTGAGCTTAGAATAATAATAAACTGTAATTATAATAATTATTTTTATAAAATCACAATGGCTGCATTTAAATTTAATTTGATTAAATGGCTGCTTGTCCTAGGCCCTAACTTCAGTGCACTGATAATTTGTTGTTGTTGTATTATTGTTTTATATTTTCTCAGCTGTCATGTAGGCCATCAATGAGCCATCAATGAGCTTGTCATTTTAAGTCAGCCCCCCCGCCCCCCCCTTCCCATTTTTTCATCAAAAGAAAATATCTCTCAAATTATCCTTTCGATGACTATTTCCTAGTGCAGCGGTTCTCAGCCTGTGGGTCGTGACCCCTATTGGGGGTCGCACGACCCTTTCCTAGGGGTCGCCTGAAAACACATATGCTCCCCAGTTATGAAGTAGCAAAGGTATAACGGTATAAAAGGGTCTTGGCTTTAGGAAGAACCACTGCCCTAGTGGCTTATTTTGTTTTCCTTTTCTCTACCTAATATTTCAATTTAACTGGGTCAGAATAAAGGACTAAATACACTGCCAAACAGAATTCCATTATCTTATAATGAGTAATTGATGGTAAAATTAAATTATGCTCATTGACTTTGCGCAGAAACTGTCATCCACCCAAATATAAAGAAAAAGTTCCGCCAGGGGTGGATTGCCCCCACCCCTACCTACACCACTGTATGCAAAAGAAGGAGGCCTACATATTAAAGTGTTGTGTGATAGGCACGTGGCTCACCCGAGAAAATTGTAAAAAATAAACTACCTGGCCTTTTACATGTACAATAACAAATGACATATTTTAAATCTGAAAATCATTGAAGTTTGGGCCAGTGTGCGAATAAAAGAATATAAATAGATTCTATAGATCAAGATATAAATAGATTCTATAGTTCAAAAATCAATTCTTAAAAAGTGCTGTTTCAAGTTTAGCACTGTCAGTCGAAATAATTTTAAATCACAGAAACCAAAATGAACTTGAAATGAGGCCAAACAATGCAAAGTTTGAACAATGGAATTAACATAGCAAGATCAAGAACAAAAATATTTTTATTATTAGTGTGCATAATGCTAGCACTGCTTTTCATGGTATTATAAAACTAAGTTTACTTCTCTTACCTGTCTTGGATCAGATAAGGGAGGCAACACCACAGTTTTTTCCATTGTGTGCATAACAATCTTCCAGAGTTCCTATAGAGAGAAATGAGTATAAAAAGAAATTGAAATACATTCAATGAATCAAGTTAACATTTAATTATCAGACTGGCAATAACAATACAAAGTAATATTGAAACAATTTCTTTGGTTTCATAGACACTTCTTAAGAAACAAAGGAAATCTTTAGAAATGTTCTTAAAAGATTAGATAGAACAACTTAACAGTTTTATATTAAAATTTATACATCGAATATCTTTGTTTTAGTTGTTATTATTATTCTGATTTAAGCTAATTTTTTCAATGACCCTAATCACTTGGCATCCTACCCCAAGTGTATTCAAATATTTATTTTAAATTAGGGTCTGAAATGCCCTGCCATAACAAAATTTGTCTAAATTCTAATTTAGCAAATCTGATTAAGTTTGATTAAATATATGTTTTGAATGATAACAACAGCTTTGAGCAGTTTCAAGAGGTTACAAAGAAGCAAACTGAACTTTGGAGACATTCAATAGATCATCATTTCTGTCACCAATAGATTAAAGAGCAAATCAACAAATGTTAACTATACAAAGTCATAAATAAAATAAATGATATTTTAATTTCGCGATATTATAGCAACCAATGGCAAAATAGTGAGTGAACTGTGAGGTGACTGGGGATATTGTTATAGCAACCTATGGCAAAATAGTGAGTGAACTGTGAGGTGACTGGGGATGTTGTTATAGCAACCTATGGCAAAATAGTGAGCGAACTGTGAGGTGACTGGGGATATTGTTATAGCAACCTATGGCAAAATAGTGAGTGAACTGTGAGGTGACTGGGGATGTTGTTATTGCAACAATGGTAAAGAATGAGTTGAAATCTGAAATTTATTTTACCTTGAGCAATCTCTTGAGGACAGTTTTTTCACAAACTTGAGCAAACATGGACAGACTGCAGTTGTTGGTACAATTGTAGGGAGGTAAGTCATGGTTGCATAGATTGGTCATTTATGATTGTAAGTGGTCAGGGATTAAAAAAACAAAACAAGTTGTAAGAGTATGACTGTAACAAGTTGTAAGAGTATGATATAAGAGTCAATGTCAAATTAAAATAATTTTGAAAAAAGTTTAATTTGTCCAATAAAGAAAACATTAGCTTTCAACTAGCTTAAACTCAAACATCTATTGAAAGGCTGTGTTTATAAGACATGACATATCTATGCAAACAATTATTTCTCATATCAGTTATCTTAGGATGTGGCTAAAAATAATGTTATCTTTATTGTTAGTTTGATCTTACAGTTTATATTTATTGAATTTAAAATAAAGTTATAATAATAAGCAGTCATTTAAAAAGACTTTTCAAACTATAAAAATCTTAAAATATTGGAAATATTTTTTCATGTACCTAGTCAAGCCAATCAATGGATGCATTGACAAAATAAAAAAAAAATCTTAATTGTGATAAGATTTGGAATGACATTACATTTTCTTTATGAAAAATCTTTGCAAAGAACACACATATTAAGATCAAGTGTTACCTTTGATCAAACTATGACTGATGTCTAGTATATACCATTGATTAAACTATGACTGATATCAAAGATATACCGCTTATCATCACAAAACACTCTAAGTTCTTAAATACTATTTAATTAATACATCTTATATTTCACTGTCATTTTCAACAAGCCTAGTCTCAAGCAATGTTAATAAATTATTTCCATACACAGTTTTGCAATGCAGTCAATAACTATAGTTTTGGACCCACCTGCCATCTAGAAGGTCCATAAGTGGTCTGAGCACCATGTCTGACTCTTGTTGAATACTTGACCTTTGACTTGGCTGGGATAAGGACACCTGGCCACCACCTTTCACCTTTGACAATAATCCACCTAATTCCTGCATACTTTGTTGGATTTGAGGCTCCAAACTGGAAGCAAATACAAAATAATCAATTTTTAACACTAGCATTGTAAACGTGGTCAACCATTTATCTACAGTGAGGCTTGATATAAATTTATTGGCATAAATAGCAAAGCAATGCAAGCCTAAGACTATTCAGATTACATTTTGACTTTTTCTAATACAGACAATTAAGCCATTAGCTTGATGGATTGTTGCCAAGTAGGCCATCAATCTAATTCAAACAATAAACAGACTTAATAGTTTCTGATTTCAGTTTATAACCCAACTTGAAGAAAACAATAACAGACCTTCTTGTACAGAACAAAATAATCGTATTTGTACAGATCTATAATAGACCTACTTGTACAGAGCAATAATAGAACTACTTGTACAGAACAATATAGTCCTATCTGTACAGACTGTACAGAAGAATAACAGACCTACTTGTACAAAAAATATTTGACATGAAACAAGAGATAAAGACCTGTTTTTTGATACATATTGCTCTCTTATAAGTCGTACCTTTTGGAGAATATAGAGCTCAACTCATCTAGAACTCCATTGAGCTTTGATTGAAGTTCATTAAGAATATTGGCGGCATCTGTGTCAAGCTGAAATAGATCGCGTGAAAATGTTGGCTCAAACAACGTCAGATTAAACTAGGTAATGTAAGTAATATATTCAGCTTTATCTTGGAGTTTCCCAATATTAGTTTCATGGTTGGGCTTTGTTTATCACACACTAGCAACATTTCAGTCACACTCAGGTAGCAACATTTCAGTCATACACCCAGATAGCAAAATTTCCATCACACATCCAAATAGCAACATTTCCATCACAAACCCAGGCAGCAACATTCCAAGTCATTGGATGTTTATGTTAATCACACTCCTAGGTAGCAACATTTCCATCACAAATCCAGTTATTAGAAGATTACAAAATACCAAAGCACGAGAAATTGTAGAGAATATGATTACTTTAGACCCGGTTACAAAAACTCTCAGAGCATGCTCTTACATTTCTTTCTGAGACTCTCTTTTGTTCTCCTATACTCTCACACTTATATTCTTTCTCTCCTTCTTACTTTCTGACTCTATTCTCTCAAAGACTCACCTTTTCACCACCCATACTCTCAAAAACCTTTTCAAGTTGGACCCGCAACTGCTGAATGTTGTTCATCATTATACAAGCCTGAAATGGACATCAAATTCATCATTATTATAAAATAATAACCCCAAAATGGTATCAACTTCTTTATTTATTTTTACTAAAACTATCAACAGAAAGATACTTATAATTAATTATAAATACATTTAAAGAAAGTTTAAATTATTTTCATTTTTTTGAAATATTGTATTCTATGTTTTATGTAGTGTTCTCTTCCCTTTAATTGCAAAATTGTTTTAAAAATCCCAGAATCCAACTTTTAATACAAAAAGTTTCTCGTTAAATTTACTTTTAATTTTAAAATTCTAATTTCCTTTAACCTGATTAAATGTTGAACAAATAAAAAACTTACAACTTTCTGTCGACTTGTGTACTTTTCAAAATCTCTTCTTACAATATCTGCATAGGCTAATAAGACTTTGTTAACAGTCTGAGAAAGACATATTTATTCGTTTAATACTTTAAAAAGATCATATGAAGACATATTTCTTTGTTTAACACTTTAAACAAATGATATGAAGACATATTTCTTTGTTGAACACTTTAAATAGATCATATGAAGACATATTTTTTTGTTAAACACTTGAAACAGATGATATTCATAGCATTATTAATAAGCCTACAATCGTAACAATATGGAGGCATTTGGAAAAAAACTATCAATTTTAAATAATTGAAACCTCGAGATTATAGACTGAATAGATTTACAATTATGAGACTGAATAAATCTGCCTATGAGATGTTAGACTGATATATTATTAATTCTGTATTATAAAACAAATGGCAACAGTGTTTACCTACAAAATATTCATATTGAATTAATTAATTATACCTTAGCAAATCGCTTCATATAATTCTTGACAACTTCTGGGTCTGGGCATTCCAGCTTTTTGATAACATCGAAACATTGGTTAAGTTGTGTAAACACATCGACAACTGAGGTAGAGAACAGGGCGTGCTCAGAGCTCTTTTGGAACTGGCAACAGGAAAATACTTCAGTAACAATTAATATTAAAAAAATTATTGTGATATGAGAATGTGCTACTTATATACATATTAATTGTGATATGAGAATGTGCAACTTATATACATATTAATTGTGATATGAGAATGTGCGACTTATGTACATATTAATTGTGATATGAGAATGCGCGACTTATGTACATATTAATTGTTATATGAGAATGTGTGACTTATGTACATATTGTGATATGAGAAAGTGTGACTTATGTACCTTATTGTGATATGAGAATGTGTGACTTAGGTACATATTGTGATATGAGAATGTGTGACTTATGTACATATTGTAATATGAGAATGTTTGACTTATGTACATATCGTGATATGAGAATGTGTGACTTATGTATATATTGTGATATGAGAATGTGTGACTTAGGTACATATTGTGATATGAGAATGTGTGACTTATGTACATATTGTGATATGAGAATGTGTGACTTATGTACATATTAATTGTGATACGAGAATGTGTGACTTATGTACATATTGTGATATGAGAATGTTTGACTTATGTACATATTGTGATATGAGAATGTGTGACTTATGTACATATTGTGATATGAGAATGTGTGACTTAGGTACATATTGTGATATGAGAATGTGTGACTTATGTACATATTGTGATATGAGAATGTGTGACTTATGTATATATTGTGATATGAGAATGTGTGACTTAGGTACATATTGTGATATGAGAATGTGTGACTTATGTACATATTGTGATATGAGAATGTGTGACTTATGTACATATTAATTGTGATACGAGAATGTGTGACTTATGTACATATTGTGATATGAGAATGTTTGACTTAGGTACATATTGTGACATGAGAATGTGTGACTTATGTACATATTAATTGTGATATGAGAATGTGTGACTTATGTACATATTGTGATATGAGAATGTTTGACTTATGTACATATTGTGATATGAGAATGTGTGACTTATGTACATATCATGATATGAGAATGTTTGACTTGTGTACATATCATGATATGAGAATGTGTGACTATGTACATATCATGATATGAGAATGTGTGACTTAAGTACATATTGTGATATGAGAATGTGTGACTTATGTACATATATTAAACAAAGGAAGATATAAAGAAATGTTCAATCCCAGTAACATAATTGAGAGTAATTGGTCAATTTTATTAACAATCAAGGTGATACAATAAACTGACCACCATCTACACAATAAAATGAACTATATATTACTGACCCCATCTATCACTGACCCCCATCTACAAAATAAACTAACCCCATCTTTTCTGTCCCTGTCATAGGCACCATGCAGGTAGTCCATGGACACATCATCATTTTCATTGAGCCATTGCATGACAAATGGTTCAAACCATCTGCAATAGTTAAATATGATAAAATAGTTGAACATGATAAAATAGTTGAACTTGATAAAATAGTTGAACTTGATGTAATGGTTGAACATGATAAAATAGTTGAACTTGATGTAATGGTTGAACATGATAAAATAGTTGAACTTGATGTAATGGTTGAACATGATAAAATAGTTGAACATGATGTAATGGTTGAACATGATAAAATAGTTGAACATGATAAAATAGTTGAACTTGATGTAATAGTTGAACATGATAAAATAGTTGAACTTGATAAAATAGTTGAACTTGATGTAATGGTTAAACATGATAAAATGGTTGAACATGATAAAATAGTTGAACTTGATGTAATGGTTGAACATGATAAAATAGTTGAACTTGATGTAATGGTTGAACATGATAAAATGGTTGAACATGATAAAATGGTTGAACTTGATAAAATAGTTGAACATGATAAAATGGTTGAACATGATAAAATAGTTGAACTTGATGTAATGGTTGAACATGATAAAATGGTTGAACATGATAAAATGGTTGAACTTGATGTAATGGTTGAACTTGATAAAATAGTTGAACTTGATAAAATGGTTGAACATGATAAAATGGTTGAACATGATAAAATAGTTGAACATGATAAAATAGTTGAACATGATAAAATAGTTGAAAATGATAAAATAGTTGAAAATGATAAAATAGTTGAAAATGATAAAATAGTTGAAAATGATAAAATAGTTGAACATGATAAAATAGTTGAACATGATAAAATAGTTGAACTTGATAAAATAGTTGAACTTGATAAAATAGTTGAACATGATAAAATAGTTGAACTTGATGTAATGGTTGAACATGATAAAATAGTTGAACTTGATGTAATGGTTGAACATGATAAAATAGTTGAACATGATAAAATAGTTGAACATGATAAAATAGTTGAACTTGATGTAATGGTTGAACATGATAAAATAGTTGAACTTGATAAAATAGTTGAACATGATAAAATAGTTGAACATGATAAAATAGTTAAACATGATAAAATAGTTGAACTTGATGTAATGGTTGAACATGATAAAATAGTTGAACTTGATGTAATGGTTGAACATGATAAAATAGTTGAACTTGATGTAATGGTTGAACATGATAAAATAGTTGAACATGATGTAATGGTTGAACATGATAAAATAGTTGAACATGATAAAATAGTTGAACTTGATGTAATAGTTGAACATGATAAAATAGTTGAACTTGATAAAATAGTTGAACTTGATGTAATGGTTGAACATGATAAAATGGTTGAACATGATAAAATAGTTGAACTTGATGTAATGGTTGAACATGATAAAATAGTTGAACTTGATGTAATGGTTGAACATGATAAAATAGTTGAACTTGATGTAATGGTTGAACATGATAAAATGGTTGAACATGATAAAATGGTTGAACTTGATAAAATAGTTGAGCATGATAAAATGGTTGAACATGATAAAATAGTTGAACATGATAAAATAGTTGAACTTGATGTAATGGTTGAACATGATAAAATGGTTGAACATGATAAAATGGTTGAACTTGATGTAATGGTTGAACTTGATAAAATAGTTGAACTTGATAAAATGGTTGAACATGATAAAATGGTTGAACATGATAAAATGGTTGAACTTGATAAAATGGTTGAACTTGATGTAATGGTTGAACTTGATGTAATGGTTGAACTTGATGTAATGGTTGAACTTGATGTAATGGTTGAACTTGATGTAATGGTTGAACTTGATGTAATGGTTGAACTTGATGTAATGGTTGAACTTGATGTAATGGTTGAACTTGATGTAATGGTTGAACATAATAAAATTGTTTATTAACATATTAATCAATGTGTGTGTGGGAGGGGGGGGAAAGATAAGAAGAGTTTTTCTGACCTTGGATACTCTGGTACAGATCCACGGTACTGAGGCACATCGGCAATATATTTGGTGTAAAGCCACTTGACTTTAAAGTGAAGATTCATATACTCGGAGCTTTTACACGTTCTTTCTTCTTCATGCTCTGATAGAATGGACATTCAAATATTACTCTGATCGAATGGACATTCAAATATTACTCAATAACATTTAGGTGAACTTTTGACAAGACAAAAAATAGTTTTGGTGGCTGCCATTGCATATACACAATCAATGAGTGAATATTTATTTGACAACTAATTGGTTTAATTGGAGATGACTGCCAAGTAACTTGAAATTAAAATTTATTATTTAAAAACCGACATATTTATTGGTAAACAATGTAAATAATTACTCAGTGAGAAAGAGAGATCTGTAGTCCACATAGAGAGAGAGAGAGAGAGATCTGTAGTCCACATAGAGAGAGAGAGAGAGAGATCTGTAGTCCACATAGAGAGAGAGAGAGAGAGAGAGATCTGTAGTCCACATAGAGAGAGAGAGAGAGAGATCTGTAGTCCACATAGAGAGAGAGAGAGAGAGATCTGTAGTCCACATAGAGAGAGAGAGAGAGAGATCTGTAGTCCACATAGAGAGAGAGAGAGAGAGATCTGTAGTCCACATAGAGAGAGAGAGAGAGAGATCTGTAGTCCACATAGAGAGAGAGAGAGAGAGATCTGTAGTCCACATAGAGAGAGAGAGATCTGTAGTCCACATAGAGAGAGAGAGAGAGATCTGTAGTCCACATAGAGAGAGAGAGAGAGAGAGATCTGTAGTCCACATAGAGAGAGAGAGAGAGATCTGTAGTCCACATAGAGAGAGAGAGAGAGATCTGTAGTCCACATAGAGAGAGAGAGAGAGAGATCTGTAGTCCACATAGAGAGAGAGAGAGAGAGATCTGTAGTCCACATAGAGAGAGAGAGAGAGATCTGTAGTCCACATAGAGAGAGAGAGAGAGATCTGTAGTCCACATAGAGAGAGAGAGAGAGAGATCTGTAGTCCACATAGAGAGAGAGAGAGAGAGAGATCTGTAGTCCACATAGAGAGAGAGAGAGAGAGAGAGATCTGTAGTCCACATAGAGAGAGAGAGAGAGAGAGAGATCTGTAGTCCACATAGAGAGAGAGAGAGAGAGATCTGTAGTCCACATAGAGAGAGAGAGAGAGAGAGATCTGTAGTCCACATAGAGAGAGAGAGAGAGAGATCTGTAGTCCACATAGAGAGAGAGAGAGAGAGAGAGATCTGTAGTCCACATAGAGAGAGAGAGAGAGAGAGAGATCTGTAGTCCACATAGAGAGAGAGAGAGAGAGATCTGTAGTCCACATAGAGAGAGAGAGAGAGAGATCTGTAGTCCACATAGAGAGAGAGAGAGAGAGAGAGATCTGTAGTCCACATAGAGAGAGAGAGAGAGAGAGAGATCTGTAGTCCACATAGAGAGAGAGAGAGAGAGAGAGATCTGTAGTCCACATAGAGAGAGAGAGAGAGAGAGAGATCTGTAGTCCACATGAGAGAGAGAGAGAGAGAGAGAGATCTGTAGTCCACATAGAGAGAGAGAGAGAGATCTGTAGTCCACATAGAGAGAGAGAGAGAGAGATCTGTAGTCCACATAGAGAGAGAGAGAGAGAGAGAGATCTGTAGTCCACATAGAGAGAGAGAGAGAGAGAGAGATCTGTAGTCCACATAGAGAGAGAGAGAGAGAGATCTGTAGTCCACATAGAGAGAGAGAGAGAGAGAGAGATCTGTAGTCCACATAGAGAGAGAGAGAGAGAGAGATCTGTAGTCCACATAGAGAGAGAGAGAGAGAGAGAGAGTCTGTAGTCCACATAGAGAGAGAGAGAGAGAGAGATCTGTAGTCCACATAGAGAGAGAGAGAGAGAGAGATCTGTAGTCCACATAGAGAGAGAGAGAGAGAGAGATCTGTAGTCCACATAGAGAGAGAGAGAGAGAGAGAGATCTGTAGTCCACATAGAGAGAGAGAGAGAGAGACAGAGATCTGTAGTCCACATAGAGAGAGAGAGAGAGAGAGAGATCTGTAGTCCACATAGAGAGAGAGAGAGAGAGAGAGATCTGTAGTCCACATAGAGAGAGAGAGAGAGAGAGAGATCTGTAGTCCACATAGAGAGAGAGAGAGAGAGAGAGATCTGTAGTCCACATAGAGAGAGAGAGAGAGAGAGAGATCTGTAGTCCACATAGAGAGAGAGAGAGAGAGAGAGATCTGTAGTCCACATAGAGAGAGAGAGAGAGAGAGATCTGTAGTCCACATAGAGAGAGAGAGAGAGAGAGATCTGTAGTCCACATAGAGAGAGAGAGAGAGAGAGAGATCTGTAGTCCACATAGAGAGAGAGAGAGAGAGGGATCTGTAGTCCACATAGAGAGAGAGAGAGAGAGAGAGATCTGTAGTCCACATAGAGAGAGAGAGAGAGAGATCTGTAGTCCACATAGAGAGAGAGAGAGAGAGATCTGTAGTCCACATAGAGAGAGAGAGAGAGAGATCTGTAGTCCACATAGAGAGAGAGAGAGAGAGAGATCTGTAGTCCACATAGAGAGAGAGAGAGAGAGAGATCTGTAGTCCACATAGAGAGAGAGAGAGAGAGAGAGATCTGTAGTCCACATAGAGAGAGAGAGAGAGAGAGAGAGATCTGTAGTCCACATAGAGAGAGAGAGAGAGATCTGTAGTCCACATAGAGAGAGAGAGAGAGATCTGTAGTCCACATAGAGAGAGAGAGAGAGAGATCTGTAGTCCACATAGAGAGAGAGAGAGAGAGAGAGATCTGTAGTCCACATAGAGAGAGAGAGAGAGAGAGATCTGTAGTCCACATAGAGAGAGAGAGAGAGAGAGATCTGTAGTCCACATAGAGAGAGAGAGAGAGAGATCTGTAGTCCACATAGAGAGAGAGAGAGAGAGAGAGATCTGTAGTCCACATAGAGAGAGAGAGAGAGAGATCTGTAGTCCACATAGAGAGAGAGAGAGAGAGAGAGATCTGTAGTCCACATAGAGAGAGAGAGAGAGAGAGATCTGTAGTCCACATAGAGAGAGAGAGAGAGAGATCTGTAGTCCACATAGAGAGAGAGAGAGAGAGATCTGTAGTCCACATAGAGAGAGAGAGAGAGAGAGAGATCTGTAGTCCACATAGAGAGAGAGAGAGAGAGAGAGATCTGTAGTCCACATAGAGAGAGAGAGAGAGAGAGATCTGTAGTCCACATAGAGAGAGAGAGAGAGAGAGATCTGTAGTCCACATAGAGAGAGAGAGAGAGAGAGAGATCTGTAGTCCACATAGAGAGAGAGAGAGAGAGATCTGTAGTCCACATAGAGAGAGAGAGAGAGAGAGAGATCTGTAGTCCACATAGAGAGAGAGAGAGAGAGAGAGATCTGTAGTCCACATAGAGAGAGAGAGAGAGAGAGAGATCTGTAGTCCACATAGAGAGAGAGAGAGAGAGAGATCTGTAGTCCACATAGAGAGAGAGAGAGAGAGAGAGATCTGTAGTCCACATAGAGAGAGAGAGAGAGAGAGATCTGTAGTCCACATAGAGAGAGAGAGAGAGAGAGAGATCTGTAGTCCACATAGAGAGAGAGAGAGAGAGAGAGATCTGTAGTCCACATAGAGAGAGAGAGAGAGAGAGATCTGTAGTCCACATAGAGAGAGAGAGAGAGAGAGATCTGTAGTCCACATAGAGAGAGAGAGAGAGAGAGAGATCTGTAGTCCACATAGAGAGAGAGAGAGAGAGAGAGATCTGTAGTCCACATAGAGAGAGAGAGAGAGAGAGATCTGTAGTCCACATAGAGAGAGAGAGAGAGAGAGAGATCTGTAGTCCACATAGAGAGAGAGAGAGAGAGATCTGTAGTCCACATAGAGAGAGAGAGAGAGAGAGAGATCTGTAGTCCACATAGAGAGAGAGAGAGAGAGAGATCTGTAGTCCACATAGAGAGAGAGAGAGAGAGAGATCTGTAGTCCACATAGAGAGAGAGAGAGAGAGAGAGATCTGTAGTCCACATAGAGAGAGAGAGAGAGAGAGAGATCTGTAGTCCACATAGAGAGAGAGAGAGAGAGATCTGTAGTCCACATAGAGAGAGAGAGAGAGAGATCTGTAGTCCACATAGAGAGAGAGAGAGAGAGAGAGATCTGTAGTCCACATAGAGAGAGAGAGAGAGAGATCTGTAGTCCACATAGAGAGAGAGAGAGAGAGAGATCTGTAGTCCACATAGAGAGAGAGAGAGAGAGATCTGTAGTCCACATAGAGAGAGAGAGAGAGAGAGATCTGTAGTCCACATAGAGAGAGAGAGAGAGATCTGTAGTCCACATAGAGAGAGAGAGAGAGAGAGAGATCTGTAGTCCACATAGAGAGAGAGAGAGAGAGAGATCTGTAGTCCACATAGAGAGAGAGAGAGAGAGAGAGAGATCTGTAGTCCACATAGAGAGAGAGAGAGATCTGTAGTCCACATAGAGAGAGAGAGAGAGAGAGAGATCTGTAGTCCACATAGAGAGAGAGAGAGAGAGATCTGTAGTCCACATAGAGAGAGAGAGAGATCTGTAGTCCACATAGAGAGAGAGAGAGAGAGATCTGTAGTCCACATAGAGAGAGAGAGAGAGAGATCTGTAGTCCACATAGAGAGAGAGAGAGAGATCTGTAGTCCACATAGAGAGAGAGAGAGAGATCTGTAGTCCACATAGAGAGAGAGAGAGAGAGAGAGATCTGTAGTCCACATAGAGAGAGAGAGAGAGAGATCTGTAGTCCACATAGAGAGAGAGAGAGAGAGAGAGATCTGTAGTCCACATAGAGAGAGAGAGAGAGAGATCTGTAGTCCACATAGAGAGAGAGAGAGAGAGATCTGTAGTCCACATAGAGAGAGAGAGAGAGAGAGAGATCTGTAGTCCACATAGAGAGAGAGAGAGAGAGAGAGAGAGATCTGTAGTCCACATAGAGAGAGAGAGAGAGAGATCTGTAGTCCACATAGAGAGAGAGAGAGAGAGAGAGAGAGAGATCTGTAGTCCACATAGAGAGAGAGAGAGAGAGAGAGATCTGTAGTCCACATAGAGAGAGAGAGAGAGAGAGAGATCTGTAGTCCACATAGAGAGAGAGAGAGATCTGTAGTCCACATAGAGAGAGAGAGAGAGAGATCTGTAGTCCACATAGAGAGAGAGAGAGAGAGAAGATCTGTAGTCCACATAGAGAGAGAGAGAGAGAGAGAGATCTGTAGTCCACATAGAGAGAGAGAGAGAGAGATCTGTAGTCCACATAGAGAGAGAGAGAGAGAGATCTGTAGTCCACATAGAGAGAGAGAGAGAGAGAGATCTGTAGTCCACATAGAGAGAGAGAGAGAGATCTGTAGTCCACATAGAGAGAGAGAGAGATCTGTAGTCCACATAGAGAGAGAGAGAGATCTGTAGTCCACATAGAGAGAGAGAGAGAGAGATCTGTAGTCCACATAGAGAGAGAGAGAGAGATCTGTAGTCCACATAGAGAGAGAGAGAGAGAGAGATCTGTAGTCCACATAGAGAGAGAGAGAGAGAGAGATCTGTAGTCCACATAGAGAGAGAGAGAGAGAGATCTGTAGTCCACATAGAGAGAGAGAGAGAGAGAGAGATCTGTAGTCCACATAGAGAGAGAGAGAGAGAGATCTGTAGTCCACATAGAGAGAGAGAGAGAGATCTGTAGTCCACATAGAGAGAGAGAGAGAGATCTGTAGTCCACATAGAGAGAGAGAGATCTGTAGTCCACATAGAGAGAGAGAGAGAGAGATCTGTAGTCCACATAGAGAGAGAGAGATCTGTAGTCCACATAGAGAGAGAGAGAGAGATCTGTAGTCCACATAGAGAGAGAGAGAGAGATCTGTAGTCCACATAGAGAGAGAGAGAGAGAGATCTGTAGTCCACATAGAGAGAGAGAGAGAGAGATCTGTAGTCCACATAGAGAGAGAGAGAGATCTGTAGTCCACATAGAGAGAGAGAGAGAGAGATCTGTAGTCCACATAGAGAGAGAGAGAGAGAGATCTGTAGTCCACAGAGAGAGAGAGAGATCTGTAGTCCACATAGAGAGAGAGAGAGAGATCTGTAGTCCACATAGAGAGAGAGAGAGAGAGAGATCTGTAGTCCACATAGAGAGAGAGAGAGAGAGATCTGTAGTCCACATAGAGAGAGAGAGAGAGAGAGATCTGTAGTCCACATAGAGAGAGAGAGAGAGAGAGATCTGTAGTCCACATAGAGAGAGAGAGAGATCTGTAGTCCACATAGAGAGAGAGAGAGAGAGATCTGTAGTCCACATAGAGAGAGAGAGAGAGAGATCTGTAGTCCACATAGAGAGAGAGAGAGAGATCTGTAGTCCACATAGAGAGAGAGAGAGAGAGATCTGTAGTCCACATAGAGAGAGAGAGAAGAGATTCTGTAGTCCACATAGAGAGAGAGAGAGAGAGATCTGTAGTCCACATAGAGAGAGAGAGAGAGAGAGATCTGTAGTCCACATAGAGAGAGAGAGAGAGAGATCTGTAGTCCACATAGAGAGAGAGAGAGAGAGAGAGATCTGTAGTCCACATAGAGAGAGAGAGAGAGATCTGTAGTCCACATAGAGAGAGAGAGATCTGTAGTCCACATAGAGAGAGAGAGAGAGAGATCTGTAGTCCACATAGAGAGAGAGAGAGAGAGAGATCTGTAGTCCACATAGAGAGAGAGAGAGAGAGAGAGATCTGTAGTCCACATAGAGAGAGAGAGAGAGAGAGATCTGTAGTCCACATAGAGAGAGAGAGAGAGAGAGATCTGTAGTCCACATAGAGAGAGAGAGAGAGAGAGATCTGTAGTCCACATAGAGAGGAGAGAGAGAGAGATCTGTAGTCCACATAGAGAGAGAGAGAGAGAGAGAGATCTGTAGTCCACATAGAGAGAGAGAGAGAGAGAGATCTGTAGTCCACATAGAGAGAGAGAGAGAGATCTGTAGTCCACATAGAGAGAGAGAGAGAGAGAGATCTGTAGTCCACATAGAGAGAGAGAGAGAGAGAGAGATCTGTAGTCCACATAGAGA